>OZ024912.1:55111075-55711075 GCA_964017125.1 Flabesymbios commensalis
CCATTATATAGATTTGAAATGTCCAATATAAAATAGAGCTTTTCGTACTGAAAGAGTTTTAGTTTGCATATCACAGCGTAGACTGGGGACCGATTTACCAAATGCAGAATGATGACACAAAATGTTGTCAGGGTTAGATTTGAAAGGCGGCATTAATTTGTTCACAATAAGATTCCATAACACTCGGGGCCTACCGGAGCCATAGATCAAGTGTTGTCCTGGTGTATCCTCTTAGCGGATACCTAGAAAGCACGGAACTGAGCTAATGTTGGTTTAGTGTTGGGCCAGCGACTGCGACGTTGGACCAACATTGAATCAGCATAGGCTAGAGGGTAATCGGACTCGTGATCGATCATTCAGTTTGATCCAGTCATCCATCATACGTGTATCCCGTATGACAATAACATTATGGAGAAAGACTAACCCCAAAAACAGACGTTAATGTTCGAACAACGTCGTAGACAGTGGCCCAACATGGGACTAGCAGGGAATAATTTGTCGGGTGCAGCGGAGCGGTTTGCTACACAAATTTGGGCATACATGTATGGTACACAAAAATATGTTGGTGTAGCAGTTTTTGGCATGGAGAATAGTACTTTTTCACATTTGCGGATGCTAAACTGCTAAACAATTTTTGTGGGACAAATTATTACCTGGAATTATTCCCTGGTATGGCCTTTACAAAATCGTTTGATAATTAACGTAAAATAGGGAAAAGAATCCGCTTCGGGTAATTCTGTCTCCGGGCATAAGTGTGTGGCAGACACCCGCAACAGTGTGCATGATTGTAAACTAAGTTTACAAAGTAAATTAGTTTTGCTATAATGACAAGCTATACAAAGCGAGACGAATCTCCCAAGGAAAAATGCATCAGACGGCCCTCTAGACACGGCGATCCTGGCAACGTGGGGACAAACATGTTCCCACTTAGCCACGGAGATACTAATTGGTATGGAAAGTGTTCACATGGGAAAATAATAACTTGTATGGGGATGTGGAGAATGCATTTTCTCCAAGAAAGACATGGCACACTGGCGTCATGTATGTACCTAGGGGAGGTAAGATGAGGAAAACAAGGGTTTGTCTTTGCACTGCAGAATGAAACGAATCTGTATTATATGGAACATATCATTAGTATAACGTGTTTGTAAGGAAATGTGTTAAATTGAGGCCAAACTTGGGACATTTCAGCCCTACCATGTCCATTTGAGCAAATGTTCCAGGTAGGGCTAAAAGAGGACCTCAAATTAACACATTGCCGGCCAAACTCGAGATATTGCTATTATTATCTTGTACTATAATAATCTATATCATATTAGAACTAGAACAGGAGTTCTCGAACTCCGAGGCCCGGCTTAGTCTGTTTGAGTGCTATAGACAAAAAATTGGCTTAATTTTTTCTAATCATAACAGTGTATTGGTCTTCCTCATGGGCCAGCATCCTAAATGTTCAGGATATAATCAGAAATTGTTCATTAGTAAAATCTCAGATATATAATTAATGCAAGAACCAAGGAGACAAGTTAAAATATATCTTCAATGTGTATTTCTTCCACCACCATCACCGGTGCTGCCAACATTCATTCAATACTTGCCTACGATGTACCTTGTACAGAGGATGTAGGCCTACCCACGAAATTCCGGCTCAAGTGTGTGGGGCTAGCGTCGCAGCCCATTGTTGGTTCAATGCCGGACAATCGTCTACGACGCTGGCCCAATACTAATCCATCACTGGGTCTGCTGTATACTTTGCGCAAACACGTGGCATCCCCTAATGCTGTTTAAATGTTGACCCACAGTCATCGACGCTGGCCCGACATTGAAACAGCATTGGGTGATTGTACCGAGTTTTCTGACTGCTGCACGGGGGTGACTATGAGGGTGACGATTTCCATCCCGGCGCCAGAAACACCAGAAAACACGATACATTGGCCCAATGCTGATTTAATGCTGGGCCTCTGTCTGCGACGCTGGGCCAACATTATTTCAATCAAAACCTGTTAAGCTATAATCACTATATTTAATCGTGAAGGTATTTTTTTTCTGAAGACTTTTTAAAGACGAAAGTACTTAACCTAGGGACCTCAAACGTTATATTGGACATGTCCATATGGACTGGTGTACAGAAATGCCAACCGTTTCCAACACACAGCACCCCTCTTTCCTCTAAATAGCACACAAACTCAGGCAAAATAAACTTAATAGGCTACCCACCGGGCCTAATAAGTTTTTTCAAAGTTGCCCGCTCACCCTGGGCAAATCGCTATTTCTCGTCACCCAGTATATACCTCCCACACAACAGTCACATTAAATCTGGAAAACGAGATATATTACAAGTTGTTTTTGTGCTGTAAACTCCCAGTCATCTCAGCACAGTCTGGCCTTAGAATGTTCAATAAACCATCACCCGTGTATAATAATAGCTCAACATATGTATGTAAATATACGACAGTACTCCATTATAATCGGAACAGTGAGTCATGTTATAAGCATGTCTCCTACAGGTGGTTATGTTATAGATGGTACCAAGGAGATTATATAGAAACCTCCTTAGCAGTACTGAGGGCTATGGTAAGTGGGTCTCATTTGGGCAAAAGCGTGCACATGGAAAACCTCATTTTGAACAGAGTAGTTTCTGTGGACAGGCAGCAAAGATCGCGGGACAACCAGTCTATCATGGCTGTCATGGGCTAGGGCTACTCAGTTGAGATTACAACATCCTGCCAGAGTGTATTTATCATAATCTGCGAAGCAGATCTCAATGTTTCATTATCTAGACAGGACAGAAAGCTTCTTTACTGACAAAACTGGCAAATATAATTCAGTGATATTATCATAACCCTTGTGCGATTATTTCTCATTCATTTCAAGCTGCAATTGTTAACGCGAAATGTATGAAAAATATTACAATTTGCTTTAAATAGACATCTCCCAAATTGAGTTATTTCATTAACTAAGCATTTACCACATACTATTTTACAAATTTAGGTGACATTTTAGTTGCCCAGAAAATTCATGCAAAATCGTATTTATATGGCCTAGCAGGACGAAAATTAATTGGTGTGCTCGAGCGCGAAAAATATACGCAGGTGACAATCAATCATTACACTTCATCCAGGGCAATTCATTACAGGTTGATCAGTGAATTCCACATTACCATGTCAACCCCTCCAGGATTAAAAAATCGCATCTGTCATTTTGCACTGTGACAAATAAGACCTACTTATTTAACATATGGAACATGGATATCGACTAAAAATATATTTCAGTGTTTTTTCAGCACTTGTGTGGCTAGCTTTGCGAAATATCTCTCAAATCTGTGGCACAGATTTTTTTCGTAACTTTAATTTTACAAATTCAAATATTTTTTAGTCACTCGAAGTTGTGGATCGCGGCAGCGAAACACAACTTCGAGTGACTAAAAATTAAATTTTACAGCTCAGACCTCTAGGGGTTGAAGCGGATTATGTGAAGGAAAAATCAGATTTTCCGTGAAACGTAAGATCGCATCACATTAATAAGGTGACATCATGTGAGCAATTCACATATAAAACTAGAAAAATACCGTGCAAGTACTCAAATACCCCTCGGCTTATGCAGTGACTCGTTTTCAGTCTCACATGAAAACGGACAATACTAATAGACTCGCAGACCCCGATAACCTATATATATACCAGGTTTCGAAAGAATTCTGAAAAAAAAGTTTAAAAAAAAAATAGTCGCCAGGTGGCGGCCATTTTGATTATCGGTGGAAAGCTGAAAATCTAATCAGGTCATCTCCATACTCATGGGTAACTTCACGTAAAAAAATGGAGAGATCCAATAATTTTTCTTCAAGTTATCGCGTTAACAAGGAAATTTGTAATTAAAACATAAAGATGGCCACCATAGCCTCGTTTTCGGTTGCACGCGAAAACGGACAATGCCAACAGACTCGCAGACCCTGAAAACCTATAGTTTCAAGGGAATTATGGAAAAAAAAATTAAGTCGAAAAAAAAATTAGTCGCCAGGTGGCGGCCATTTTGATTATCGGTGGAAAGCTGAAAATCTAATCAGTTGATCTCCATATTCATGGGTAACTTCACGTAAAAAATTGGAGAGATCCAATTATATATTTTTCAAATTATCGCGTTAATAAGATTTTTTTTTTAATCTTTCACCTTGACCTTTGACCTTAACCTTGGGTTAAAAAAAAAAAAGTGCCAGAAGGAATTAAATGTTTGAATAAAGTATGAATTTGATCTGTTGCACCATGTTGGTGTAGTAGCCAAAAGTGTGTGTGCGGCGGCGGAGACGGCGCACGAAGGGGACGACAATACCCCTTCGGGCCCAACGGCTCGAGGGGTAAAAAGGATAAGAAATAAAATCAAATTAATTGATTGTCAAAATTATCAACGCATGGCTTCATATTTTATGACTATAAATAGCTGGATCAGATGCTGTAATTTTGTTTGTACCAGCAATATAACAAGTTGAATGACGTGAAAATTTGGGCTTTTGACATTTACTGGGAGCGAGGGGTCATCTCAACGCGATATTACCGGCAGGACCCTGATATTAGTGTAAACCTCTCCACCAACACAGTCACCTCCTTTCCCAACATCATACTTATTGAAAAAAAAAACCCCAGATAACTCATTTGATCCTGTAAGTGTGATGCCTCATTCACAGCAGATCTGAGACGTATCTGGTCCAACATTTACCCACCATTGGGCAGTGTCAATAACAAGTTGAATCAATGTTGCCTTAAGGATGGACACTATCCATTTCTTCATCATCCGACTTTAACTGCCATATCCGTTGGTGGATTTCGATTGATCTTCCTGAATATTACGTATTTTTCGAAACAACGTCAGCAAGTCAGCTATTGAATGACACATTGTCATGTTCTACAAAAACAAGTTGCTGCTGATTTTATTTCTCGCACAAAACATTCAATACAAATACTTTAGGCAGCGCGACGCGACGCAACTGGCGTATCCACCAATCGTTATTGAGGAGGGGTAGGGGCGGGGGTGGGGTGCTGGAGAGTATACAGGTTTTAAAGAAACAAAAAGTTTCTTCTTGGTTGAATCGTAAAGATTGTTTATGGTTTATTTGACTTTCAGTTGAAACATGCAAAAATGGTACAATGTCATTATCATTAATTGAGTATTTTTTTTCCAACATGTTATACTTTGGTTGACATGAACAGGTCGAGAGGACCTCTAAAAGGCCTGTCAACCATATTAGTGAATTAAAATTATATGATAAAATAATAGTATCATATAAAACCAATTGTTCATCAGTTATATGTGTTGGTATACTTATCAGGTAAGACAACGGCATATTCAGTCTTTAAAATAGTAATGCTTTTGTGTACATGCTATTTTAAAAATAAAATAAGATTCAATATTATGGGTAGCCAGGGCTGGAATTTCGAGTCCAGTGTCTGGAGGACAGTGTCGTCTGAGGAGTTAATGAATGGGTTTTTAGGCCAAATTTGTGCACAAATAGGCGAAACTGGACCAGAAATACCTACTGAGGATGGTGAGATGACACTGCCCACCAGAAGATGTTTTAATGCCCTTATTTAACCTGTATGTCCATAAAAGTAATCTAAAGTCCCATTCATTCTTTTGAAATCTCTCGATCACAAGTCCTAATGTGGAACATTTATCTTGCAAATTTATAAATCTTGCAATTTATTTTGCCAAAACTAGGTTAACCGTTATACAGGGTCCGTACACCCAAAACCAAGGCCACATGGTCCGCACACCTTATAACATAGCAAATTCAGAACTAAAGGATCCGCACCTCAATAAAAGATGGACAATTCAAGGTTTTTACTTTGGATCCTGACGTTTCGCTATCCAAGTGAATACTCCACGATTGAGCTACAGCCGCCACACCACCATACTACCTGTTTACTGTGGATATCCAGCATTCTGGCAAAACCAGAAATTGGCCCGACATTGAGCCAACGCTGTGACAAAGTCCGAGACGTTGTCCCAGCGTTGGCTCAATGACATGCCAATGACTTTCCAGCCTGTCTGTCATATCCCTGCCGCACTTGTACAATGAATAATTTACCGCTAGATAGCCGCCGGCTTCTCCCAGGCGACGCAAACTACACTTCGCATTATCCCGCGCAAATGGCAGCTTCCATCAGAAAAGTTGACGCGGCAGAAGGTGCGCGCCTGCAAAACTGAGAGCGCGACGCCGCCCAACCTCGTGCAAGCTCTGCCAACGTTCAGCCAATGCATGTTTGTTGCTGTCAAAGCATGGGCTGCATTCAGAGAGGGTTGATGTCACATAGACTGGGACCCCTAAAAGAGGGGAAAAGTAGAACGAAAGTTGATGAACCATCATCTGATTCTAAAGTGAATTAACATGACGAGAAACTAACTCCTCTCGGTCCGAGTAACTTCACAAATATCAGTGAAACAGATATGGTTATCAGGAATTATCCAAAAAATACTCATGTGTATGTCGTCCCCTCGGACATGAAAGGGTGCAAAGTGGCAGATACACCCTTTCATATCCAAGGGGACGATGTGTGCTGGTGGACCACTAAACTATTGCAGGCATTATTGATCTAATAATATGCAAGACATGTATCGACTGCTGAGAAAAATGAGTTATTACTCGTTCAAGAAAGATATATATGACATATTATCATTCGCTTTATCCCAAAAGCGATTGACCAAATCCACAGAGACTCGTCATTCACGTTGTGAAATATGCAGTGTGCATTCATAATATTTAACCCTTGTCCTGCTGAATTGTCACACAATATATTTATTTGAAACTGGAATTGCTAATGCATTTTGTAAAATATTTGCACTATGAAAAATAGACATTTTGTGTATTTAAATATTTAAGTAACTGAGCGTTTAAAACAAACTATTTTATCGATTTCATTGGCATTCATTGTTATTCCTATATGTTGATACTGTCCAACAAGACAGGGGTTAATAGAAATTAATACAATTAAATTAGAACACAAAATCAATGAAATTTACTAATATAATACACAACTTCTTTCACAATGTAGGTTCAAAACACGCTCTTTTAAAATCCACATCAGAAAACAAAGATACATTTTTTTGAATTATACATGCATATATACAATATGCTATTATTTTGTAGCTGAAGAGTTGACAGTGTTTCAGCTATCCCTATTCATCAAAAAGAGAGAATATATAGCATATTTGCAGGACAGACAAATGTAGCTTTTAATATTTATATTCCGGCTGATTTATATCTCAGTCCTATGTCTGAAATATGACAACAGGGAGAGTAAAGCGGGGGGTATTGCCCCATAAGCAAAAGCTTATCAACCAATGCTGACTTGATGTTGGTCCACCGTCTACGACGCTGGACCAACATCAAGCCAGCATTGGGTCAGCGTTCTGTGTTTTTACCAGAGTATCGCCAAGGGAAATATCTCCATAAGGACTTTCCAGACATCGCAGCCATTATTACCATGACAACGTTTGTCACAATTAACCATCAGAGGGCTGCGGGTACATAGATTAACCCTTTCGGTGCGGGAGCAGGATGTGTACATTTTCAAGCAGCATTATATAAACAACGAAATGCACGAAATTCACATCGAGTATCGAGAAGTAGTTAGCAAGTAATTAAGTTCATTAAATATTGCGCCAGGACTTCAAACTTAACATGCTGAAGTCCGGATATTCTTGAAGTTTCTGTTTTTCCACACGACAAAGTAATGCAATTAATTTTCCGGAGAACCGTTCAAAATGTCGAAGGTTCTATACGTTAATAAATTTAAATTGCCAACATTTGAAGGGAATCGGTGTTGTGAAACGTTATTCTTATCCGATAAAAATTGTGTTGGTTCGATGTTGGGGCACCGTCTGCGACGTCAGGTCAACATGAAACCAACAGTAATGGTATTTACGAAAGTTTAATTGAAAAAAAATCTGACTTCACATTACTATCTGGCAAAGTTTTCGAAGAATATTCCAGGTACAAAAAGAAACCCATCGGAAGTGACTTTTGGCACGCGGAATGTTACCCAGAGAACACGAGCCGTTGACCCAATGTCGAGTTAATGTTGGCCCGCCCTCTACGACGTCGGCTCAACATTCACCCAACACTGTGTCAAAGTCTTGTGATTGCCGGGTAATAGGGTTAGCAATATTTGACGGATGGATTCGGGTCATAATTTGAGTTGTTACGCAGTTGATTTTGTTACGAAAGCATCAGAGACGAGCGACAAACAATAGAAGTGATATATCTGACAGGAGATGAGAGCTGACGGACAATTCATAAATCGGACGCCAAACTCAGGCTGCATGCTTGATAATACCAGCAAAGGGCCCGATGATAAACAGATAGCATAGCATCACTCGAAATGATCAGCAAACTGTAGGTTCAATGTCTACGACACTGGCCCAGCATTGATCCTACAGTGTATCCACAGTTATAATCTCTAAATACCCAGCAAACACGCGATTTTGCCACTCAGCAGGTTTAATGTTCGGCTTAGTTTCTTGAACAAATTGTTCACCCACCTTAAGTTGAGTCTTAATCGCAACCGACAACTTTTAGCAAAAATAACTGTTTCATTTGAAACCAAATGCAATTGATTGAACACAAATTTATCTAAAAAGAAACGTTATAATTATGTGAATGGATTTTTTTATAGAGTCCAAGATAATAGCCGTGAGTGTTTTTTATGTATTTATCTTAAATAACAAACGGCAGAATCCAGGAGCACGATCAGTGATTTTTTATGTGATCCCAATTATAATATAAAACATAATATTTGTAAATACCCGATCAAAGCGACTATTTTATCGGTCAGACAGATTAGGGAGATTTTGCGTTCTACATATAAGTTAACACTTGTGCTACTAAGCCCTCATATATACGGTTTCGATCTAGTTTCCAAACAAACAAAAAAATCAAATGGAATTAATACAACACTACTGTAGTTAGTGGTAGATGCTCAGTTGATCAAATAATTCAATTTAGAAAATGCCTATTTTCCATGAACAGAGATATTTTTCGTCATTTGTAGCTGGAATTTGCGTTAGCAATTCCAGCTTCAAATGAATGAAAAATAGAAACAAACAATTCGGCAGCATAATATTTGACAATCACCATGCATAATTCGGCAATTAATTTAAAATGTTATGAAAGGCTATAACTATTCTGTTACCGATCTTGAAAATATGGGGTTTTTTAATTAAGGCGCAAAAGGTGGTACTTATTGTCATGCTGATATTGGATTCTATGTCGCCTTGCGATCTCGATTGACAGGATCTATGCATGCTGTAAACGCCATGCAACAAACCAATTTGTCCCCTTGGCGTTAAAAGGGTGTATCTGCCATTTTGTTAATTTGAAGATACACCCTTCGAGTCCCGAGGGAGACAATTGTGCTCTAGTAATGGGCAAATATTGTTGAATGATTTAACCATTCCTGATAAATACTATATATTTCTAAATAACGATGCTAGTCTACTTTCATTGTGTGTAGGGTGGTAGAACGGCATCAGCTTTCTGCAAATTGTACTTCGGAAATAAAATAAGGACTGTTCATTAATGTCAGTATAATCAGCAAACGCTTGGACAAAACTGTCACAAACTTGGTTGAATACTGGGCGACGTTGGCCTGGCTTTCAAACAAGTTTGGACTTGCGTTTCGAGGCGGGCACACGATGTAGTCTTATTATTTCACTGTTGGGAGATAAACTTAAAACAAAGCAAGATGCAGGCATGCTCGGGTTCAGACATACTTTTACCTTCATACCACTGCGTCCTTTTCCACACTAACGGGATAAACATAGAAAATGAAAATCAAATAAATTGCCAACAAAACTGACAAAGATACGGCAAATGAATATACATGATACAATAAATCGACGATGCCAATCACATAACAAATCAAACTCAACTGAATCACCCTCTGGTTATGTGTGTTTGCTTAGCATACGAATTTGGCGAATTGTATGAACATTTTAAATACTGACACCAAGTAATGATCACAACATTCCTCCAGAAAAGTAGCATTCTCTCTTCACCCCAATGTATCTTTCTAATACAATTACAGCACGTCTCGTGGCAGTGAAACGAGTGTTGCCAGAGAATCAGCCCCATGAGATGATAGGGTCTGACTGGATTGTCTGCATTTAAACACATGTGCTATGATGCGTATGATGTAACTGATGCAAATCAAGTGTCAGTTCTTTTCACATGTAATAACATTTAGTGATTTGGGTTTATATATCGCACTAATCGCATAGGACGAGAACACCCAAAGCCACAAACAGGATATAAATTGGGGGAGTTATTACTTTTTATCCCATTGATATTTTTTGCCCACCCCCCTTTCAAGTGGATGAGAATCGTTATTTTATTTCCAGCTACATCTCTGTTTTTTATGTATATATCACAACTGCAATTGTCTTGTAATTTTGGGCAATAGGAACACAAAGTGAAAAGATGTGAACAAACGATAGACAATAAAAAATAATTACAATAATGATACATCAATAATGAAGTACAGAACAAAGGGTGTCAACCGTCTGAGTGCTAGAACAGTCCCCAGATATCATTTTCTAGACGAATATAAATATAAAATAGTGGAATTAAAAAAATTGACTTCGGCTTCAGCACGTGGTCTCAAAAATGAAAAAATTGAGAGACACAATACAGTAGAGATTTAAATTATTACCCACTTGAAAGTGTCTCGCTATGGTGACCCACAACTTTAGGTGAGTAAACATTACTAGTCAGTGGGACTTATGGGTTATGTAATTCCAGCACATAAAGGTTTAACAATGAAGAAGCTAGAACATCTGCCGAATAATACATGTATGCAGTAAACATTAATTAAAACAGAAAATGAAAGACAAAAAATCGGCTCCGCAAAGCCAAAAGGCAGTATCTGCTTACTTTTAAAGGAAGCAGATACTTTCAGCTTTGCACGACAGAAAAGAAAAAAAAACATTTTTTTCGGAACACTCTGGTATAATGGTTCTCATTAACAAACAATACCACTTAAAAACAACATCCCCGATGAGGTGGATTTTTGTGCTAAAAAATTAAATTGAATTGCCACATTTCAGTCATGTTATTATTTATTTCACAAGATGACGACGAAGCAATCACAATGCCAAAACAATAATTAAGAAGACTAATTATACCATTGTAATTGATTTACAAAATTCCGGCGGTAGTATTAATGTCTCTATTTCAGCGAAAAACCTCTTTGAAAAGAACATGACAACGATTAATTTCCCATTTGGCGAAGGAACCGCTAAGTTATAGAGCAATTTCAACTGGTACGTGACCATATGACGGTGGCAAAAGTTAGTCCCAGAACGATTAAACAAGCATTTAATTCAGCTTTAAAGTCACTCGTGAGCTGAAGCTAATTAACCCTTACAGCGCGGGGATCGACTTTAGACGTCAGAATCTGACGTCTACAGACGTCATACTCTGACGTCTAAAGTCGATCCCCGCGCTGTAAGAGTAAAACATATTTATAATGGCCGTAGACTCATAACATAGGTATTCAACTAAATCAAAAAAAGCTATCTAAGACATTTATGATGATTTCAAATTGTAACAAGAGGACTGAAGTCCTATATCATCCCCCGCCATAAATTAGGTTAGATTTTTTGCGGTCACAAATATTTAAAAAGTTTATTCGTAGTGGCCATTTTAAATTTTAGTAAAATCACATGCACATTTCCAGATGGTGGGTAATGTGATTGTACATTGTGAATTATTACTGATCTCAATTTTTCAGTTTTTGCGCCCACAAGAAAATATGAAGTTTATCCATGGCGGCCATTTTGAATTTCAGTAAAACCTTAAAAAAATCACTTGCACATCTCCATATCGTGGGAAATGTGATAGTAACATTTGAATAATTTATGACTTTAAGTTTTAGAGTTTTTGCACCCACAAAAAATTGTAAAGTTGACCTCTGGCGGCCATTTTGAATTTTTGTAGCATCTCTAAAAAATCACTTGCACATCCCAATGTGGCTAGGAATGTCATGTTGAAATTTCAAAAAGATTTGACCAGTAGTTTTTGAGTTTTTGCGCCCACAAGAAAACAGAATCCTGGCGCGAATAAATTCCCTCTTCCCCTACGGGCGGGGGATAAAAACCCTATAGTCTCCATAATTTAAAGGAAAATAATTCAGCGCTTTAAGGGATAAGACATAATTATATTGCTCTCACTGAGCTATCCTGCCCTTTTAACCCCAAAGCGCTGGAATATTTTTGCATAAACTATGACGACCAAAGGTTTTTTTCAATTTGAAATCATCATAATTATGTCTTAGTTAGCTCTTTCTGCTTCATTTGAATACCTATGTTATGGGTACCGTATACGGCCATTATAAATATATCTTTACTCTTACAGTGCACGTCAGATTCTAACGTATAAAGACAGTCCCCGCGCTGTAAGGGTAAGTTCCACATGGCATATTTTTAATGAAATTAATCGTGTAAAAGATGGTACCGTACCAGACAAAGCGATAATTATCAATTGATAATTGAAATAAATGAGATGGAACCGGTTTTCTGTCGGCTATAACAAATTGAAAGGGAGACTTTGATTGGTTTTCATTCCACGCGTTTCTTATTGGTGGAAGCAATTTCCTGCGAGCAATGATATTTTCTCCATCGCTCATGAATTCAGCACGTTTTGAGATGGAATTTATTAGTGTCTATTCAAAAATACAAAATATTTATAATGGAAACATTTCAGATCATAAAAGCGTCTGGCTAATTTGTTTTAATTTCCGTTGTCAGTAGCACATGTTATGCATCAAAAAATAGGTCCAGCATCTATTTCAAAAGTAATTTAGCAGAGTCCTGGGTGATTCCAGTGATATAGTACCAGTTTAATGTATCGTCGTTTTTAAGAATTCTACAATGGGCAAGATTCAGTGGATATGGCAAAAATAGACTGACTGTGGCTGCGGGTTGATTCACTCCAGCAGATGTAATACATAGATAGAGCGTCAGGGCTTTGAAATGAAAATGTTATAAGTTTCATTTATTTGAGAGCCACCTACGAGTTTTCAAACTCAAATAACGATAAGTGTATTTACAAAAAACACCTTATAGACATACCGAAATTTTAAAACTTGAATAGAATAATTTTAGTTATTTTATCTCATATAAAACAGGGGGTTTTAAAGGGGAAATTCGTCTGAAATCGATCGAAAACTTGACATGTGGTACAATTATTTTTCCCAGATTTCAAGTAGTTTTCACTTAATTGAAGTGACTGAAAATTGGATTATAGATTTTAATCAATTTATAAAATAAAATCACAGAAATCATTTTCCGCGAGAACGCTCTCAGCGGTTTCTGTGGACCAAATATTTGTATTCTCGCATCTTCAGGCTCTGTGGGATGTCTTTAGACTCAAGAGGTTTCATGATTTCTTGGCAATCCCTCGGAGCGGCACGGCGTACATGTAGCCATCAAGAATTCATGGCTACATGACGCCTGGCTCCATTCCTGCTGCCAGCTATGCAATTACTTAGTTTATAATTTGTTCCGGTGTTAAATTTTGAATTCCCCATTCAGCTCACTCTCTATCTGGCTGCAATCACAGAAATTGGAAAGCATTTCTTACCGTTGATGTCATGTGGCAGATGTGATTAACCCTTTCAAGCCTTAATTTACCATTGTCATCTTCATCCACTACAAGCCGCGAATTGCTGTCGCAATTCTCGCCTTGTAGTGGATGAAGATGATTTGATGTGGTTTAAAAATTTAAAAAAATTGCCATGTATTGGTAAACCAGTTCCATGGAAATTTTCGTTCTAAAACCGTTGGTTGTGAGAAAATCAGTCTGTTTTCAGGGATGTAAAATGATGTTTAATGTATCGCGAGGGCTTGAAGGGTTAATTGATAATACATTGGTTCAATGTTGGTCCAGCATATCTGTGATTCGCCCACGTATATTGCTATGTAGGCCTACTATTACTGCCCTAGTTTAACCCTTACAACGCTGAAATATTTTTGTATAAACCATGGAGACCAAATAGGGGGTTTCAATTTGAAATCATCATAAATGTCTTAGTTAGCTCTATCCACTTCATTTGAATACCCATGTTATGGGTCTACAGCCAAAATAATTTATTTATTCGTTCAGTGCGGGGATTCTGGTGTCTAAAGTCGATCCCCGCGCTTAAAGGGTTAAACTAGTGCTACATTTCCTTGCAGTGAGAGGCAATGGCACTGATGTCAACTTTCGTGACGGTCTATAACGATATACAGCTGCAAAGAAAGCTGGGAAAAGAAGATTAAGTGCAGCATTCACAAATACTGAACTACTGTATGATGTTAAGTGTTTAAAAATAAGGTACCGTTCTTCGAGATAATTGTATAAGATAACTTTAGAAAATGTGAAATGAAAAAATGTAAACTATGTTTTCATTGTGTAATATTATTAACCTGTGTAAAATTGTATGTGTTGTACATTTACTGTTATTTTTTTTTATTGTGTCTCTCCCTGTGAGGCTTAAAGAAAAATTTTTTGAACTTGAATTGCAATGAACTCCCTCCACTGCATAGTACTGCATGTCGTCGCAGGTGCAGTACAGAAACGTTGTCACAACGTTGGCTCAGTGTCGAACTGACATCAAAGCCAGTTGGTCCAACATCTTCCAACGTTGCCCAAAGTATTTATTGGAACACATGTCTTGCTTATAAAATCACGTATATGAAGAAATAAACCAACATTAAAACAGCACATCATTACACAGCAAAGTTAAGATTATACTATAGATCCAGGTATGAAATGTGCGCAATAAAATATGGTGAGTAGAATTACTAGAATGTGTATTCGGGAGTGATTTGGCTTCCACCTTGCTCTATTTGATTATAAGTTAGAAATATATTTATATTCTTCGGAGTTTGTGAAAGCATACACACGGTCCTAACACGTGAATAATATTCGTTATTTGAAGCTGGAATTGCTGACGCAATTTCCAGCTTCAAATAACGAAATATATATATATATTTGTGAAAACGACTTCGTTATATTTTTTCTTGTTTTCAATATGTACAGTGATACATTTCGGATGGACCGCTATATAAATGCTCTGTGATAATAATAATAATGTACTCACATTGCTCATGTACTCTGTGAGCAGATCTTGCAGCGCCTGTCTCACGTTATTACACTCCTGTACTATACGCTCCCTCCTGTCGTCCCTGGTACAAGATGAGTCCGCCATCAGGGCCGCCCCGCTGATGATGCTCTCAAGGCGCTCCTCAAGGGACGGACGGCTGCGAACCTCGTTGTATGTCAGAGGGTCCATGATGATTTTTTGCTGTTGAACAGAGAAATATTAGTTTATCAGAGAAATGTTAGTTTATTAAGTGGTAGAAGAGTTGACAAGCAACATGAAGCTTCACGTTATTATTCGAAACAAATGATCTTTTAGGTGACTTTAATAGCAATATCAAATTAGGTTAATCGCGTAGCAGAGCCTCTGCGTATTCATATTGGACACGTAAATGAGAGATTCCCATTGGGGTCACTGCATATTTTAAAAATAATAATTTACAATGAAACGAAGGTTTCAAATCTATCTCAATTTGATGTGAAAATGTTCTTCTGGTGGCCATATTGGTGGCCATATAGAATTTTGAAAAAAGGCTGCATAGTACTTGTTTGCGCAATTTACCATTTGGTTTTCTGAGGCATATTATGCTCCAGAATCAAAGGAAAAAAATACAGCAGTCGAGTCAGCCCTTAGTGTCCTGACACCCTGATTATTGTGTGAAATCCGTGATGGAGATATCCATCATTATTACCACATCCTGGGTTGTAGTGCTCTCATAACACTAATTTAGCCATGTGCTAATAACGTAACAGGGGTATCAAAAGAAAATCAGAGGTTTAAAATTACATTTGAGGTTAAATTACATTTGAAACCTCAGGTCTAAAGGCAGGTATCAAACGGGTGTCACGTGGGCCGCCGAGACGTAGCCTACTACTAGCTCCAGATCAGGCCACTTAGCTCTAGCAGTGCGTACAACTGTACACTGCGTGTACACACGAGTGACCTGCAGGTAGACTAAACTAGCGCTCGATGACTAACATAGGCTAGACCCACGACTACGGCAAAGTTGTATGCATCGTCATTGACTGCATCACCTCATATTATATTATATTGTAAGGCAACAGTCGCAGAATCAACATCATAAAGGGGATGGAGTTCAGTAGCGCCATCCAAATGGCCCTATTTTTAACCATTCAACTGGTAGGTCTAGTCTACTAATTTCATTTTTTTTTGTTAATTATAGGCTTAGGTCTACATGGACATTGTGTATGATGGCAATAATAGTAATAGCGTGTGTTTTTTCGGCAATTATGTTAATTTGAGAACCTTTTTGTGAGAGTTGATCACTCCCAGGGTCACCCTGGTCGTGATCAACTCTCAAAAGTCGGTTCTCAAATAAACATAATGACCTCCAAACACACGCTATTGTATAATTATCTTAGTAATCGGCGGAGAATCCCACTAGAAATATCAAGATTGAGATCACATTAACTTTCTCTCATTTCCAGTAGAACATTTTAATACTGGGAATGGGAGAAAATTTAGATTATCTCAATCTTAATTTACATTTCTAATGGTAATGAGAGAAGATTAAAATAAGATAAATCTTGTTAACTTTTCTAATGGAAATGAGAGAAAGTTATGATAACATTAATCCTAGAGGTAATTTTTCTAAATGAGATAATGTTTTAATTGGGAGATTTCTAATGGGATGTGAAGGATGGCTTTACTCACGTCAAACTCGTCCAGGGCTGCGGCCAGCTCCCCGGCGCCCTCGTAGGGATGCGCCTCGGACTCTCCCGTGGCCTGGGCCACTCCGGAGATGGTGCTCACCGCATCACACACCTGCTTCATCACGTAGTCTCTGTTGGCCCGAGCCGCAGCCAGCTCAGGGTGACGAACGTAAGCCTGTTAACACGACGTGACGATTTTAGTCAGTTAATACAACACAGAGAAACAGGGGGTGTTGACCCTATGTTGGTTTGCTGTTGGGCCAGCGTCGGAGACGCTGGCCCAACATTAAACCAGCATTGGGTAAAAAGTTCGTGCCTAAGGATTCTATGTTGGTTTTGATGTCGGGGGAGTCGCTGAATCAACATCAAACCAGCATTGGGCCAATGGTTTGTGTATAAGCACGAGATGTTGATCATAATTACGTTGGTTTAAAGTTGGGCCAGCGTGGCAGACGGTGGGCCAACATTAACCCAACAGGTTATGCTGTACCCAGCAGACACGAAACGTTGAACCAATGTTGGTTTGTTATTAGCCCAGCGTCGCAGAGGAGAGGCTAACATTAAACCAGTATTGGTTGAACTTATCGTGTTGTTTGATCACCTAAGTAATCCCCCGATGTGAAAACAATATTATACAGTGGTCAAGTAACAATGCATCATTTTACATCCTTGAAAACAGACTTAATTTTCATACAACTGACGGTTTTAGAAGGAAAATTCCCATGAAACTCATTTAGCAACACCCTCTTCAACTCATCTTCAACAACTACAAGTCGAGAATTGGGACAGCAATTCACGGCTTGAAGTGGATGAAGATGATAATGGTAAATTCAGACTTGAGAAGGTTAAACCAGCCTATAGTCAACCCTACACAGCTATTGGAAATGAAAAATGAAATGAATCGGGCTTTAGGCCACCTTTGTGCACATATAGGCTAAACTGGGCCAGAAGAACCTCCTGAGGATGGTGAGATGATTGAGATGACACTGTCCTCCAGACACAGGATTCGAAATTCGAGCCCTGGCGGTCTGAGGCCGAGCACGCTACCTCTCGGTCACGGAGGCTCCCCACAATACTAACTTTCACACGTGGATGGGGAAGAAACAATTTTGTTTCTTTCAAACCGCCGAGACCGGGAACCGAACCCCGGACTCTGGCGTGAAAGGCAGCGGTGCTAACCACTACCCTAGGGCCCCCGCCCTACACAGCTATTGGAAGAATTATGTCAAACGACGAAAACAAGATAAAGTTATCTCATTGAAGATGTTCCCCACCTTTCCGATTGCGAGGTGCACATTTTATGAGACATAAAATGGCTACATAAACCACAATGGTACAGAATGCATGGTTAATCGTCCAAATATATATTTGAAAGTGAAACAATTTTGAAAATATGTCCGTGCGAGATTCGACTACCAAAGAAAAACTAGAATGATTCTTTAAATATATAAATAATAATCCAATATATAATCGCTCACGGTTTAGTCAAATACCATTAACGAATTAACTTGAAATACGCATCACCATTAACACACTGAATAACACAGACCAACTAGTGATGTTGCAGTGTGTGGTTTAATATTGTGCCAGCGTTGCAGACGGTGGACCATCATTGAACCAACATTGTCAAAGACACCGGCCGAGAAATAATTATGATTGGAAAGCGATGCACTCATATCCTAATGTCTACATGTTAAATGGTTACGTACAGCTCCCTTTTGTATAGTCAACTGTACCACAAAATGGACTTATATGAATATAAAGATTGCAACTTTGTAAGATGTGGCTCCACTTTGGTGGCAGCAAATTATAATTTTAAACGGAATAAGGGTGATTAAAGCTTTCCATTTTTTTTTTCAAAAATTCACAGCACTAAAAAAAATGACAAAAATGTGGTAAGACGAGAAAGCATGCAGGTTTTCATATAAACATTTAACTATATTTATATATGTGCATCTCTGTAATGACCCATATCTGTATTTATCTATTTCTGCCCATACATATATAAATCATAATCTTCACTAAATAAATGAAGATTGAAATGCTACAATCCATCAATATCAATACATTTTGAGTTTTCTCTGTGATATATTTATTACACATGGGTATTTTAAAAATATAGTAATTTTCATTGACTTTGATCTGGAAATTAGGAAACAATTCACAAATCGAAGTCTATAATTAAATCCAATACCCAGGTAATAAAAAAGTTGAAAAAGTTGAAAGCTGGCAACAGAGATTTATCATGTCTGTGATCAATTTACCTGGTTGAGCTCGCAAAAAAGATCATTAACAGGTGGTGGGGGAGGAGGGAACAAACTGTAGGCGTTAACCTTTAGGAGCACTCGGTCCAGTAAAATATTTTTTCTGTGTTTTCATGAACACTTGCGTAACTATTTTTTTTAAAGTGAAAAATGCATTAAATCTGTAACACTAATATCTGTTGTGGCATTACTTCCACTGATTGAATTAATTTTTAGTCACTAGAAGTTGTGGTTCGCGGTGCGAGACACGACTTCAAGTGACTGAAAATTTGAATTTGTTACATGTAGTTCAGAGCTCTTAGGGTCAAGTCTCTTAGTCTGACATGTCCGATCCTTTACAAACACCTGCTCACAACTGCATGTATGCCTGCAGGTTGAGTCTCACCCACCACGAGGAGTGTCAGTTTTGAGCCACTATGGGCCAGTACGGAGCCAATACAGGCAAGTACAGAGCCAATACCAAGCCTGCCCAGCAACGGTGGCTCGATATTGCCTAAATGCCACCATGGTGCGTGGGTGAGAGCAAAATGCAGATGCAATTCGTGTTCTCTGGGCATTTGTTTTTTTAAGGGCAAAACACTAAAAGAGAAAGTTCTGTGATCACGAAGTCCTAAATATAGGATGCCGCGCTCATAGCCAGACGCGTGGGGAGTGGTTAAAACTTTCCAACAGGTTTGGGATTGCTGGCGCAATTCCCAACATGCCAGTGAAAGAAAAAAACACAATTTTGGTAGGATTTGTAAATGCCTAAAGGGACGCCTATACTCCATTGAATCGTATTGACTTCCGACGATAAATATTCTGTAATGCAATAGCATGAGCACAGCAGGCACGATTAATAGGGCGGAAAAAATGGAGCCAATTGCCAATTTCCCAACAGTAAAACAGTGTGACTGTGTCACTTTCGAGGCAAAAGAGCCAGCACAACATAATAGAAGGCTGGCAGGAAAAGAATGCATGTTATGAAAAATAGTTTTTCTACCCCAAGACACTTTGAATCATCCCAGCAGACAGCAGACAAAAGACGTTGACCCAATGTTGGTTCACTGTTGGCCCGCCGTCCACGACACCGAACCACCATTGGGTGAAGGTCTCCTGTATGATGGGATATGGTGCGACTAAACACTTAGTCAGCCAGTGTGACTTCCGAGCAAACACTGAGAATTCAACCAATGCTGTTTCAATGTTGGCCGACTGTATTCGACGCTGGCCCAGCATTGAAACAGCGTTGGGAGAAAGCCCCGTGTTTGCTGGGTTAGGACATGAGTTCTTTAAATGTCGGCTTACCTTGGATGTTGTTAACAGCATCATGCTGTTTTTCTTGAGGGTGGCTCTGGCCGCGGCCAGGTCATCTCTGCGTCTCACGTCTTTCAAGTCCTGCGACAAAAATAACACACGATTAACTTTGCAAGGATGACGAGACTATACAGATATCTCTATAACAAGCATAATTCTAAAACGAGATTTTAATTTGCAAAATTATCCACTACAACTCCACTACACTACAAATCAGTATACCTTTCGTGTTTATTTTTTCGAATAGAGATAGATGTGTTCATCAAGTAGTAATCTTTTATTTTATCTTCATTCATGTTGTTTCATCTTAAAATATTAATGCAGTGAAATTGACAAATAGCCCAAATTTGAGATACGGCTGATGGTATTTAATCTGATGATTTTGAATATGGATGCCATATGCTTTTCTTTACTTCGCGACTGTAATTTTGCGCAGGTTATCATGGTTAAGTCATTCCAAATGTAATTTTATATAAAATGGACACTCCTGTCAAACTGAGATGAATTGACATTTCTTCCACGCGATTAAGACATAGTAGGTGACGATACAACGCTTCACTTGCCCAGGCATGGTCGGGCTAAGATGACATGTTTTCTCTCTCTGGCTTTTAGCTCACCAGCTGCTACCATTTCAGTTCATGTTTTAAGAGCATTTGATCCATGGTCGTTTTCGAAACAAAATTGTCGACAGACATTGATCAAATATGCAGGTGAATAAATAAATACCAATTGTAAATTGAAACAAGTATGTTGTTTAATCGTAAGGGCATTTTTCATTTTTTCGAAGGTGGCAAGTGCAGATAAATAAAGTAAGTCAACACTAGTCAACCCTAAATTGTGTCGCTGAGACCCCATAATATATACATTTTAAAAACTAAATCATCGTGATGAATGACGGGAAATGACTCGGGAGATGCTCAGTTTATAAAATAATATATTTTGAGAGATCCTAATTTTTTACACAGTGAAATATTTTTCGTCATTTATAGCTGGAAATTGCGTTAGCAATTCCAGCTTAAAATGAATGAAAAATAGAAACAAACAATGAGGCAGTATAAGGGTTAACAAAAACGGTCGGCAGAGGGGTCAGAGGTGTCAGCGGTTGGTCACTTCACACCCATAACATGCGCGCCAAATCAGACGGTATTGATCATATCAAATTAGCAGCAAAACAGCTGACGGTTCCAGACGCTGTACGTTTTACTAAGGACTCTCTGTACAAAACACCGATATGGTGTATAGTAGGTTCAAACTACAAATCTAGCTCACCATTTGCACAGCATTACAGATGATGCAATGGTGGCACATAATTTCAATGAATTTAAGACACTCTACCATGCCAGCTCAATGTATATACTTTCTAATCAAAATACAAAATGATTCTGATGTAATGTTTTTTTTGTTGATTGAAATGGAAACTCAATCAGGATGGGTCTCATGAGCACGGCGATGATTGGATTTGGATAGATATAATTCATGTCAAATCACAGTATATTGAACTTCTCCTCAAGAATAAATGGCGTTCTGGAGTCAGAGGACATCACGATCACACATTCCCAGCGCAATGATGTGAGAGCTTTATTAGCACCGCTGCTTAGATGTGTTACCAGTTTTACCCGGCTGGCTAACACTTTTGTGGTATAATATAGTTACGTCACGCTTTTGTTAACTCTTCTGACCACCACCACCATTCCATGGAATATTAGACGTACATGTCAATTAAAAAATCAAGATAATTATAACGTCGAGACTAACAATATTAATCAATACAAATTTCTCTACGGCAGACAATTTCAGTATGTTTTGATTCCTAACAACCTGCAACTAAATAATATAAAATATCCACCAAGATGTAAAGATTGGTATTATGTTTACTACAAGTTCTCGTACAGTTAAATTACAATGGACTACATCGTTTCCCGAAGAATAAAATACATTAATTGCCCCTTTTTAAAGTGGCAGATACGATCTTTAGTTTATTCCTCTGGCCGGCAGGATACAATTTGCGTTAGTAGCAGAGAAGACGAGTACATATTTTTGAAGGTGGCCAATCTTTTTAGCCTTGATTTGTGCACCAGAATGGTCGTGCAAAGGTGTGATTAAATATTTAGGATGTTCGTGTTGAGAAAGCAGATCAAAACAGAGAAAACGTTGAGCGAAAACCCGGAAATGTCGATGATCAATCACTCAAAGATGCTGATAGCAGACCCAATAAGCCGCCATGAGCCAATACTGGACTGATGTCTGATAGCAATTGCTGAGTTATTTCATTTGCCTATGGGATGGAATTCAATTAGTTTATGAATTACTTGACGGATGCGGTTAAATTATTATTGTTTTTAACGGACATGGTCTCCGTAAAAAACCCGAGAGGAACAAGACTACATAAGTCCAGGAGCTCCCGCGACGAATTAGAATTTGATTTAAGCAATTTTGTGTAGGGTTTTTAATGTAGTCCTAGGCTGGGTCAAAAATCAAGACGCAAGACAACTAGGTCTAAGAAGCTCAATCTAAGAGTAAGATAAGAACTAGACAGTCTGTCAGAGATTGCAAACCTCCATTGAAATTATTGAATCTAATCAGTATCCCAGTAATGGTCTACCTATCTGGCATGGTTTACCCGATATCAGGCCAATCGAGTTAACTAATAGCTGATTTACGATCATTTTGAATTCGATATAAATTAGTTAAAAACTTAGGGTGCATCCTCCCCCGAAACCTCAAATTTTGTTTTATAGTAATGGACTAACATCTAACACAGTTTGCAAAATATTGGGCATGTGAAAGTAAATAATGGCCGATAGGGGGCCATTTTGAATTTGAACGAGTCAGAATTTTTCAAGATGCATCCTCAGCTGAAATCTCACATTTCATTCTATAGTAATGGTCTAGCCATCAGCACGGTTTACCAGATATCGCCCATGTGAAAGTGAATAATGGCCGATAGGAGGCCATTTTGAATTTGATCAAGTCAAAATTTTTCAAGATGCATCCTCTCCTGAAATCTCACATTTTGTTTTATAGTAATGGTCTAGCCATCTAGTACGGTTACTAAAAAACGGCTATGTGGAAGTGAATAATGGCCGATAAGCGGCCATTTTGAATTTGATCGAGTCAATTTTTTTCAATATGCATCCTCTCTTGTAATCTCACATTTTGTTTTATAGTAATGGTCCAGCTATCTAACACGGTTTACCAAATATCAGCAATGTGCAAGTAAATAGTGGCCGATAGGCGGCCATTTTGAATTCGATTGAGTCGAAAGTTTTTAAAAGGCATCCTCTCTCGAAACGTCACATTTTGTTTTATAGTAATGGTCTAGCTATCTAGCACGGTTTACCTGATATCAGGCCTATCGAGGTAAATAATGCTGATTGTCAGCCATTTTGAATTCGTAAGTTAAAAATTTTCAGGGTGCATCCTCCCCCGAAAACTCACACTTTGTTTTATAGTAATCAGGTAATGGTCTAGCCATCTAGCACGGTTTACCAAATATCAGCCATGTGAAAATGAATAATGGCCGAAAAGGCGGCCATTTTAAATTTGATCAAGTCAATTTTTTTCAAGATGCATCCTCATCTGAAATCTCACATTTCGTTTTACAGTAATGGTCTAGCCATCTAGCACGGTTGACCAAATAACGGCCATGTGAAAGTGAATAATGGCCGAAAAGCGGCCATTTTGAATTTTATCGAGTCAAATTTTTCCAAGATGCATCCTCTCCTGAAATCACACATTTTGTTTTATAGTAATGGTCTAGCCATCTAGCACGGTTTACCAAATAACGGCCATGTGAAAGTGAATAATGGCTGATTGGCGGCCATTTTGAACTTTGACAAAATGATTTTTTTCAAAATACATCCTCTCCTGAAGCCTTACAATTTGTTTTATAGTAATGGTGTAGATATCTTGAGCGGTTTTCATGATATTCCACAATATCAGGCCTGTCGAGGTGAATAATGGCTGATAGGCGGCCATTTTGAATTTTATCAACTTAATTTTTTTCAGGATGCATCCTCTCCTGAAACCTTACAATTTATTTGATATTAATGGTGTAGCTATCTTGAGCGGTTCTCATGATATTCCGCAATATCATGCCTGTCGAGGTGAATAATGGCCGATAGGCGGCCATTTTTAATTTTATCGACTTGAAATTTTTCAAGATGCATCCTCTCCTGGAACCTCCAAATTTGTTTTATAGTAATGGTGTAGCTATCTTGAGCGGATTTCATGATATTCCGCAAAATCTTTCAGTCGGATTTAACGATGTTATAAATTAGGTCAAAGTGCTGGGTCAACTTCAAGGTCAAGGTCCAAAAACCTGAAAAGGCACAACTAGGGACCTTAGAGAACATGTATGTGCAATATGACTGTCATCGGCCCAGTACTTTTCGAGATCTGCTCCGGAAACGAAGTGCGCGTCAAAACGTCTAAATAGGTCATAGTTCTGAACCAGAAGTAGGTCAAAGTTCAAATACCCCAAAAGGCACAACTAGACCCCCTAGGGGTGTTGTGTGTAAAATTTGAAGACAATCGGACAAGTACTTTCAGAGATATGCTCCGGAAACGAATTGTTTACGGACGGCCCAACGGCCCAACGGCCCAACGGCCCAACGCCGTCACATCATCATTTTCTCCTCTGCAACCTTGCGTATTGAATTCAGATTAAAAATATTTTAACCCGTCCATTAGCCACCTGGAAGTAACCCACATACCAAAAATTGTTATCCTAGCTTATTTTCTCACAAAGTTATAGGCAAAAGAAGAGGCCAAAAAAAAACGGAGGTAGAATCCATAGCTCCCTTCGCTCACCTACGGTGACGGCGGGAGCTAAAAAAGTTTTATATTGCAAAAATAGAAAAATGGTGATAATACCCAATCTCTTATCGCCAGATAATGGACGGAAAAGACTGGACAGCTAGTGGTATGGGAATAACAACACGTAATGGACCTTTACACCTAAACTAGGAGTCACCTGAAGTGTCGAGACAAATTCAACAAAAAACGTCTTTCCTTCTAAAGGTTTTGATATTTTCTGCCAGCGCACTTACGGCCAAAACACTCATAACGTGCACATAGGAACTAGTTCCGAAATGGTGTTGCCTACTATTACGTGGCGATATTGTGAGTCGCAATACGCGATGAGCATAATATGCTATACTAGTATATGAGATCTTCACCTGCACATAACATGATCAATCTTAGTGAAGAATGTTGACTGAAATGTATCAATTGGGCAGGGTAGATCTCATCTCATATAAATCACTTATAGGTAGTTATAACAATCTACTTTAGAAAAGCTGTAATAGTTTTCATCATTTGAAGCTGGCAATTGCGTTAGAAGCTTCAAATGCGTGAAAGACGTCAATGAGTAAACGCAGCATTTTAGTAGTTCAGCAAGATTTAAGAGAATATTTATGAAACTAGTATCGGCATAAAAAACGACACATGGACAAGTCTTTCAGCAGTGAAGAATTCAGAAAAAATGACTGTACCACTGTCAACAGAACGCTGGGCCATTGTTCTAAGCGTTGGCAAAATATCGCTACAAAGTTGCGGAAATCTGTGGAGCTGTCCTGTAAGATGAAATCATTAGAAGAGACATACACTAGGCTGCAGCAGACAGGACGTAGTCGTCAGTCAGGGCTTCAGGGAAAAGATCCCAGAATATCTGACGTCTTGTACTCTCTGCTGATGCTGGGAGGGTGAATTAGGATAAAACACTTTCAGTGCAACCGGTGCCTGTATGGCAATTCAAACGGATTTCTGCTCAGTATAAATATTGACGGATATTTAAGAAATGTGTTAGTTCAGATTTCAAATAAAGCACAAGTATTAATGAGACTTTTAAACGTAAGGGTATTTTTTTATTTATTCGCTGGCAATTTCGACAGACCTGAATAAATGAATGAATGAATGAATGAATGAATGAATGAATGAATTCGTCAATCAAATAATTTATCAATCAATCATTCAGTAATTTCAATAGCTTTAAAACATTGGAGACTCCCTCAAGCACAGAGGCAAAGCTTTAAGTCGTCAACGGGCGCTAGACATCAGAGGAACTGGGATGGGCCAGCTCAAAATTCTTAAAAAATATTTATTAATACATTATTTCAAGATCGAATATTACAGTGCATCAAATATTATAGTGATTTGTTGAGATTTTATAAGATATTTTATTAAATATATCACACCTTCATATAATCCTAAATTGACCTTGAGGTGAAAGTTGAGGAATGCTTCCACAGGTCCCATCTCAAAGTGAATCTCCAAAAATGTTTGAAAATGAATAATTAGCTATTTTCTCCTCCAAGTTTTAACTTGCTAGATATACTTATCTCAGATAAATATTTTGCTAATCAATTACAAATTCATAACAAATTTGATTTGGAAATAGGCAGAATTGCATAGCGTTTTGATATGCGATTGTGAACGATTTGTTCTTTGAATATACATGAAAACTTATGTACAGAGTGTATTGGTAGCGAAAACTTCAATGGTCAACATGATCTTTATGCACTGAAAATGACGATGTGGCCCTCGTTAACTTCGCCGCTCTGAGAGTGGCACTCCGTCACATCAATAAGGAGATAATAATTTCCCCTAAATCGTTTCGTACTCGAGATATTTTTTAACCTCTACTGAGCACGCAGGGTATATTAAAGTGAATGATCTACAGTCACGATATATAGTTTCCACTGTGACACATTACAGTTAAGAGCACGACAACCAGTTCAGAGACTAAAATTATGGATTATATCTTACTGAATATAGCACTATATAATTAGCGAAATTTCAAAGTAGTCTCTCACCTATCCCAGCAAACACGAGACATTGGATCAATGTTGGGTCAATGTTGGGCCGACGTCGTAGACGGCGGGTCAACATTGAACCAAAATTGGTTCAATGTCTCGTGTTTGCTGGGATGGGTCTGCCTGGTACGTACAGTCCAGTAAATACGACATGTTGACTCAATGTTGTTTTAATGTTGACCCATCGTCTACGACGCTGGTCCAACATTAAAACAACATTGGATCAAGGTCTCTGGGTTGCTGTTATTCTGGTACAGATGGCGATGACTGTGTAGATGTGGATCTAACCGAATAACATGGACCCAATGTTCGCTTAAGGATAAGTTAGCGTCGCAGAGCATTGAGAAAACATTGATGGGACGACTGGTATTTGTTGGGAATGGAGAAAACCAACATTGAATGCTTATCAAGATTAATCAGAAATCGAATATCAAAATCAACCTCTGGGCCAATACCAGTTCAATTATGTACAATGATCCTGTGTTCTGGTTTCCGTAGTCAAGACTATAGCTTACTAATACATAATTGTGGGATTCTTTCTGTATTCTACAACATTCTGTATTTCTTGGAGTTCATTTTTATTTTAAAATGGTTACCATCATAATGAGGAGAGAGAATGAGCATCGATGTATATTGAGAATGTAGAGCTCAAAATATAAAAACATTACTGTGTGTATTCAATAATATGAGATTAATAAAATATTATTTGAATCAAGACACACTATATCCCTATACACACACTATACCACCTGAATTTAAAGATTTTATCATTTCTTATTCAATTGATTTTATTCAGAATAGGCCTGGTGATACAGAAATGCGATAATAGAGACCAGAGGGTTAGATAACCATAGACACAGCAAATGTCGAAATACCGAATGAGAAAACTGTAGAATATTACAAAACCGTCAAAGCTGAAGGATCTCATTTGCCACGTTAGTCGAGGAGATGTATATCCAGCAAACATGAGAGGCTGAGCCATTGTTGATTTAATGTTGGCACATTGTCTCTGACTCTGTGCCAACATTAAATCAACATTTGTTCAACGTGTCGTGTTTTCTAGGCATACTCCATCGCTGAGACTGGCCTTTGTCCTTAGTTATTACCTCCATACAATGTCCATGTATTTATCGGGCGGCTCAGGCACGGTGTCACGGGAGTCAGTGCTGGAGGGATGCTGACACGCAACATTGGGCAAGGCGCTGATAATGGCGGTCGTCAACTCGGCTAATAAAGTCGCGTGAGAAATACAGAGTATCTGACGCGGTAAACACATTCACAACTAGCAGAATGCTACACACAACACACCTCCAAATGGAATAATGGTACACATACAGAAGTATTGTATTCAACTTGGTTCAGCTAAAAAGAATAAATGACTGAATGATTGAATGATTAAACTAATGAATAAATGAATGAATGAATGAATGGATGAATGAATGAAGGAACGAACGAACGAATGAATGAATGAATGAATGAATGAATGAATGAATGAATGAATGAATGAATGAATGAATGAATGAATGAATGAATGAATGAATGAAAGTCGATTAAGTATTGGATGACAAAAAAAAGTGATTAAATGAATGTGGATTAGGTATTGGATGAAAAAAAATGAATGGATGAATGAATGGATGAATGAATGAAAAATTGAATGAATGACTAAATAAATGACTCAATGAATGAATAAATGAATTGTATCCTTATACAGGCTAAACTCTGCAGAGAGAACATCCTGAGGAGAGTGAGACGATATATAATGAGAATCTCATGCAGACACAGGATTAAAATATTAAGCCTTGGATGTCTGAGGCAGAGTACGTCCTTTATATGCTACCTTTCGGTCACAACGGCTATCCATAATATTAATTTTTACTTCTTTAAAAAATGAAGACCGTGGAACGAACCCCGAAATGTTATTCAAATGTTTTGTGTTTACTATAGGACATAGGATTTTCCGGTATGCACATCTTCAAGTGAATTAAAATTACGGTACTCATATGATACTTGTTTAATTTGCTACTAAACATTTGCCAATTTTGCTGGTTAAACAACTATTTTACGTTCATTCCAAATAACAGTGATTCGGTCGACTAACAAAACCGATTTAAAATGATTGTAGTCATGCATATAGCTGTGAAAGGGTTAATGGAATTGCGATGATAGCCATTACTCACAGGCAAAAGTGTGACGCAATAATGTGTATAAAAACTACATGACTGATTTGACTGGATTTATTGAGGAGAAATGGTTTAGAGGCTTACCTCTCCAGTCGAGTCAACACAGAGGAAGCGTTGGATATATTCATCCGATGATGGTTTGACTATCAGCCAAAACCCAATGTTAGCTGCCAGTCGAGCCAGCATTTGTGAAGCTTGTTCTACATTAAATTTCGAGTTAGATGGGAATGGTGTGATATTAAATATGGTCAACTTGTAATAAAGTGCGACGCTATCCCAACATTGAACCAACATTGGGTGAACGTCTCGTGTTAGCTGGGAACCCGATACTCTGTTGAGGTAGGTGCATGCAGAGTTTTTTTCGCTCCGGCGCCAAGTACACACGAGACGTTTAGCCAATGTTGGTTCAATGTTGGAACGACGTCGTAGACGGCGAGCCAACATTGAAACAACATTGGGTGAACGCTTCGTGTAAACTGTTTGCTAGGCGTCCATTAAACCATTTGAGCGCTAAGAGCGACTGCAGTCGTTTTTAATCGGTTTTGTTAACAGATTAAATCACATTTATTGAGAATGAACTGTGTGTAAAGATTTGCAAATGTTTGGTCTCATATTAAACAAATATAATTCATTTTAACCCATTGTTACCTGGATGAAAAGTAAAATAAAAGAGTCGCAAGGCTTGAACACATACCTTCCACTTCGGTAAAGCAAAATCGTTCAAGAGACCTACATTGGAATATAATCATAATAAAATTCCCAAAACTCATATGAAATATAATTATTCTTGGTAAAAAATGACACATAAACATCGTTTGCCAGTTATTAATACGTAAAGTGCTTTAAATCCTTTAAGATGTAAATTAAATCGACGTCATTTGTCATCATTTGATGAAATTACCGGCTAAAATTAATTATTCTGCTGGAATTAAGAACAAATCAACGGCATTTATTGTCATTAATTGACGTCTGTTTCACAACGTGCAGACAGTACACAGTATGATTTCGATTAAAGCGATGCATCATAGACATTTTATTGTATAGGGGGTGGTAATATTTTATAAGGTCCAAGATAATGATCTAAATTAAAAGAAAAAATAAAGATTAAATTCACTATCAGTTTGCTTCCAAAGATTTAGACCACCTTAAAAATATGTGGCAGAACAGAGTAAAGGGAATTTTTTTCTTTAATGTGGGAAATATAAAATTACATAAAAAACATCGTGTGTTTAAGTGTAAACATCTGGTCTGCAGAATTGAAAAGGATATATTTCGATTTCGATCTTCAAATTCGGGCGCTGCAGAAAAAATCAAAACCATATAAATATGAGTAGTCTCGGTTTACTTTAAAGGCTGAATTTGTCGCAGTTGGGAGCATTTTGGTAATCGGATTTTCAAAATATCGGATGTGGCTGATTTTTGCAAGGTCATTTTCGAGAGTGCAGTTTTGGCACATTCTCCATCTCCATGATGGATCAGTGGGACCGAGATGTGTTTTTACCGAGCCGGACCGCCGGGCAAAACGGGACGTCCACCCCGCGTTGAGTTAATGTTGGGCCAGCGTCGCAGACGCTGGCCCAACATTAACTCAATGCTGCGTGACCTGTTCAAGGCGGTGATAACAGAGATGGTGAAGTCCGGGTAATGACGTCTCGGGTGGACATTTATTCGCGGGGACACACCCCCCCCCCTCTCAAGTAGCGGGGACACGGTACACGCACGACACCTCTCCATCCGCGCCCATCCCGCCCATCACCCGTGCTTTTTGAACAGCGTGCCGCGCCCCCGGCCGGCCCGTCCATCCAGGCCAACCACGTCAAATTGGATTGCCGGCGGGATCTCAGCCCGTCCTGGCAGAATCCGGACGACCAGGCCGTAATGCGGGTCTTAAAAGCGAAGTGATCCTCCTCTCACAACCTGTACTGTGGCAGATATCTCCGAAATTCAAATGTTTTGAATATAAGTTATTTTTGTGTGTAAATTTAATGGTGGATGTTTAGGTATCTAAAACTGTAGGCGTACTGTCGTAGATATCTTCTGCATTTTCTGATATTTTCATAATTGTATATGTACATTTTCTGGCGGATTTGTATCTGAAAAGAGCACTAGGATTATCTAAATAATATTTATCGATATCATTTCAATCATTGCCTTAATTCTTGAAGTACTGTAAATTATAGATTGAATATTTCACATTTCACCAGGCAGATGGATTACATTGTATCCTGCACAAAAAATCGTGACTTTCGTGTCCATTAAAGGAAATTTCCAGGAGAAAAATTGAACAGTACGACACCATATAGTAGTGAGATAATTTGCGGCTCAATAATTGTATTGCATTACAATTTAAATTACAACCAAAAGCCAACAGGGATTACCTCGTTCTGATATAATATACGACCGTATGAGGCGTCATTTCGTCAGGGAGAGGAGAACAATACTTGGGCCGAATTCAAACAATTACCATAGAGATAGAAGATTACATAGTCTTGTATGATCCCGAGAGTTTAAAATGTGGCTCGTTCACAAAGTGGAAGTTACGACATTTCAGTCCCCAGGTGGCGATGTGGTATACATGTTTTGTGCCCTGTAAACACGAGATGATGACCAAAGTTGCTGTAATGTTGCCACCGTCGTAGACGATGGCCCAACATTACAGCACCATTGGGTAAACATCTCTTGTTTGCCGAGATATCCACCCATCCACATGAGCAAAAAGTTGAGTGTCTTCCAAGTGTTGGGTCATAATATGAGACGTTGGCCCACACATTAAATTAGGGTCTCGTGTTTGGCTTACACATCGAGAGCAGGTGCCATCTGGCGGAAGCTCGGCCAAATAGACGAGATCCCTTCGTAATGCTCTACAGTGGAACCCGGCACCACATAGTAAAAAAAAATTCCGACCTAAGTTAGTTTTGCCACGTGCTTGTTGAAAAGATGCTATTAGCCACATTAAATATCGTGTTCAGCAGATCCAATTTGTATTAGACTAAGTAGAGAATGACAGAGTCTAACTCGGCTGTGAAGAGACAGCCAACACGAGAGGTTTGCCTAATGTGGGTTTGATGTTTTGCCAGCGTCGTAGACGGTGGCCCAACATCAAACAACATTAGGTCAACGTCTCAGTATTTGCTGGATAGACAGTAATTATGTAGAAAAAGAGCTGCCTATGACTGCATTAAGAATTAGCACCTTGATTAGTCTGTCACTGGGATGAGAGACCACCTGCGACGAGCAATCACATACTACATGCAACTATAGTCGAAGTTCATGAAGAGATGGCAGCAGAAGGATCCCATGCGACACAATGATCATACCATTACCATCGAATAAGTCAATACATGGAGCTGTAGACCACCCTAATAAATGATTCACTCGGAGGAGCAAATCTTGTCATGAGCGACCATGACAATAAATCATCTCAGAGGGTATTTTTATGGAAATTACGGAAGCAATTCACATCTCAAAATTTAAAGAAAATGATAACATGAATGTAGCTAGAATAAGGAACACTGAAGGTTCGGGAAATCATTTCTCCTCCAGAAAAATTGTGTAGCATATATGCATATGCCGAGGTACTATATCTAGGCTACAAACTGCACACCACCATATTACATGTTGTAGAATTTGCCCCAAATTGTGTAGAAAACTGACAGTATACATCGGACAAATTCTTCCCCATGCTGGTAGAACTCTACGTGAACACAAAAGTGGGCCATCTTTTATAGCGTTTAAATTGGACAAAATTGTATTTGGATCTACGTCTTTGTGCCCATCACTAACGCTGAACGTCCTTGGACGTCATAATGAGACGTCAGAATATCATGACGTCTGAAGACGGGCCCCTACATTGTATGTGGTTACGTCTGACTCCGACTAGATCTGCTGTACCTTCTGGTAAAGCAGGTGAGGTTGATCGTGGCGGTTTCTACAATACAGACAACGCCTGGAGCCGAGCAATCAAGAAGCACTGTCCCGCTGGTGGCTTATTCTGGGCCAGGGCCTTCCGTTGGTCCGGAATAAGCCGAAGATGGGCTAAAACACACCCAGCGAGCACGAGACGTATGTTCACCCAGTGTTGGTTTCGTGCTGGTCCACTGTCTGCGATGCTGGCACAGCAATGAAACCTTACAGAACGTCTTGTGTTTGCAGGGATGAAGCCGCTCACCCAAAAGACGGTTTGATGCTGGGCCACAATCTGCGATGCTGGCCCAGCATGAAACCAACACTGTGCTTTCTGTGTACAAAGACGTTCAACCAGTGGTGGCTTCATGTTGCGCCACCGTCTGCGACGTTGGCCCAACACGAAACCAGCACTGGGAGAGCATCTTGGGTTGTCCTGTTCCATGGCGCCACGGCAGGACGCCGCGATAAATCGGCTTGACGATCTGGCGGGGTGAAGATGGGGTTGCCAGAGGGGCATCATTCTAGTTTTTATCTAAACTCTTCGCGCCTCTAATGAGCCCTGCAGCCAGTCAGCCAGGAAAAATGGAAAACCATGTCAACCCGTGCGCCGTATCTCAGTGTGACGCAGCTTGCACGACGCGCTAACAATGCCTTTCCTGACGTGATGAGGCCACATAGTCATCCATTGTGACGTAAAATAAATGGGCAATGGCGCCAAATAACACAGCCATCAGCAGGCTTATCGACAATTGATGACACCGAATCCCGAATCTCAAGATGTCTCTGTTGATCCACTGGGACGTCTATTTAATAGCAGCTATATCAATGATAATATTGCGCCCATCACTAATGAGGCTTCAACATCCTCGCAAGTGAAGTTCTGAGAAATGCACAAATGTTGAATCAGAAGGTTTGATTCTTGTAAACTGATGATATACAGCGACCTCTAGCAGCCAAAGTGATGCATGGGTCACTGAAATGTGTTCTATAAACAACACTTTGGCTGCTGGGAAACAGCTAATCATAATAAAATTAAGCAAATAAAAATCAGGCGACAAACAAAAAAAGATTAAATTTTGCATGGTATAAGCAAAGATATATCAAACAGTCATGCAATGTAAGCTGATAATTCGTTTATTTAGAACTATAACGACTATTATTCAATCCTCGGATAAGTATACATTCATCAGCAAAATAGCAGCAAAATTGGTGTAAAATTATAATGTAAAGTTATCACCGTCAGTCGAAAATAACGACGAGTCATGTTGACTTTAATTGCAAAGAGGCTAACAATTCCAGCTTCAAATGGTGGAACATAAATGAGGAAACAGCACTGACAAGACTGAAACATTAAGCTGCACTACCACAAAGCAGCTACAAGAACATTTAACGTTCATCATTGTTGGATTCCTCGAAATGACCTGATGTCTTTACGGGAATTGCAACAGCGCTTGTTCGACAGTCCATGACCACACTACACAAACTCTGGTTTGCCTGTAACAACCATCTGGTTGGCGTTGGAAAATACACTTGATCGCAGTAAAATAAATGGTGGTCCTACACCTAAGTTATCCACATCGAATGTGTGTGACATAGAGATGTCCTTTAGCACCTGATTAAATAAACCCTATGAGCTGATTTTTTAAAAAAATCCTACAAATCTTTGAAAAATATAGTGTATCATCCCACACGAAAGATTTGCGATTTGGATGGACATAAAACTGGACTAAAGGATCAGATGAAATCACAGATCACTCCTGTCCATATGAGAAATCTTCGAAGCCTGACGGTATGCGGCTGAGCAAGCTACTCTCGGTCATGGAGGTGCCCCATAGTATTGTATGCTAGCGAATGGAGTGAGTGGAAAAATTTTGCTTCTTGGAAATCTGAATAGCAAAACAGAGGACCAGCACGAAAGCTCTGACGTGACATGCATTCGGCGTAACTACAACACCAGGCCTCACCCTTCGAACATCTCTCGGTTACTGAGACTCACAAATTTACATCTTTATGACTAGACGGAGAAGGAACATTTGGTTTCCTGGAAACCTGAATATCCATAGCGGGAAAAGAGGCTCAGACTCTAGATGTAGCGATTACCACCACACCAGGACCTGTCCACCACACCAGGACCTGATCACTACACCAGGGCTTGACCACTACACCAGGGCTTGACCACTACACCAGGGCCTGACTAATACATCAGGACCTGACCACTACACCAGGACCTGACCACTACACCAGGACCTGACCATTACTACACCAGGACCTGACCACTACACCAGGACCTGACTACTTACTACACCAGGACCTGACTACTACACCAGGACCTGACTACTTACTACACCAGGACCTGACCTCTACACCAGGACCTGACTACTTACTACACCAGGACCTGACCACTACACCAGGACCTGACTACTTACTACACCAGGACCTGACCACTACACCATGACCTGACTACTTACTACACAAGGACCTGACCACTACACCAGGACCTGACTACTTACTACACCAGGACCTGACCACTACACCAGGACCTGACTACTTACTACACCAGGACCTGACTACTTACTACACCAGGACCTGACCTCTACACCAGGACCTGACTACTTACTACACCAGGACCTGACCACTACACCAGGACCTGACTACTTACTACACCAGGACCTGACCACTACACCAGGACCTGACTACTTACTACACCAGGACCTGACCACTACACCAGGACCTGACTACTTACTACACCAGGACCTGACCACTACACCAGGACCTGACTACTTACTACACCAGGACCTGACCACTACACCATGACCTGACTACTTACTACACCAGGACCTGACTACTACACCAGGACCTGACTAATACATCAGGACTTGACCACTACACCAGGACCTGACCACTTACTACACCATGACCTGACTACTTACTACACCAGGACCTGACTACTTACTACACCAGGACCTGACCACTACACCATGACCTGACTACTTACTACACCAGGACCTGACCACTACACCATGACCTGACTAATACATCAGGACTTGACCACTACACCAGGACCTGACCACTACACCATGACCTGACCACTACACCAGGACCTGACTACTTACTACACCAGGACCTGACTACTACACCAGGACCTGACTACTTACTACACCAGGACCTGACTACTACACCATGACCTGACTGACAACTACACCATGACCTGACTGACAACTACACCAGGACCTGACCATAACACCAGGACCTGACCACTACACCAGGACCTGACTGACAACTACACCAGGACCTGACCACTACACCAGGACCTGACCACTACATTAGGACCTGACCACTACACCAGGACCTGACCACTACACTAGGACCTGACCACTACACTAGGACCTGATCACTACATCAGGACCTGATCACTACACCAGGGCTTGACCACTACACCAGGGCTTGACCACTACACCAGGGCCTGACTAATACATCAGGACCTGACTGACAACTACACCAGGACCTGACCACTACACCAGGATCTGACCACTACACCAGGACCTGACCATTACACCAGGACCTGACCACTACACCAGGACCTGACCGCTACACCAGGACCTGACTACTTACTACATCAGGACCTGACTACTACACCAGGACCTGACCATTACACCAGGACCTGACCATTACACCAGGACCTGACCGCTACACCAGGACCTGACTACTTACTACATCAGGACCTGACTACTACACCAGGACCTGACCATTACACCAGGACCTGACCATTACACCAGGACCTGACCACTACACCAGGACCTGACCACTACACCAGGACCTGACCACTACACCAGGACCTGACTACTTACTACACCAGGACCTGACCACTACACCAGGACCTGACTACTTACTACACCAGGACCTGACCACTACACCAGGACCTGACTACTTACTACACCAGGACCTGACCACTACACCAGGACCTGACTACTTACTACACCAGGACCTGACCTCTACACCAGGACCTGACCACTACACCAGGACCTGACCACTACACCAGGACCTGACTACTTACTACACCAGGACCTGACCACTACTCCAGGATCTGACCACTACACCAGGACCTGACCACCACACCTGACCACTACACCAGGACCTGACCACTACTCCAGGATCTGACCACTACACCAGGACCTGACCACTACTCCAGGACCTGACCACTACACCAGGACCTGACTACTACACCAGGACCTGACCATTACACCAGGACCTGACAACTACATCAGGACCTGACCACTACAACAGGAGCTGACCACTACACCAGGGCTTCTGATATATATCTGATTCAAATTCCGAAAAAATACCCAATCTTTTTAAAACCACCCACAGCACCAGAAGCAGGGTGATAAAAGACTTGGAAGCCGACGTGTTCAGCCACGCCAGTACAAGGCAGCAAATCAGGCGGCTATAGAGGAGGCGGCCAGCGAACAATGCCACCAATCAATTCTAGCCACATGTAAATCTCTGCTAAATGGAGGTCTGCATTGTTCTCTCCCGCCAGACAATCTGGATCCAAGTGACCAGCATTTAAATACAGTATGCCAATGAGGGCGACTAAAACCATTTGCATGCTAGTGATGCATATATGTAGATACAAAAAAGTTTTAACCCTTTAAAATGTTTAAGCGCCAAACACGACTACTCGTTTTAAATACTTTTCTATCATATCAAATACCAGTTTTCTGGGATCGTGTGAGCGAGTGCCAGCTTCAAGTGAGTGCGAAGTATCAAATAGTATTCCAGCACATGGAAGAGTCGAGCGCAAACTCAATTGAGTCTTAAATTCGTTGATCGGCTCAATGTTAAGTCAATCAGCGATCCTGAGACGGACTTAAGAATTGTAAGCGTGGGTGAAATCCCCGATGAAATCAGAACCCTTCTAAAAGCCAGCAATCAATCCTCGTCTCCTGTAAGTCTCCTGATGAAGAGAGGTCTCAATTGTTTCTTTGCCGACAGTCAATCTGCTTTCACACTCAGCCTCTCGCCTGTTATTATAAACTAGCCTGGGGGATCCAGACCTCGCAAAGAAAGCCAACGCTGGAGTGAATGTAAGATGTCAGAGGGTCTGTTGTTCAGATAAAGTACTTTCCTCTGATTTAATTTGGTGACTATAATGTAAAGATTCTATCTATAATATGGATGATTAGCCACAAGCCCCAGTGAATTTTTGAAAGAGTCACACTGTGTTGGTAAGAGAAACAGATTAATCCTGCAGAACAGTTATTCAGAAGAATGAACGAAGACTGTGGCACAATCTATCCGAGATAGATGGACCAACGACTACTGGAAAGTATACAAAATCTTTGCAAATAAAATATTTGCAAATGTGTATGTACAAAGTTCTTAAAAATTCCTATTGGATGCAGGGCTGATTTCAGCAATATTAAGCTTACCCGGAGAAGCCATCTATTTTCTCTCTTTTTCATTCACCTTGTCATTAACCCTTGTCCTGCTACGCCTGTATATATATCGTTTTAAACATATTTTAAGACAAATAATATGTCACTGAAAATGGATTATAATATAGTTTGTGGTGGATGACACAATTCAGCATGAAAAGGTTAAGTTGAATCAAAATGTTCTAATTGAAAAAAATACTTATTGCGATGGATCATATCATTTTTCATTTGAAAATTACAAACGCGGTAAATCCATAGAGCACTGATGTCGACCATAGCAGAATATCTGTGGTTTTATTCCCACTTGTGTAACCAGTTCTTAGAACTGAAAAAATTATTAAATCTTTAAATAGATATACGCGATGATTAAATTTTACAAACTGACTAATTTCCAGTCACTTGAACATTTAAATTAAATAGCTCAGAACTCTGGGGATAAAGACAAAAAAGGAAATCTGCCTTTGATAATCAGCAGACAATCAGCGACATCAAAGACCGAGAGACGGAGTGAAGAAACGGCCGATGGTGTCATTTTCTTAATATTTCTCTACGTACGAGCTATATATGCTTTAGTTTGATTACTTCTGAAACCTGATCAAGATATTAAAAAATACTCGATGCAAACGATGAGTTTGACGTATGTGCGTACGGCGCTCAGGTGGGCTGGATTAAAATTTCCATCGCTCTTTCATCTTGGATTTCCCACAGGAGGATCAATGGATTCACGTAGAATCCGGGGGAGATAGACGGGAGACAATCCCGACGATGAGCAACACACACCAGGGAGAATTAGGCCTGAGAGCAAACGCCCCCCCCCCCCCACCCCCCCCTGAAAATCGGCTCCGTCCATCAGGCCGTCTTTAGCTGGCTGCCTCACAACAAGGCTTTGGATCACCCTAGCAGAGTGTCCCACGTTCACAAGGCATAAAAACTGCACGCTGCATCCGGCTATTTGCCGCAGTGCCGCCTCTGTCATTGACAGAAGACATGAGACGTTGGGTGAACGCCTGCGACGTTTGCCCGGAATTGAGCAGACGCTTCTGGGTTGCCCGGAGCTGCTCGAGGAGAATCCCTGCGATGATCCTTTGCCTGGCGCATCTTTATGAGAGGGCGACATGACGGGAATGTGAATTCGGCCCCGGCCGAGCTGGGCACAATGCGGACCAGTCAGAGAGTAATTGTCTGGTGGTCAGCTGACAGCTGGACGCGTAGCGTTGACCCAGTGGTGGTTTAATGCTGGGCCACCGTTTGCGACGTTGGCCCAGCATTGAACCAGCACACAGTGGACGTTTCTTTGTCAGCTGGGCCGTGCTCCCCACGGGACACATGCCGTGACAGACCCCACGGACAAGCACCGAGAGCGTGTCTAGAACCCCAGGTTTGATGATGATTTGCCCCAAAATCTCATTATCAATAAATGGGAACGAAAGCAAGGACCGGGTTTTTCTCCTGAAAAAATAAATCACAAATTGTTAAGTGCCCAAACAATGATTTCATTGAGTGTTAAGTTGGGTAAGTCATCATGTGTTTCTTTAATTGATTAATTATTTTCTTGCATGCTTGCTTGCTTGCTTGCTTGATTGATTGATTGATTGATTGATTGATTGATTGATTGATTGATTGATTGATTGATTGATTGATTGATTGATTGATTGATTGATTGATTGACTATATATAATTCAAGAGATTATTACTCATTCAGTTTGAGCACTGCTGGTCTGCAAAGAATCGGCTGATTACCAGAAATGGTAGCCATAAACCCTGCACCGGTACGACCCGACTGACCTTCAGCCATCTCTAGAACTGTTAAATGACTAGTCTGGCAACACAAGACGTTGACTCAGTGTTGGTTTAATGATTGGCCAGTGACATAGACGATGGAATGCGTCAATGTCCCATGTTTGCTGGAGATATCCTGTTGTGCGAGTCTTCCAGTGTCATTTGCATTATCATGATTATACATACTTGGTACCAAGTAGGTCAAACATTAGCAGAGTGGTGAATCATTACTTACCGGTATGTTATGTACAACGCAATATGTATACAATTGCGGCTGATTGTAAATTGATTAGCTTTGAGAAATTGCAATCGATTGCAATGTGATCTTTTCAGATGCCTTTTCCCTCTAAAACTATTGTATTTCACAGTGTACTAGTAAAAATGTGATCTTTTCAGATGCCTTTTTTCTCTAAAACTATTGTATTTCACAGTGTACTAGTAAAACTGTGACAATTAAACAATTCTACATGAGTTCGACCTCTTACTAATTGATTAGCGGCGGCTCCTTAGCTTCAATAGTGACAGTTATGACCTTTTAATACTAAGTAGTAAGGTGACAAGAAGGTTTCTATATAATTATAATTCTTTGAGTGTTGTGCGCGTCGTATTTTTCTTGCGTTTGGAGATTTTTTTTTCCTGAAGCACATTCAAGCTTCAAAAAATATATATGTGAAAAGTACTGTAAAAAAGTACATGAATTTGACAAATAACAGTAAACAAGAGCACACTCGATAATAGCCCGCCGCCGAATTATGATAAAGAAAGTAAAGTCGAATGTCATCACGTAAATAACAACGCAAGATATAAATGGTATGTTAAACTAGCCGCTTTTCAAGTTATCGCGCCCACAAGGTCAAATTATGGACGTAAAATAAATGTGAAAAATCGCAATAAGTCGACCATTTTGATTTTTTTACCGGCCATTATTGAGCTTGTCCAAGAACTGCTTATTAGTAACATGCATAACAAACTTGAAGAGGATACTTGTGAAAATGTTGAAGTTATCGTGCCTACAAGGTCAAATTATTGACGTAAAATGAGAAAAATCGCAATAAATCGGCCATTTTGAATTTTTTTTCAGCCATTATTGAACTTGTCCAAGAACTACTTATTAGTAGCATGCATAACAAATTTGAAGAGGATATGTGAAAAACTTTTCAAGTTATCGCGCCCACAAGGTCAAATTATTGACGTAAAATGAGAAAAATCACAATAAATCGGCCATTTTTTTTTTTTTTTCAGCCATTATTGAACTTGTCCAAGAACTACTTATAAGTAACATACATAACAAATTTGAAGAGAATATGTGAAAAACTTTTCAAGTTATCGCGCCCACAGGGTCAAATTATTGACGTAAAATGAGAAAAATCGCAATAAATCGGCCATTTTTTTTTTTTTTTCGGCCATTATTGAACTTGTCCAAGAACTACTTATTAGTAACATGCATAACCAATTTGAAGAGGATATGTGAAAAACTTTTCAACTTATCGCGCCCACAAGGTCAAATAATTGACGTAAAATGTGAAAAATCGCAATAAATCGGCCATTTTTTTTTTTTTTTCGGCCATTATTGAACTTGTCCGAGAACTGGTCATTAGTAACATGCATAACAAATTTGAAAAAGATATGTGAAAAACTTTTCAAGTTATCGCGCCCACAAGGTCAAATTATTGACGTAAAAGGTGAAAAATCGCAATAAGTCGGCCATTTTGAATTTTTTTTCAGCCATTATTGAACTTGTCCGAGAAGTGGTCATTAGTAACATGCAAAACAAATTTGGGAAGGAAACATGAAAAACCTCTCAAGTTATCGCGCCCACAAGTAAATGTTAACGCCGACGCCGACGCCGACGCCGACGACGCCGAACTTCAATTGCAATAGCCCACCTTTTTTAATTAAAATTAAAAGGCGGGCTAAAAATGCTCGATTGTTGCTAATTCCATATAGGCATTTGATCACTTCTACAATGCAAATATAATTGGCTCGGCACTTGTTAAAGTGGCAGTTATGACCCTTTAACACTTCAGCTGCCATCTGTACAATAAAGCACACATTCGTTAGAAGCTGACCAATCCGGCAGACGTACCTGTTGCCGTCGGCCCGCTCTGTCTGTCAGCTCTACCAGGCTGTTGCCGAAGTCCTTGAAGCGATCCATCAACTCCTGCTGACTGGCCGCGTTACGGATCCGATCCAGATCATCTTCAACCTGTCGTAAATAAGACATTATTAGACCAGCTGGACTTGTTTCTCGGGCTGATTCTGTCGCCATCGCGTCCGACAGGTATAGATCTGTCATATTTCAAGCGCAAGTGGTCATTTACAAGACTTTGAGCTGAGAAAGTTTAAGGTCAATTTGGATGTAAAAATACTATAAAGACAGGATAGGATGGCTGGGCATGCAAGTTTTAACATTTTAAATATATGTCATTACAAAGTTTTAGTCATAGACATGTTGAACATCGCATGGAAACCACATTTTCCTATTTGATCTTACATTATGTCAGTATTCACTGACAGTACGTGTATTCTGAAAAAAGTCTGTATTTGGCACTATGTGAAATATTTCCCATAAATATATGCATGCTTTAAGCTCCACTGACAAGAAAGGTACGTATAGTTACAACTCTTTCATAATCAACCCTTTCATAATCTAAATCACGCATTGTAAAAAATATTACCACATGCTGATAAATTAAGTATACAGCTACAACAATCTGTCTCGTTGTTGGTTTTTATATGGGGCCAATGTAAAGAAATTCAAAGCATAGAACTTCGTTGAACTTTGAACTTTTGGCTCCCACTTACAGGAACATAAAAGTAGGCTACATCCCGGCAAATACGCCAAGTTGATCCAATGTTGATTGAGTGCAACATCGAACCACCACTGGATCAACGTCTCGTGTTTGTTGGGATTAAACAAGCCTGAAAAACACGAGGCGTTGAGCCAACGTTGTTTTAATGTTGGCCCGCCGTCTTCGACAGCGGGCCAGCATTAAAACAACATTGGTTTATTGTCATGTGTTTGCTGGGAGGTATATATTATCTGGAGGTGACCTACCACACGTAGTGTTTTGATCAGTAGATGCACATCCACCATGTCAGCTATGATGAGCAGACGTGTGACGGCTGACAGCAGAGCGCGTGCAGCTCGAACCATCGCCCCTCGCTTCATGGAGGAGCACGGATCCTCTGCGAACTCCTGCGAAGCCTGCTTCATCACTTCACCTGTGAAATAACAGAGACAGGCTTTTTAAATCATACCTCTAGAAAAAAAAACACAATAAAGACCTAAGATTTTTTATCTTATAACATGAAATTTGTTTCGGACATACTCCCTGTTCTATCGGGTCATTTGTCAATATATAGATAGGCATTTATATACGGAATACGGCGTTAGCTCATCGGTGTTGGCTCTATCACTGAAGTTAAGCAACGTCGCGCCCGGTTCATTATTGGATGGGTGACCGCCTGGGACTACCAGGTGTTGTATACACTCGTGGTGCTCAGAGAACCACGTAAATCAGATGGCTCGTCTGATTGACCTAGAGTTGGACGTAAAAGAACCGCAATGGACGTAGGCGCAGTTTCTATCCGCCGAGACCCCAGAAAATCCACAATGTGTGAGTACTTGGCACATAAGGCAAATTTGCTTAGAATGAAAATAGCTTGATGCGCCTCAATGGCAGCTCAGCTGTATATCTCCCAGGAGACTGAGTTGGAATTTGAATCATAACAGGCCTCGCTAAGTCCCTTTGCGCCTTAGAATCAATTGAGATAAGGCGCATATAAATGCAATATACTTATAAAATGCAATAAGATAAATGCAATATACTCATACTCATATAATCATATAATGTATAATTTAATAGGTCATCGCTGGTGATCGGTTTGGACTATCGCGCCTCTGAACTTTGTTCTCCGAGTTATGCGCTATAGGGATATTTAATAGAATTGAATCAATTGAATTGCTAAATAGTTCTATAACATAGACTGTACATTCTCAAGATAAAATAAATAATCCTCAACTCTCCATCTATTTTCTGCAAAATTATTTTCTATTGTGGCATTTGTATTTGCTTCAAAGCGATTCCAAGCTTGAGTGAGAAAAAAACACTTTACATTACATTTTAATATTGGGCAGCTAGAAAAATATTATTAACCTTATATTTTAACAAAGTGTATTTACTATAGTTTAATATCTGTTCAATGACGTATTTAGTGACGTTCTCGTACATAGTTCTGACATTTTGTTTTAAATCACATTTGAATTAATCCATATCAAATAGCTTTCATCCATTTTAAGGTTGAAATGGCATCAGCAATACGTGCTTCAAATGAAAGAAAAAATACAGAGAAAAAAAGAAGAATAAAACATGAAGGGGAAATGATACAATGCGTCATATCCAGACCAGACCAATCAGTGTCGTCTCTCGGGGGCAAAGGGTGTGGTGGGCAGCTTTATAAAGTAGATAAGACACCCGCTATGGAAAAAAGACCCCCCACACGTGACCCGGTGACAATTTTTCACGTTTGCAAATATGTAATCTTCCTCTCAATAAGCGTTCCACAACAAAAACGAGCCATGAGCCAATGCCGGATTAATGTTGTGCTAGCGTCGTAGACGGTCGCCCAGCATTAAACCAACATTTGGCAACATCTCATATTCATCCTCTCAATGAGCTCGTGTCCACAGTCGTTCATCACAGTGTTTACAGACATCATGCAAATGTCACCTCTCGGCTCATAATGGATTCAGGCAAAAGGTTTGGACGACAATTACGTGAAGTACAGACTAATCCCACCAGAGACTGGCGTCAAGGCGCACTGTTCATTAGACAAGCAATTTAGCGTGAGTGATGGCGGCCGTGTGCCGGCAGTTTTCCCCATACATATATATAAAAAAGAGGTAAGGAACGGCTTGAGAAAAAAACGTGCTCTCTCAAAGGTACTGTTCATTCTCTCGAAGCTTCAAAATGGTGCCAGCTTTAATGGAAGCTACATGTGCATATTACGACACTATTTGCATAACAAAATTGAAAACAAACGTAGCTGTTGTATATCTGGACGGTTTTGCCACTAAATTGACTGGCAAATGCAATGCATTGAATCCATGTTTACACTGAAGACGATGGATCAACATTAAACTAGCATGGCAGAAGTTCACGTCTTTGCTGGCGGGCGGGGGCCCTAGGGTAGTGGTTAGCACCGCTGCCTTTCACGCCAGAGTCCGGGGCTCGGTTCCCGGTCTCGGCGGTTTGAAAGAAACAAAATTGTTTCTTCCCCATCCACGTGTGAAAGTTAGTATTGTGGGGAGCCTCCGTGACCGAGAGGTAGCGTGCTCGGCCTCAGACCGCCAGGGCTCGAATTTCGAATCCTGTGTCTGGAGGACAGTGTCATCTCAATCATCTCACCATCCTCAGGAGGTTCTCCTGGCCCAGTTTAGCCTATATGTGCACAAAGGTGGCCTAAAGCCCGATTCATTTCATTTTGCTGGCAGTGTTTCACTTTCTGGCGGTGTGTTTTTTCTTGATGCCACCCTGTGTGTATTCTAAAATATATATATATTTATTTTAAGTTGTATTCACATGGGTATTTTAAAGGAACTCCTTGGGATGAGACTTTTCAATTTTGTCAATTTTGAAAATTTACTACATAAGAAGCTATATAGCCTACTAATCCTGATATGAATAAAATACAAAAACATAAAGAAAAAAACAATTTTAAAGCACTAAAAACGACTAAACTAATTTTATTTCCAAGACGCTCTTAATTGGTCTGGGGACACGATGATCGGGGGGGGGGGGGATCCTCTTCTCAACGCTAGGCCGCGGCATCAACTTGTGGCCCAATGCCGTGTTAGCATTCAACCATCTTTTAGGCGAACTCACTGTATGTTTGGGTTTTGTCCGGATTGTTAGAAATATTGTTAGGAAATGTTTCTAAAAATCTAATTTTTTTGAAAAAAAAGAAATAATGCTCTGTGGGATCCACTACTTCATTACAAATTTAGAAAAGAAAATTGATGTCATGAATCATACCGAGTCGCTTTAACATAAATGTGGAATATATGTTGAATAGAACTTTGTAACAGGTGGAAAACAGAACAATCTATAGACGAGAAATGAATGGTGTATACATATGATGCCCTTCAATCATCCGATGAGGGGTTCTGGGCACCCTTAGGGGATTAACCTCCAGCCTTGCCCAGACGGTCGTAGACTTGGGGGCTTCGTTGTGGAATATATACTGAAACGCCGTGGCCTTTCGATTAACTCTGCTATCCACGGGACGGATAGTCCACAAAACGACAATAGTTGAGGGGTAACCAGGTAACTCCATTCATCCCTAGGTTTGACCAAATGCTGAACACTTTTGCCGACTAGTTGTGCGAGGGTCGACTTCAGACGTCAGAATCCCGCACTATAAGGGTAGAAATATTTATATTGGCCGTATACCCATAACATAGGTATCCAAATGAAGCAGAAAGAGCTAAATAACTTAAACCACAGCCAAGCCAAATGAGCCCTCGGGATAGATGTGCAATCATTTTTTTGGTATATTAAACGTAAATTTCTAAAAGAAACAAGGCCCGTCGGCGACGAAATTATTTTATAGACTATAAAGTCTTGTTTACTCTACTAAATCTCTTGACCATTTATTTCATATTTACTATTAGTCTTATTACTAATAGCCGCATGTCGGCAATTCGATCGTGTTGAAATATTCCAGGGTGCATCCTTCCTTGACGTCTGACATTTTGTTGTATAGTAATGGTACAGCTATCAGGTACGGTTTTCTAGATATTTCGCATATTCAAGTCAATAATGCAAGGTCGCAAGTCGTCCATTTTCAATTTTATTGAGTTAAAATTGTCCAGGGCATACCTCTCCTCCCCCCCCCCCTCCCCCCCCTGAAACCGCACATTTTGTTCTTATTTATATTAATGATTTATCTATCTGCAACGATTTTTCAGATATTACGCATATTAAACTAACGAAAGGCCGGAAGTCGGCCATTTCAAAATTTATTGATTTGAAATTTCCCAGGGCATACCCCCCCCCCTCTAAAACCGCACATTTTGTTCTATAGTAATGGTCTAGCTATCTGGCACGGTTTTCGGAATTTCCAGATAATACGCATATATAAAATGAAATTGCCCATGGTCGGCATTTTGGCCGACGTGGCATGTCTAGTGAATCAAGACTACATAATTCCAGGAGCTCCCGCTCCGAATTAGAATTTGATTTAAGCAATTTTGTGTAGGGTTATTAATGCAGTACAAGGCTAGGTCAAAAATCAAGACATAAGACAACTATAGGTCTAAGAGGCTCAGTCTAAGAGTAAGATAAGAACTAGACAGTCTGTCAGAGATTACAAACCTCTATTGAAATTAATGATCCTAATCAGTATCCCAGTAATAGTCTACCTATCTGGCACGGTTCACCCGATATCAGGCCAATCGAGGTAAATAATAGCTGATTTACGGTCATTTAAAATTCGATATAGACTAGTTAAAAAATTTAAGGTTGCATTTTGTTTCATAGTAATGGACTAGCATCTAACACAGTTTGCAAAAAATTGGGCATGTGAAAGTAAATAATGGCCGAGTCGGAAGTCGGAATTTTATGGTAATGGTCTAGCCATCTAGCACGGTTTACCAAATATCGGCCATGTGAAAGTGAATAATAGCCAATAGGCGGCCATTTTGAATTTGATAGAGTCTAATTTTCTCAAAATGCATCCTCTCCTGAAATCTCACATTTTGTTTTATTGTAATGGTCTAGCCATCTAGCACGGTTTATCAAACAGCGGCCATGTGAAAGTGAATAATGGCCTAAAAGCGGCCATTTTGAATTTGATCAAGTCGAAATTTTTCAAGATGCATCCTCAGCTCGAATCTCACATTTTGTTCTATAGTAATGGTCTAGCCATCTAGCACGGTTTACCAAATATCGGCCATGTGAAAGTGAATAATGGCCAATAGGCGGCCATTTTGAATTTGATCAAGTCGAAATTTTTCAAGATGCATCCTCTCCTGAAATCTCACATTTTTTTATAGTAATGGTCTAGCCATCTAGCACGGTTTACCAAATAACAGCCATGTGAAAGTGAATAATGGCCGATTGGCAGCCATTTTGAACTTGATCGAGTTGAAATTTTCCAAAATGCATCCTCTCCTGAAATCTTACAATTTGTTTTATAGTAATGGTGTAGCTATCTTGAGCGGTTTTCATGATATTCCGCAATATCAGGCCTGTCGAGGTAAATAATGGCCGATAGGTGGCCATTTTGAATTTTTATCAACTTGAAATTTTTCAAGATGCATCCTCTCCTGAAACCTTACAGTTTGTTTTATAGTAATGGTGTAGCTATCTTGAGCGGTTTTCATGATATTCCGCAATATCAGGCCTGTCGAGGTGAATAATGGCCGATAGGCGGCCATTTTTAATTTTATCGACTTGAAATTTTTCAAGATGCATCCTCTCCTGAAACCTCACAATTTGTTTCATAGTAATGGTGTAGCTATCTTGAGCGGTTTTCATGATATTCTGCAAAATATTTCAGTCGGATTTACCGATGTTATACATTGGTCAAAGTGCTGGGTCAAGGTCCAAAAACCTGAAAAGGCACAACTAGGGACCTTAGAGAACATGTATGTGCAACATGACTGTAATCGGCCCAGTACTTTTCGAGATCTGCTCCGGAAACAAAGTGTGCGTCAAAACGTCTAAATATGTCATAGTTCTGAACCAAAAGTAGGTCAAAGTTCATATACCCCAAAAGGCACAACTAAACCCCCTAGAGGTGTTGTGTGTAAAATTTGAAGACAATCGGACAAGTACTTTCAGAGATATGCTCCGGAAACGAATTGTTCACGGACGGCCCAACGGCCCAACGCCGTAACATCATCATTTTCTCGTCTGCGACCTTGCGTATTGAATTCAGATTGAAAATATTTTAACCTGTCCATTATCCACCTGGAAGTAGCCCACACACCAAAAATTGTTATCCAAGCTTATTTTCTTACAAAGTTATAGGCAAAAGAAGAGGTAAAAACAGAACGGAGGCGGAATCCATAGCTCCCTCCGTCTCACCTACGGAGACGGCGGGAGCTAAAAAATTGTAACAATAGGTCTATCAAAAGAAACATCACATTTCACAACACAGTCGTGCAATATTAATTTAATCATAATGTTAGGTAGTATCTCAGTTTTTATTCACTCATTTTTTATCTAAGCTATCTCCCCGATAGTCATATTAATACGATAATTGCATACCCGATGTCGATAAAGTATGCCTATTTCACTTTAAACGGCTTTAACATTTCGTTTCTAATTCTAACAAGATGGGAAGTGAGTTATGTTCAATAAAACGGAACTATTTCTCCACCTTTAATATTACACGGATGTGTTGTAAAATGTGATGTAGGGTCGCTTCGTTTGGATCAATAAGAGCCGAGTAAAGACAAGGCTTTGATCCGACGGTTGTTTAATGTTAGCCCAGCGTCGCATACGATTGCTCATCATTAAACTAACATAGGTTCCACGTTTTGTGCTTGCTGAGAGCTTGCAAAACACATGGCAAGAGAAGTATTCACAGAATCCCCCGAGAGTTAATTTATTATCGATTCACATTAACTATTCCCATCGCAGTTATTAACTTGTGTTCATCATCCCAGCTTGGGAATCGATGTCACAGGGATCCAGTGTCCCATCTGAGAAAATCAAATATAAATCAGTTAGCTATTCAAACCTCCTCACAACCAGATACTGCTTCATTTTCATTCAGATTGAGATTCTCATCTAAAGGTGAATGAATACGACATAATTGTATTGAAGACACTCCTAGGTATAACCTGTGAATCCATGAAATTATACTTGCAAATCAGCCGAAAAATGGTACAGGAGGACCTCACAAGTAACGAATTAACCCTTCAAACACTCATGATGCATAAAGGCATCATTTTGAATCCCTGAAAACAGAATTAAATTTCCTACAAACTAAGAGTTTTAGAACAAAAATTTTGATGGAACTACTTTAATAATAACTTTTTTTTTATTCTGCCATTCACTTCAAGTCATCTTCATCCACTACCAGTCGAGAATTGCGACAACAATTCGCGGCTTGTAGTGGATGAAGATGACAATGGTAAATTCAGGCTTGAAAGTGTTAATAATCAATGTTATTAATCATTTTTCATGAAATGTGTATATAGACAATTTTCCACTCTGCTATGGATAACCCATATATTCCTTACAATCGTGATAGGCAATATTAGGTGGTATTATAAAATTACACATGTATACACACAAAATCGCATGTGAACATAATAGTATACCTTATGTGAAACGAAAGCTCAGTTAGTCCTTATTTTAATAGAACTATACCTTCTTCAATTACTCTTTCCCTCAAAATATTTGATATATTGTGTGTACATTATGCTTGAAACAAGTTTTTTCAATAACATTATATGTTTTAAGCAGCCCGGGTAGGGGCCATTTCATATTATATAAAACTTATCACATAGTTAAATAATTTGATGCGAGATGCACAAGTATATTAACAAGAAAAGAAAATAAACCATATATTATTAATATTATATAGAGGGACATTGGCTTAAATTCTAGTTGGTACTCTGCTCGCGAAAAAAAAGACAAAATCCCACACTGCAGCGTTATATGACTGGCGGATCATTCCGACCGTCAAACAGAGCTGGACAGCCAGTAAAACACGAGATGTTGGTAAAATGTTGGGCCAGCGCCGCAGACGGCCAACGTTGTACTGACAATGGGTGAATGCTCAGTGTCTGCTGCTGGTGAATGTCATTCCACCTGTCTGCAATCGGATTATTCAGTCCGCATTCCGAGACGAACAGATTGAAATCCAAAGCCGGTTCAATGTCGACTGAACGTCCGCGACGTTGGGTCAACATTGAACCGACGTTGCCGAACGCGTTGTGTTTTTGCCGGACAGGGGACCTGAGAACAGATCTATGGGTTGGTGTGAATGCGACCTGGCGGGCTGTAAGATGTGACTGGGATTTGCACTCACTGGATGCCAGGCCGGCGGCGAAAAAGGCCAAGCTCAAGTAGATGTACGATTCTGGGACGCTTCCGGCCTAGATCTTAAACATCCGATTGGTCAATATTTCTATATCGACCTATCAGCAGCCTGAGATCTGCGTCACATTCTTAGAGCATCGTGGCTATCTGAAACTGTACATTTTAACATGTTTAAGGATCTCCGAGATCATGGTTAGCTGTTGATCTGAACTTAGGGCTACTTATATGGGTTTTTTTTATAAGATGAGTTATTTTTTTAGTAATATACGTCGCATTTCCATGGTTATCTCATATTTTTCGAGTTGTAAATAAGTCAGTGTAGATTTAATGTTCACTTCACATGTATAGCCCATATGTATACTTCTCATATTTTTCAAAATGTTATATGTTTATATAGATGACATCTGCATTGGGTGGCCTCCATGCTAGCGACCTTGTGGTCATAACTCAACTTTCATTTACTTATTTTCATGGTTGAATAAACACTTCTTCTTCTTCTTAATGCTAAGTCAGTGTAGATTTAATGTTCTGCAAAGACAAAAAGCAACAACTGCTTACTTTTAAAGCAAGCTGTTACTGCTGTTTGTATAAGAGTTTAGTGAAGCGCGAAAACAAAACAACGCGAGCGCGAATTCGCACGCTGGTGTGTAGACAGTCAGGCGAATTTCGCGTCTGCGACATATTCACTCTCGCGTTCGCGTCGGTGTGTTTTGCAATTAAACTTGACACATGTGACTAATAAATGACAACCGCAAAGGCGCCCACTGTCTGAATGTTTGCAGAAAAACAACACGCTATATAATCCATCTTTAACCCCACGATATATTAATCACGTCTCTAACGGCGGGGACGGAAAATGTCCAGAAACAGATAGGGGCGGTGTTAACAATGAGCGCAGAGCGGCGTGTTCAGTCCAGTCAGACGGGCGGGCGGTCAGTCGGAAGGGGTTGTGGACCCGGGGCCGGATTTGAGGCGCGGGACTCGGCCGGCCCTTCAGGCGCTCAGCAAGCACACAATTCACACCGGAGAGCTTTCATCCAGAGCTGCTGTCAATATACGGTAAACTCTCGAATTGAACCAAGCGTAAAAAAATACCAGTGAAACAGACCTTCTTTTTTGTATTTGACCGCAATTTACATTTACAAATTATTCAATTTAATAATGTCCACTCCCAGTATATTGGACCCGAGGACTTTTGCAACGAAATCTTTAAAAATATAACGAAAACTTAACGATAGGCTATGCGAGCAGGATTAGTGATACGCTACGCGAATAGGATGATTATTGTAACAAAGTCTTTAGAATTGTAACGTGAAATTATGCTATGCAAAGCTAAAAGGCCGTATCTGCTTATTAAGTGAAAAGGCAATATCTGCTTACTTGTAAAGTAACTTTACGAGTAAACAGATATTGCCTTTTTACTTTGTTGAGCAGAATTGTTGACATCAAAACAACACAGTTGTTGTTAAATACCCCATCATGTGTGATATTTTAATTTTTAGCGAACGCGAAATTCGCAATATATAAACCATTGCAACCATTTCCACACTAACAGTATATCAGCCGCGCCCACTCTGATCGATGCAAAAGTTTTACTCGAGTACTAAAGTTAATGGGCGTGGAATTTATCTGTTTTGGTCTGCCTGGCAAGCCTCCATGATGGAGAATCTGGTTCCGGGAATGGCACCGTTGCAGTCCACCTCACTGACGTTGTAAACAGTTGCACTAATTACTGTAAATTTACGAACATGGCCGCTGGAAATGAAAATGAAATGAATCGGGCTTTAGGCCACCTTTGTGCACATATAGGCTAAACTGGGCCAGGAGAGCCTCCTGAGGATGGTGAGATGATTGAGATGACACTGTCCTCCAGGATTCGAAATTCGAGCCCTGGCGGTCTGAGGCCGAGCACTGGCCGCTGGAAAAGACAATTAAATTTGTCCTTCACGGCAACTCTGAATCAATATTTTGTTACTTTTTGTATCGTTTTATTACTCGCAAAGAGCTAACAATTAGAGAATTTCGATGTGATTTTAATCAGGCCACAAATATTTCGTTTGAAGAAAACCTAGATGTAATATGAGGAACGCATAACACAATACCGATATAAATTATCATGGCCATGGTATGTGGTTCTCATAGCATCATACTTAACTTCCAAGTCTATTAATGCTTTCAAATGTAAAAAAGTTGTGCGCACCACTTACGTAAGATTTCAACAGTACTCAGAAATTGCTGGACAAATGTGTAATTTTTATAATAATTTTAGTCATAGAAAAAAACGGGGTTTGATTTTCTCCTCGTATCCATTCGCTTCATGTTTTTCATCAAAGATGAAGTATGGGGCAATTTCACCGAGACTGTCTCATATCACAGATTTAGATTGTGAGCGTATTGGTTCGATCTGGCTCAATCTGCAATCGCGCGACTACGCCCAGATTGCGGGCCGTCGTCGGCGGGCCGCTGGGCCCAGCGTCGAACAGTCGCCGCGGGGGCGGGGAGAGATTGGCAACGTTTTCTGCTAGTTCCAATTGATTTATTTGGCTTCCCACGGGATGTAACATTTTCTCGCGTCTCCGGCCGGCTCCTTATGCTCCGACACCCCCTGGCCCTCCTCACGCGATGCGGACGCGCTCACGCACGGACGCCCTGGCGGAGCGCCCCGGCCGCTCAGCCCCCGTGTTGATGAGCTTGTCCGTGTGGGTTCATTTAACCCCGCGTGATCGCTTCCACGCCGTCATCTGGGACGGACGCCACTCAGAACTGTCCACTGACGGGCAGAGGGGGTGCCCCTGATAGAACCAAAATGCCATGTCTGCTACTAAAATAACAAGTATCAGATACACAACATTTTGATTCCAATAGAACCATGTGTAACCGGAGATATATTGGTAAATAAGATTGAGTTTACAAGACCTTTAAATTAATTGACGTAAAATTCGTGTTTTAATTGAATTTTCCATATATACATGCAATAAATACGTGTTTGCTAGTATTCTGACATACAGAATGTATTTCAGTTACTCAAATCTCGCTATATACCAGTTTCTATAGCACTTTAGAACTGTTTGAAAGACTAGTGCAGTGATAAAATCAAACACACGGTTTTTAGCATGCCAGTGATTGATAACTATTCAGCCCTTAGAGCATTGATGTCGAATTGTATTGTTTCCTACGGTTTTAATTACCTTATATTTATCATGTTTATAACCAGATTCAAAAAATTAAATATGTCTCAAATTAGGGATATAATCATATACATTTCGACCTAAATTTAGCGAATTTGACTGATTTTTAGCCCCTTGAAGTTGTGGACCGCGGTAGTGAGACACTTTAAGTGACTAAAACTTTAACTTTCAGTGACTAAAAAGATTATATAATATAAGTGACTAAATTGTTTTTGAAATGTCGGGTAATATAATCAGAACTAACGAATCACACGATTTTTACCCCCAGCAGCCTGCTTAACCAGTTAAGCGCTTTGTTTGTAACTGGTTTTATTAGCCGATCAAAACACATTTAAGAGAAATGAAATGAGCCTTTCAACATAAAGATTTGCAAATGTTTGATCTCAAATTTAAAAAAATGTGAGTAATATTCAGACACTTGGAAGTAGTGGGTCGCGGCAGCATGTAGCCTACATTAGGAAGGCCTAATTAGCAGTAGGCATAGAAGAATTCGAGATATACAATTAGTACAACATTACCAACGTGTTCTGAGCATAAGCCCTATTACTTCATCGGTGGGCGGGTGATAAAATACTTTTAAAATTAAACTTTGGCTGCTTCATAGTCAGAGTTCATTTCAAAATAAATATTGTTGGCACATATCCCGTTCTGTATTCAAAATCATCAGGAAAAAAGACCCAAGACTGAAAAGAATGCAGTTGGCGATTTATTCGGCCAATCGCACGCCCAGTCAATAATATATCACACGTTAACCAGCCAAGAAGCACAAGACATTGGACCAATGTTGGTTTATTGCTGGTACACCGTCTACGACGTTGGACCAGCAATAAAACAACATTGGGTGATCGTCGTATGTTTGTTGAGACTGACATACATTGTGGTACGACATTATCAGCAGCTTCCCATACAAGACGACCACGCCTCGAGGGTGGGGTGGGTGTAGTGGGTGGGGGCGGAGCTGATAGATGAGGTCGTAGGGCTGCAGGTATTTCAATAACTTGAAATCACACTCATCTAAGTGGCACATTAATAGACACTTTAACGCCAAGATACGGCTATATCTGTCACATACGGCTGCCCTGTGGAATAATTTAAATAAAATAAAATCAATAAAAAAGGTATAATCGATCACAATACAGTTGTGAGATTTCTTTGGAACATTTGTGTGATAAAATCCGAACATCTTCATTCGTGGAGTGGGAATTGGAGCAGCAATTCACACCTCAAGGAGAAAGAGAAACGACAGGAAATAAATGGATGATAAGAAGTTTAACACTAAATGAGTACTACACAATATTGAAATTAAATTATTCAACGGTCAATTTGTTTTTGTGAACTATAAGTGAACTAACCCTTTCAAGCCTGATTTTACCATTGTCATCTTCATCCACTACAAGCCGCGAATTGCTGTCGCAATTCTCGACTTGTAGTGGATGACGATGACTTAAAGCGGGTGGGAAATAAAAAAAAAATCATTCTTATAATAAAACATTTCCATGAATATTTTCGCTTCAGAACCCGTAGTTTTAAGGATTTTTTTCATTTTTTAGAGATGCAAAATGATGTTTGATGCACCGTGAGGGTTTAAAGGGTTAACCTTCACAGCACTGATCACGTCTGTACAGCTGTTCCCGACATACATTTTTTCTGTGGTACGACATTATCAGCAGCTTCCCACACAAGACGACCACGCCTCGAGGGTGGGTTGGGTGGCGGGGGGCGGCTAATAGATGAGGTCGTAGGGCTGCAGGTATTTCAATTAGAAGGAGAAATTATCATAAAATCGGTTTAAATAAGCATATGTTTTGAGTCATATTTTACAGATGCAAGTAATTTTTACACACTTGAAGCTGTGGGTCGCGGTAGCGAGACACAGCTTCAAGTGTGTAGAAAATTACATATACATACGGTTACGCGGATTAATGAGCGAGTCTGGGCCACATCTTGGGTTAAATTGGCAGGACAGTGTCGCCGAGCAGTCGGCCCCCGCCGGAATGCCGGCGTGGGGGTTAGTTTACATCACCACGGATTCGTGCGTGAATAAGGCGGGGTATTAGTCTTGATTATATCTCCCCGGGGTGCCATGAAGGTGACAAAAGACAGGATAACACCTCGCCGGCTGTACTTTCTGCAATATGTTTGCAAGTACACACTTGTGTTTTACGGGCAAATTATTCGAGCCTTGTGATGCTGAGTATTTTTCTTTCGTTTGAAGCTGGAGTTGCTATTCGGCAATTTCCAGAGCTTTCAAATAACAAAATATAATTCTATTAATACAAGACTACATAAGTCCAGGAGCTCCCGTGACGAATTAGAATTTGATTTAAGCAATTTTGTGTAGGATTTTTAATGTAGTCCTAGGCTAGGTCAAAAATCAAGACGCAAGACAACTAGCTCAGTCTAAGAATAAGATAAGAACTAGACAGTCTGTCAGAGATTGCAAACCTCCATTGAAATTGATGATCCTAATCAGTATCCCAGTAATGGTCTACCTATCTGGCACGGTTTACCCGATATCAGGCCAATCGAGGTAACTAATAGCTGAGTTACGGTCATTTTGAATTTGATATAAACTAGTTAAAAACTTAGGGTGCATCCTCCCCCGAAACCTCAAATTTTGTTTTATAGTAATGGACTAACATCTAACACAGCTTGCAAAATATTGGGCATGTGAAAGTAAATAATGGCCGATAGGGGGCCATTTTGAATTTGATCGAGTCAGAATTATTCAAGATGCATCCTCAGCTGAAATCTCACATTTCATTATATAGTAATCGTCTAGCTATCTAGCACGGTTTACCAAATATCGGCCATGTGAAAGTGAATAATGGCCTAAAGGCGGCCATTTTGAATTTGATCAAGTCGAAATTTTCCAAGATGCATCCTCAGCTGAAATCTCACATTTCATTCTATAGTAATGGTCTAGCCATCTAGCACGGTTTACCAAATATCGCCCATGTGAAAGTGAATAATGGCCGATAGGAGGCCATTTTGAATTTGATCAAGTCAAAATTTTTCAAGATGCATCCTCTCCTGAAATCTCACAATTTGTTTTATAGTAATGGTATAGCCATCTAGTACGGTTACCAAATAACAGCTATGTGAAAGTGAATAATGGCCGATAGGCGGCCATTTTGAATTTGATTGAGTCAATTTTTTTTAAGATGCATCCTCTCTTGTAATCTCACATTTTGTTTTATAGTAATGGTCCAGCTATCTAACACGGTTTACCAAATATCAGCAATGTGAAAGTAAATAGTGGCCGATAGGCGGCCTTTTTGAATTCGATTGAGTCGAAAGTTTTTAAAAGGCATCCTCTCCCGAAACGTCACATTTTGTTTTATAGTAATGGTCTAGCTATCTAGCACGGTTTACCTGATATCAGGCCTATCGAGGTAAATAATGCTGATTGTCGGCCATTTTGAATTCGTAAGTTAAAAATTTTCAGGGTGCATCCTCCCCAGAAAACTCACACTTTGTTTTATAGTAATCAGGTAATGGTCTAGCCATCTAGCACGGTTTACCAAATATCAGCCATGTGAAAATAAATAATGGCCGAAAAAGGCGGCCATTTTAAATTTGATCAAGTCAAATTTTTTCAAGATGCATCCTCATCTGAAATCTCACATTTTGTTTTACAGTAATGGTCTAGCCATCTAGCACGGTTGACCAAATAACGGCCATGTGAAAGTGAATAATGGCCGATAAGCGGCCATTTTGAATTTTATCGAGTCAAATTTTTTCAAGATGCATCCTCTCCTGAAATCACACATTTTGTTTTATAGTAATGGTCTAGCCATCTAGCACGGTTTACCAAATAACGGCCATGTGAATGTGAATAATGGCCGATTGGCGGCCATTTTGAACTTGGACGAGTTGAATTTTTTCAAAATGCATCCTCTCCTGAAGCCTTACAATTTGTTTTATAGTAATGGTGTAGATATCTTGAGCGGTTTTCATGATATTCCACAATATTAGGCCTGTCGAGGTGAATAATAGCTGATAGGCGGCCATTTTGAATTTTATCAACTTCAAATTTTTCAAGATGCATCCTCTCCTGAAACCTTACAATTTATTTGATATTAATGGTGTAGCTATCTTGAGCGGTTGTCATGATATTCCGCAATATCAGGCCTGTCGAGGTGAATAATGGCCGATAGGCGGCCATTTTTAATTTCATCGACTTGAAATTTTTCAAGATGCATCCTCTCCTGAAACCTCACAATTTGTTTTATAGTAATGGTGTAGCTATCTTGAGCGGTTTTCATGATATTCCGCAAAATCTTTCAGTCGGATTTACCGATGTTATAAATTAGGTCAAAGTGCTGGGTCAACTTCAAGGTCAAGGTCCAAAAACCTGAAAAGGCACAACTAGGGACCTTAGAGAACATGTATGTGCAATATGACTGTCATCGGCCCAGTACTTTTCGAGATCTGCTCCGGAAACGAAGTGCGCGTCAAAACGTCTAAATAGGTCATAGTTCTGAACCAAAAGTAGGTCAAAGTTCAAATACCCCAAAAGGCACAACTAGACCCCCTAGGGGTGTTGTGTGTAAAATTTGAAGACAATCGGACAAGTACTTTCAGAAATATGCTCCGGAAACGAATTGTTTTCGGACGGCCAAACGGCCCAACGGCCCAACGCCGTCACATCATCATTTTCTCCTCTGCAACCTTGCGTATTGAATTCAGATTAAAAATATTTTAACCTGTCCATTAGCCACCTGGAAGTAACCCACATACCAAAAATTGTTATCCTAGCTTATTTTCTTACAAAGTTATAGGCAAAAGAAGAGGCCAAAAAAAAACGGAGGTAGAATCCATAGCTCCCTTCGTCTCACCTACGGTGACGGCGGGAGCTAATAAAGTGGAGATCTCCGTCAAAATCTAAAAAAATTATCAACTGAGCATCTATAACAAAATATTTAATCGTCAGCTTCACCCGCATGATTTTGGGTTTGTAATTTGCCTAACAGGATCAGGTTTAAATTGCTGTTTTCAGCGCAGGCCAAGTGTTTTAATTCATTATTTTATTTGAAATATATCCTGCGTGGTGCATAAATGCGACAAATGAGAATAATTAAAGGGTTGAAGCACCTTTGAATTTGTAGTACTAGTAGGATCAAGTATTTGATCAGCAAGTTCTAAAAATATTCAGGCTCAACTTGGACAATTCTATAAATAATTTCCAAGTGCTCCATTTATAAGGAGCGCGACCGCTCCGACGCCCCTTAGCCAACTTGTACAAGTAGAGCAAATGACAGCGCTCCTGCTAAAGCTAATTAGGCCTAAAAAATCGCTCTCAGCCGACAACAGTTTAATTCTCTCCTTGAAATTTTCAGTCCCTAGTAATTTTATAGCTCTCCTCCTATTTCCTAAGAGGAAATCAGTCAAGGGAAAAAGCAAAGTGAATAAAATAACTTCATGCTTGAACCCTTGCACTGCTAAATTGTTTGTTTCCATTTTTCATTTATTTCAAACTGGAAGTGCTGATGCAATTTCAAGCTTGATATGATGCAAATTATTTCTAATTATGAAAACAAACATTTTGAAAATTTTACTGAGTAGGCTACCTTACAATTTAAACAAAATTGTCAATTTCTGTGACAAATTCTCAAGTTTGACCCTCCACTGTAACCGTGTACATATTATACATCCTATAATAATACACGGCATACAGTCATACAGTCGCAGCAGCACAATAATTAACATTATTAAACAGTTAACTACTTTTAAAATTGACCTGGCCTGCTTAATTGACCACTGTTGAATTGACCTGCTGAATTGACCTGCTAAATTGTATAAGGTGCTACTTTTCTTTTACTTTAATTACACTAGTATTTATGCAGCCATTTCAAGCTTCAAATGACAACAAATATTAAAACTCCTGCTTGGCTTTACACAGCTCAGTCTAGCCTATCAAGTACCGGTATCTCTCTTATTCTTATTTCCATCTACCTACAATCCTTGACATAAGCAAGATAAGGAACAAAAATCATGATAGCGCAGACACTCATCAGTGCTCATTGCAAGGAGAGCAATTGACAACATTCCGGTGATCAACAGGCACTTTCTGAAGCTTAGGGGATCAAACAAAAATCGCTCTTTCAATATAAGTAGGAAGCTCTCAGGGACTGAACATTTCCAGCAATTCATGATGAAATTATTTTTTTCAGTTTCTGACGCTTTGGTACAAAAATTAAGTAAGAAAAAATTACATCTCTGCAGAGCTCCTGTGACTGTTTTCTCTTCAAGCAGTGTGCTCAGGAAAGTGATTTCTTTATAAATGAAAACTAAATCAAGTTAGAGATAAGTATTTACATTCAGGGCTGTAAATTCAACTATAAGTTTCACTAGCACCATACATTTCTAAGGAAAAGTCCCTAGCCCTTAGAATATTCCACTAGCCTCGGTTTAATGGGCCGGTGCGAATTTGCATCCTTGACATTATATGTAAACACAAAATCACTACCCTCAGTCAAACTTTTCAAATACAAGATGGTTATTTCAATGTGAACAACTTATCAATTTATAAATACAAATGTGAAGTGATATTAAATAATTAGACAGAGGTCTATACATACATGTGTAGATACAATCAAGGAGTTAATAATACCAAGAATAAATGTATTCTTAATAATACCTATAGTATCAAAATATTGAACAAAAAGTAAAAAGTAATAGTTAGTTAGTGTTCAGTAAATTGATTACCATACATTGAACCTAAAAAACATTTCAGGGTGAAAATGTCTGAAAAAGTGACAAATATCTAGACTAATGATGGCGACCAACGTGAATTGAATATGTTTAGAAACTGCACCTCTGAAAAATTGATGCAGTCAAGGGATTGATTCTGGACAGTATAAATTGACTATTACTGTATTCAATTTTATTATATTCCAGGAAAGATAAAACATTAAACCAATGTGGGTCTATTGTGCAACTTTGTGCCAGCATTAAAACAGCATTGGGCCAATGTCTTGAACACATACATAAGTGTTTTTGTCAATATCAGTGTGAAATATTAATTACACGTATGGCTGCTGTTGAGACAAAAATGCACCTCCTGCTCAGTCAATAAAACTATTCAATTTGGGAGATGATTAATAATAATTCAAAAGTATAATCCTACCTGTTTTCTTAACATCTTCAACAGCACTGAGCATTTCATTTCTGATGTCGGGATTTTCATTTGCAATTTCCTCTCCACTTATAATGAAGTTCTCCGTGGCCTTCAACACGGCAGCAGTAAGAACATGTGCTTTTTTAGAGCGCCCCTTCTTATTCCTAGAAGGCCCCTTTTGGCTCACTAAAGTTGTCACCTTGCAGCAGAAATAATTTAACATTAGTTATAACCTTTGCATCTGCATTGTCCTGTAAGAGTTGAGCATAAAGAATCATTAGGCGCTTGTAACTTTTTTGATTATAGATTTTAAGATCATCAGTTTTCCACATAAGGAAAAAGGACGAGAGCTATAAAATACTTTCCTGCAAATTTATAGGAGAGCATTGAACTTTCCTCGAGGCTTAATTAGCTTCACCATGATCACTGTAAATAAAAAATAGCTCTCTATGCACTTAGTTAAGGAGCACGAGCGGAGCGCCACCACGACCGCGCTCCTTATAAATGGAGGACTGGATCATAATCTGATGATGTTACATATGTCTAAATAAAAAAAAAATTGATAATTTGTAGCGAAGTAATGCAGAAACCTTTTGTGTATTAAATATTATGTAAGCATACAAACTCAAAGTAACCAATAAATTTACCTGGTGTAACTGGTGGGGACTAAATGCATTTTCCACTAGTAGTTTGAAAAAACAAACTTAGAACTAGATTGGCTAGACTTAAAACACATTATCACTCAAACAATAATACAAGATGATGATGTACTTTTTTTATTTTTTCCCCTGATTCAGAACCTCACATGAAAATACAGGCAAATGTTGGGGAGCTGACAAAAATGTATTTTCCTTGTTTTGTCAAATAAAATGCTACTGAAATTGACAAATATTTACATGGTAGATACTTAGTTTACCAGCTATGTAATTAACATAATTTGAGATATCGATGGGTTAAAACAATAGTGTGCTAAGTGACATTTCTGGCCTTTAGAATAATAACCAGCTAAGTCATCTATAATATGTATAAAGTTTGAATTTATTTTAAATTCAGGTTAAAACAACAGATCAAGTCGACTAAGCACATTGTTATTCTCGTGAAAAGGAGCACATATCAGCATAATATCTGTTCAACACAGGACCAATTCGACTTGACACATTGTTATTCTGGTGTTATATGCTTATGGGCTCTGTTTCTAAGTGCACTTAGCGCATTCTTATTCTGAGACTTGTGGAGACAACACAGGAGAAATGCCTGGACTTAGTTTATTGTTGATCTAGGAACAATCTCTGTATATTCTGTGTTCCTGGTGTAACAATGCGCTAAGTCAACTTGGTGTCTTGTTGATCCCAATTTTGCTTCTGTAAATCACTTTTGTAGGTAAAAATATACTCTGATAACTTCACTTGATCTACTGTCAAATTCCAATCGATGTGTGTTTCATCATTATAAGTCCAAGTCTACATGCTGATAAGTGGATTTAGCAGACTGTAGTTCTTAGCAAAAAGAGAAACACAATTTCGCTCTCAAGTCGACTTGACCCACTATTGTTTTAGACCATAGATATTTATCTTTTGTAAAATATAATTATTCGACATTAGTTAAAGCTGAAAAATGAATGAAATGAAAAATAGCAATTGCTGCAATGTAATTATCGGGTAGTTCAGACATCACAAATTACTAATTAGCAATTTTTTTCTTCAAGCTCTGACTCCCACTCCATCCTTATTATTCATATGTTAAAATATTTTGTTAAATAATTTCAAATTTGATTAGAAAATGGCCAAAATTGCATTGCTTCTCCCAATGTGATACTGACCAAAGAATCCCTGACCACTCACTAATATACAAGTTTAATAGTTTTCCTGACAAATAATCACTGGCCCAATTTTAAACATAATAAAATTATACGTAAACCTCAAATTATATAAATACGGGGACAAAATAACTAATAATATTTCATACAGGGACATTGAACATCAGTGAGTATAAAACAACATAACATGTGGACAGATCACAGAAATATGTGGTGGCAGTCTGTTAACTGAACAAGTGGGCCTATGGTTTACCAAATTTGGCATTTCCATGGAGCATGCTGAGACCAACCTGCTATGGAAGACCACCTTTCTTATAGGACCACTTTTCCTGTGCTTAAGAAAATAAAGGTGGTCCCTCGTAACCAGGGGCGTAGCCAGAAATTATTTAGGTGTACGCACGAATTAGTGTCATCTTTTATTGGTGTATATCTTAATGACTTATGTGCATATGATACATGTAGAGAATATGAGGCGAGCGCAGCGAGCTGAATTGAGCAGCTAGGGGTTTGTTTTTTGTTTTTGGTTGTTTCTGAGTCCACTTGAGATTAATTTGTGGAGATATAATTGAGTAATTGTTAATTGTTGATCCGCTAATGTCACCCCCAAACTTTTTTGTATTTATGACTACTTTTAGATTCAATTTTCTTGTACTTGGCAACATGATTCACTATTAAAATGTCTCGTGTGCTTGTAAACGTTATTCAATTAATATACATTTTATCTGAGCCTACTATCCATGATTTTTGCGAAAGTAGACTTATGCCCATCAATGGTAAAATCCGTCTACCAAAAAATTTAATTTGCTGAAAAATGCTAAGCTTTTAGTGAATATGTGAAAAAAATGGTAGGCCTATAACATACCCCAATAATTTTCCTAATTCACATAGATTTGATTTCGATTTAATATATGAGATTGGCACCCTATAAACATTTTTTTACTCTTCATATGAAAAGTATTTGCCTTTTATTTTCCCGAGTATAAATTCTTACTTTTGCCAACAAGAAAAGGCTTGCAATGGGCGCATCTGCATAAATACATATGAAAATAAGATTGAGGAACCGTCATTTAATTAAAATAATGAATTTCAAGTCTAATTTAAACGCTCAAATAGTCTCAAACACTTCAAGCCCTCACGATGCATCAAAGCATCATTTTGCATCTCTGCAAAATGACTTAAGTTCTTAAAACCTAGCGGTTTAGAACGCAAATATTCATAGAACTGCCTAATTTAATTTGCTACCCACTTCAAGTAATCAAGTACCGGTAATCTTCCTCCACTACAATTAGGACGAGAATTGGGACAGCAATATGCGGCTTGTAGGCTACCGGTAATGGATGAAGATGACACTGGTAACTTCAGGCTTGAAAGGGTTAACTGGGTTAACTGATCTCCCTCAGGTAATCGCGCTATGTCACTTTTATCATGGTTAGGTTACATCGTATTACTACGGCAGGCAAACATATAGTAATATTTGCCTGTCGTCTGTAAATGTATTAAGATAGGCCCCTTATATTAATTCCTGTAAAATGTGAGGCTGGGCCAGGTTGTACGCACGTGCGTACATGCTGGCTACGCCACTGGTAACAGGTTCCATTGTAACTAGATCTACTTGCTAATGCAATTTTGAGCTTCAAATGAAAAAAAATATAACTTTAAAAAAATTTGACATTTCCCAACTAATTGACTAAATGAGCATAGCTACTACAAAATATTTTATAATTTAAATGACATACATGTTACTCACTTTTAGAAAAGAAAGGTTAATGATACTACCGGTACCATATATCATGTATATAAAAGAAAGGTTAATGATACTACCATATATCATGTATATGGTAGGCCCTACTATAAATGTCTACAGTACTAGTAGATAGATATGTACATGTAGGTGTAAAATCAATCACATTTGAATGAATTTCAAATAAAAAGCAACTGAAATTGATTATGTATGGTGGATGCAAAGCCCAGCAAACATAATTCATTGTTTTATGTTGACTCACCTGTGTAACCAAAGGTTCCAATGTTTTTTCCACAGATTTTGTCCTGATTTCTAAATTTTTAGGATCCCACCGGATCAGCAGCGACCCAGTTGGGCTTGTCATGGCTGACATCTTCCACCAGTTTCACCCTGAAAATATAAATAAATTTGTTCAAACAGTTTACAAGTACTCTTCAATATATTTTTTTTTCATAAATTCATTTGAAGATAAAATTCCAGCTTAAATGGAAATAGGACCTCAGAAAAGTCAGAAATTAACATACCGGGTAAAACTTTTTCATTATTCAAGTTGAAAATTGATTGGATATTTATACTAACAGCTGACAAATAATATTAAATAAAACATTGAACATCATTAAATTTAATCTATGGTGATACAATTTTCTGCATGGCATATCGTCGACCTGGCAGTAAGTGCCAAGTTGGGAATAAAAAAGGAGTGAGAATCTCACTCTGTCGTATTTAAATCGGGAGGATGGACGCCGCAACCGATCACAAGAGTGCCCAGGAGGGGGGAAAGCCAAAGAGGGGGTTCCACCAAGGTAATTTTAAATTTTACCACAGCTAATGGTGGCCTCTGCTGACCAGTTAGTGACTTCTAGAACTATGATTTTTAGTAAGAAAGAATGATTGTCAAATTAATCAAAAGTTGGAAAAGTCGGGAGAATCTTAAGTGGCCAATTTTTGGTCAGAAAATCAGGAGATCTCACAGCCAAATCTTGGAGAGCTGAAGATTTAGATTGGTAGACAGAGCCCGTTAGCTTCTAACTTATATGATAATATATATTCTTGATTTCTGCATGTGGGAGCAAACATGTACACGTAGAGCAATAATGAGCCCATGGGATCCTTAATATACAAACCATACAAATATCTGTCTACGTCGTGATAAGCATACCGGTACCCATTTAGATTAGTTAGCAAACGCCACCCTCCACAACGTGTTACGGGTTAGCAAGCATTCCATATCTGAACCGTAGGATAGCGTGTCGCCAGCGGTTCGCGATCGATTTTACCCCTATTAACGCCTTCAAAATACATTTTAATTGGGTTGACCTAACTTTGTGACCTTTTATGCATCCACTCAGCTGATTCTGAAACATTCCATCAGATATTTATCAAGTGAGAGCATTCTTAAAACACCTCTTGAAAAATATTTCGGCCATTTTAACCATTTGTGATGATGTGAGTATCTTACGTTTCAGATAGGCCTACATGCTGCGTTCTAACCCGGAACATAGTGGAGGGCGAGATCGTTCTAACTAATTTAGATGTGAATCAAACCTGGGCTAAGCCTAAGGCAATTGGACTAAATATACCATTTTATATTGTGACAAAGCCATCAGTTGGCAACCATTCGTCCAGCCAGACCCCGTCCCCGGTTAAGCCTTGACTGAGACATATATCACTAAAGGTCTTAGGCTCAATATTCTTCTTCTATCTTTAGCAGCTCACCTTAGACACCTTAAGGCTTGAAGTTGAAGCCAATGAAGGGTGAAGCCATGCCGCGATGCGCATGACGCCATTGACGGAATGAGCAATGAATCAGTGAATGATTGGCATGAATGAATGGAATGGAGGTTCACACAACTATTAATATAAACATTAACAGTGTCAGTGCCAGTGTTCAAGACTAAATAAACCCCCTACTGCAACTTACTCTGTAAAGTGTTACTGTCTAGACTTTACTGTAATGTAGCCAAATGTAGGGAGTATATCTGTAGGCTAGATCTACATCCTAGCAAGAGATGTTGGGCCAATGTTGGTTTGATGCTGGGCCGGTTTAGTGGGCTGGTTCAAACTTCAGTGGTCACACTAACAACAGTCAATGGTCAATTGACTCGAGTCAATACATCAGACTTCTGTCAGAACCTAGTTATGCAGCACTTAGCCTACACAGTTAAGTTAGTTAGGTTTGTGACTGTGTTGTGTCAGTCTGCAGCCATTGACATTACCGTCCGACCGGCGCCCGAGGCAGGTTAAAAAAGCACAGAGGTCAGATAAGCTGTCCAAATCAGACGCCCGGGTGATCAGTAAAGTTTTTATAGTTTTAGCCCCACGTACCACTTCCAGTTAAAAGTCACCAGGACAGACAAAAATCACAGTTTACCTGCCCTGTTGTCTAGTATAAAAAAATCCTAATGTCAATGGCTGAGTCTGTGACACTCGGACTGACACTCGGACCCTGGACAGTCTCACTCAGACTCAGTCACATCACAGTGTGAGTGTTGAGTGTGACTTAGTGAGTGTGACTGTGTCTGTGAGACGAGTCTTTCAACTTTCACTTTGAACACTGTCTTCAGTTCGGACCAGCCTCTCCCCCCCCCTCTAGCCTGATACTCCACATAGTCATAGCATAGCCATAGGGCTAGGATTAGGAGGTGGTCATAGCATAGCCATAGGCATAGCCTGCATACAGTGCATAGGGATAGGATTAGGAGGTGCTGCTTCAGTAGTAAATTGAAATTTATACAAATACAAAGACCAAGTCCAAGTCAAGACAATATTCTCTGACAGCTCAGCAGTGACAGGTGCTGTCAGACTGACTGTGTGAGTGACTGTCTCTTCAGATTCAGATTGAGTGAGAGTTCAGACAAGTTTCAGTTCAGTGACAGTGAACAGTCAGACCCACACACTCACTCTGCATGCTCTGTCACTCTGTGACACAGCACACTCCACTCTCCAGTCACAACGCTTGGTATGATTCATTAGATTGTCATGCGGACAAAGCCTCTTTGAGTTTGAAAAATACTAAACATCGGATCTACATCATAAAAGTTATATTTCATAGATTAATTAATAAGTATTTCATCGGCATTACTTAAAATATCACTCGGATCTTACCTGTGTTTGTATACAAATTCCACAGACAGCTAGCGTGAATTCAGGCCGAATACTTGGCTTTCCTACTATCTGATACCTTGAGTGAACACCCTCCTCACAATCAAGAAAATATGTTATAATTTTACCAAAGTTTAAAAAAATTATTATTAAATTTATTCTAATGTCATAAAACTGAAAAATCCTATGGGCTTTAAATTTTTAGTTTAACATGTAAGGAGTGACTAAATTAAAATAAGAAAACAATTTTAGGGGCTTGTCCTAAGGGAGGGTGTTTGCAAGATGTAACAGCACAATTTTTCCCTCGAAAGGTTATCACTGAAGAGCTCACATTCTTCTCTTCCATTTCATTCACCAGGTGACACTTTACCGGAAAATAAATTAAAAAGTAAGACATTTATTTCTTCTTCATTCACCAGGTGTGGCTTGCTGACAATAAAGCTTTACGCAGATTTTTGTGTTCGAATGTGAAGTAATAATATACTGTATTAAGCTGAGAACACAGGTAGGACGCGAGCGACGCGCGACAGATCAAAACACATAGGACGCGTTAGCTCGCGAGCGTTAAGCGTGAAGGGTTAAATAGTAGATCTGAGCAATCAACATCAAAGGATTTTCTAAATTTAATATTTTAATTTGTGCATTCTCGTGATAATTACAGAACTGGCACTTTTCAGAATCAGAATCAGAAATTGTTTGTTTTTTTCATAAAAAAATACATTGTAATTCACATAAAATACATTAAACTTGTTATATAATGATTATGAAAAAAACTGGTGGCGACAGAAGCTTATTGCTTATCAAGGTCACCACCTACTTCAATTTTACCATATAGAGTTACTTCTTAGTCTCGTATTAAAACTTTGATAATAAAATATTTCTGGATATGTCTCAATTTATAATTTGGACCGGCCAATACATCAAGTGCCGTTTTAGACTCATACACCATAATTCATGTGAAAAAGAAATCCACGCATAACATACATAATAATCCAATAGCATGAACAAAACAATGGTCAGTTAAGATTGTTTTTAGAATAAAAACATAGGCCTATAATACGGTGGCTTTTTAGGGCCACCAAAAATACAAGTTAGACGTTGTGGAAATACAAGTTATAGTTGTCGCAATGCAAGTTAGACCTGTAGAAATACAAGTTAATGTTGTCGAACTACATCATAGCTCTGTTGAAATACATGTTAGAATTGTTGAAAAACAAGTTAGTGCTTATTAAAATAAACATGTAGTTCGACAAAAAACAACTTGAATTTCAACAAGTCTCAACTTGCATGTCGCGAAATATAAATTAATTTTGTCGAACATCATGTTAGCCTTTGAACCATGTTTTTTATTTCAAATGACAGTATTTTCTTAAGTTGTATTTCTTCGTATAAGATGTTGTTCAGCAAGTTTTCACTTCTGTAAAACTACACATTATCTGACCTTGAGGAAGGGAAGATAATTATGTAATCCATGTCGCGGGGCCAAACACATGTGCAGGACACATCAAGCTGGCCTATTAATCATTCCCAGCAAACACGAGACACTGAGCCAATGCTCTTTCAACGTTGGGCCATTGACCGGCTGACACATACCAAACACTAGGCGTTCACCCAAGGCCAGATCAATGGTGTCTTGTCATCTGCAATGCTGAACCACCATTGTTAAATGTCGCTCCAGAAGTGATCGGCGACGCTTGCGTGTCGCGTGCCGCGTGACGCTCGCATGACGCTCGCGAGCTATGTATTTTTGCAATGTGAAATGAACTAAAGCGATTGCTTACGCGTACGTCGCGTGACGCGTGACGCTCGCGTCCTATGTGTTTTAGGCTTTATAGTATAGATTTATAGAATTTGATGATGTTTGCATTATTTTATAAAAAACGTTAATATTTTGATAATAGTAAGAATATATAATTGGAGTGCTACCTCGATATATGGCCATTTGTTGGTATTATGGCGGGGTGGCATTATCATATGATACATGGGCAGGGAGGCCTGTGGATAGGCGAGGTGATTATAGGGCCTAACATTATTTCTGATACATATTGAGTATTCTAACCCATTGTGATTACAATAATAAGCATGAGGCCCAGGGGCCTTGACTCTTGTCAACAGCATTGCAAAAAATCAGCTATAAATGTGTCAGATAATGCATCTTTACTTTAAAATGCATTATCATGAAAATATGTATCCTTTATATAGATCATTGGCATTTATATTATATGTTTGGTTCCCATCATAGGCCTACATTTTTGTGATTTTGTACACTTTCTGAAGCACTGTAGGCCTACCTAATGTTTGAGAAAGAATCTTTTTACACTGTTGGTAGAACCCTATAATAAAAGTAGGGGTGCAATTATTATTTATTATAGGCCTTTTAATAGGCCCTAATTAGCCAGGAATCTCGCGATTCCTGATTTTGTAGTTTTAATTATTCTGCTGAAAATATGTCTAACTAAATTCGTCACAGAATTGTAAAATATCCGCTTTTAATGTCGCTTATTCGGCCGTGAGATCTACAGCTCCCCTAATAAATCACTACCACATGTAGGCCTACATATGTAGACTAGATGTAACAGTGGCGAATCCAGAAGGTGCAAGAGGAGAGGGCGTAAACCACATTTTGGCCGAAAAAAGGAGTGTTAGCTTCACTTTATTCCTAAAAATGCATGAAAATGCAATATTTTCACTAATAAGGGGGGGGGGGCGTACGCCGGTTACGCCCTATGCTGGATCCGCCACTGTGTAAGGCCTTGCATGGTCAAGCTGTTGGTCCCAATTTGGTTGCACGAGGGGTATGCCTACAATGCACTTTCACCACACCCTCTTACTTATAATACCAATTACAGAAATTTCTATAGCCTATACACAGTAGGCCTAAGGATAAAGCCCCATGAAGGCTTTCTCAACTCACACAGACCTTTGTTGAAACGATTCTATAATGTTGGTTGTCCAGGAGATATGGAGGCTATGGTGTTAGTTTAGCTGTATGCTAGCAATGGACTCTGGCTATGCAAATACACGATGTTTACAAATGTTCACCCAACACTAGCTTTAGGCTGGCCCATCGTCTACAATCCTGGCTCAGCAGTAAAACAGCATTGCCTAAACGTCTTGTTTTTATCAGGAATCACTGGCAATTGGATACACTGACCCAATGTTGGTTCAATGTTGGAACAGTGTCATAGAAACAAATTAAAACTAATGCTCAGAGATAAACGTAACAGTTTTATGTCTCATCTAGCCCTATCACTGAAGAATAATGCTAAGCGCTTCCGGACATTTTGTCGTCTGAACACCAATTCTCGCCAAATACCTGCAGTGGTATCTGATGGCCAAAACGATGTCACTGACGCCGCTGATAAAGCAAAAATGTTTAATGATTACTTTCACTCTGTATTTTCCACTCCAAAAACAGGAATTGCTCTACCTGCTGTTTCAGTTAAGTCAGACAACATGCTTGCTAATATAGTTTTTTCTGAAATTGCTGTAATCAATGTACTGAAAGGGTTAGATGTTAACAAAGGCTCTGGTCCCGATGACATACCCCTAAAGGTGTTGAGAGAGTGTGCCGATGAATTAGCCCCCTCTCTAACCACACTGTTTAACCTCAGTATGTCAACTTGTACATTACATGAAGTGTGGAAGTATTCAAATGTTGTACCAATTCACAAAAAAGGCAAGAAATGCAAAGTTGATAATTACAGACCAATATCACTTCTCAACAGTGTGAGTAAAGTTATGGAACGACTTGTATTCAATCACATTTATCCGGTTGTCAGTCCACAAATTAATTCGGCTCAACATGGTTTTATGAAACATCGCTCTACTACCACACAACTAATTGATACATATTCTGATATCAGTAGAAATTTAGACTCTGGAAGTCAAACAGACATTATATTTCTTGATTTTGCTAAAGCCTTTGATTCTGTACCGCACGACCTGATAGTTCACAAGCTTAAAACATTTGGCTTTGGCAGTAACTTATTGCAGTGGATTGAAAATTATCTGCAAGGTCGGTATCAGTCAGTTATGATAGAAGGTCAGGTATCATCACCTTTACCTGTAACATCAGGTGTACCGCAAGGTTCCATTATTGGACCACTATTATTTGTTTTATACATAAATGATATCTGCGATGTTTGTACATCATTTATGAAATTATATGCTAACGATGGCAAACTTTATCGAAATATAAAGTCAAGACAAGATGTACTTTCCCTTCAGAATGATCTTAATGCACTGTTTCTGTGGAGCAAAATTTGGAGAATGAACTTCAACATATCAAAATGTAAATTCATGTCGATATGCCGTAAAGTAAAAATAGATTTTGACTATTCCATTGATAATATTATCTTATCTAGAGTAACTGAATTTAATGATCTTGGTATAACCATCACCAGTAAATTATCTTGGTGTGAGAATGTGAAAACTGTTTCATCAAAAGCCCATTCTATGGTAGGAATGATAAAACGTTCTGTTGGCTTTAATAGCCCAATTGATGTTAAGCGCCAATTATATTTGGCCCATGTCAGAAGTATTCTTGAGTACTGTAGTCCGATGTGGAGTCCCAATCATGTTAAAGACATAATCAAATTAGAACGGGTGCAACGTCAAGCTTCAAAATTCGTCTCAATGATTATGTTTCACCCTATCACGAAAAATGCACAGCATTATCTATCTTGCCTTTGTGCTTCCGTCGAGAAATAATCGACTTGTGTTTTTTATACAGCTACCTTCACGGTAAACTATCTTGTGATTACTCTAGTAATTTTGAGTTAGCTTGCCCGCATATTGGCCTCAGATCTGCTCAACAGGGTGTTCTATTCAAATTACCTCTGTGCAAGACTGTTCTGTTCCAATGTACTTATTTTTATCGCAAAGCTCGCTTATGGAACACTTTACCTTTTGTTATCCGAGATGCTAGTAGCTTGCAGATTTTTAGGAAGAACCTGAATGAATTATATCTCGCCATGGTAAACTTATTTGATGTGAATAATCGATGTACCTGGAGCCTGGCTTGTTCTTGTGTAAATTGTCGAATATAGCGGAACATTTTGTGTCTTAAACTACCTGTGCAATTTGAATCGGCTGTGAGACGGCTATTTGAGCTGTCACCAGCCACTCATGACTAGGGACGGAGGGCTCGATACGCATGTGTTGGCAGATGACAAACCGCCCCGCCTTACTTATACTCGTGTATTGAATATATATCTATGTATTTAGCACAAATGGCACCTTAAGTGATCGACCTATGAACGATAATCTGCGAATGTTGCATTGTGTTGTCTGCCTGGCTCGAATTCAGGCCGGAGACAGTCTCTGATACTGTTCAGAGCAGACCGACATCACTCTACATGATCACGCTTGTCATGATTGACTTAGAGTATTACCACATGGCATGGATGGCTGTTCCCCTCAAAATTATTATTTGTTTTTTTCTGTTTTATTTTTAGGTTTAGTGATTTTTCAGTCGCCCTTGTTTCCAGACTAGGTGGGTCCTTATGCTGAATTTCAAAGATCTCTAATCAACTGATTTACTTCTTGAGTTTGGGATTGTTTTTCCTCCAGTCTAATATTGCATATGTGGTACTACTCAGCATATTTCGGCTGCGCGACGGCTATATGAGCTGACGTCAGTAGATGTATTCTAGGTTTATGGTATTACTTTTATTTAGGGATGTATGTAGGCCCATGTTAAAATTAAGAGTTCCATAAGTTTTTACTCTTTTTCCTTTTCACATATCCTAGTTGTATGTCTTTTGATATAATAGACAACTAAAGCATTTAGAGGTTTTAATTAGGTTTCCTTTTTTGCTACACGGTGTAGAGCACAGTGTAGCTATTTTATCTCTGGTTTTGGTGCGGGAAACAGATGACAGACAATTGTCGGTTATTTTATATTATGTGTACAAATCGTAAAATTTAAAATCTATACTATGTACATTTTTAAATTGCTATTGCTATTTTAAACAATGGATATTATTTTACTCTATAATTTTAATTCACTTATATGGTTGACAGGCATTGTAGAGGTCGTCTCGACCTGTTCCCGTCAACCAAAGCTAAAAACATTTTTAAAAAATGATAATAATAATTATAATGTACCATTTTGGCATGTTTTTAACTGGAAGTCAAATAAACAGATGTTGACAAGCTAAAACACAAGAACACGCATCAATATCATTACCGGTGGGCCTACCTGGTATTTTTTTTATTTAAAGCACTATTTGTAAAAAAAACCATATTATTTATTCAGGCCTATGTAGCCCTACCGCTACCAGAAATACCCAGTTAGGACTGATTGTTTGGCATTTGAAGTGGTGATCTAAGGTCTATACCAGAGGCACCTGGTAGAGAGTAAAGACAATAGGTGTGACATTCCGTTCACACCAGGTCTGGGATAAGTCTTATTTGTCAGCAGGTTATGAAATGTGAGTGTGGGTGCCGGTCACACTCACGAAACCCGATAACATTTGTACACGTGTGTGCTTGATGTTATATTTTGACTCCGTTTATTTCAACTCATGAGTCCATCTTGAGTATAAATCAAAAGAGAATGGCACTTTACATTGATCTAGTGTATGCACCAACTCCTGGGATCATATAATATTGTTTTAAATGCTATCCCACAACGAATCGTGTTGATGAAAACAAAAAACATAAACTGATTCTAATATTTGTATGTTATTCCCATTTTATTTCAAACCTGCTGGTACAAAGCCATTGATAATACAGTATGTTTTCTGTGTGCTTTCTTCCATGGCTGCTATTAACCAGTGGGCATGAATGGGTTTAATGATAGATGTATTGATCCAGTGCTTGCGTGATGCTGAGCCAGCGTCGGCCAGCATTTCACCAACACTGGAGCAAAGCCTTGTGTACACTAGGGACAGCTCATTGTTGTTAGGATAGCTGTAGACGCGTTTCTTGGCAAGTGTTTTTTTCAGCTAAGTGACAGTAGATACCCTCAAATATATATGCAAATTTTACGCAAATATATGCACAGAGATATAGGCCCCTAGCAATTTCTAAATTCCCAAAATCAAACAATAATAATTGATTAAATGATAACCTGTTGAATTGATAGGGTTAATGAGCAGCGTGTGCCAAGGGGATTAGCCTCAGCGATCGGTCATCCCCACCTCTAGGTAATTGGTGACCATACCATTATGTTTAGTTACGACGTTGCGTCATAGTGATTACTAGTCGGGAAGGGTGATGACATTTGTTACCGCGAGGACAAAAAATCAACTTCAAAAAATATTTTTACGCGAAATTAAAAGACAGTAGAGCGAAGTGGTCAAAAATCGGTTTCGCGCAAAAATTCATACCCGCGAAATTAAAGTATATTACAGTATACCACATTGTAATGTTTGTATGATTCATGAGATTAAAATGTCAATGAGTGTGAATTGTTTTGTTCTTGTCATTCACGTCAGTTCAACCTCGTCTGTCTCATATTAGTCTTTCGTAACGGTATGTTACGTCCCAAATTTTGATCTATGCATTTCGGTGATTACTTCCCCCCTAGTCTAAATGGTTCCCATTCATATGAAATTAAATTCCCTGATTTTCCCCTGATTTCTCCCTGATCCTGATCAAAATTCCCTGATTTAATTTGATTGTAAATCTTATTATTAAATACCATTTATTTTCCAAAATTACAAGATGCGTGCGCAGGTATGATGATATACAGCTCATAATGTACGAATTTTGCATACAGATGTATGAGCTTGACATCATACATGTTATCTGGTTTCAACCTTTTAATGGCTTACACTTGTACATCGAGACTCATTTGAGTTGAGTGATGAAAGTGCAAAACTCTTAAAAAAAACAGAACTTCGAAAATTATCCCAACTAGGTTTAGTATTGATCTGGAGGTAAGCATTGATTATTGATCTGGAGGTCCTCACAAATGTAACCCTTTAACCGCCGGTGTCGCATATATTCGTTTTTTCACTTAATTATTACCACATTCAGTACCGTCTTTTAAACATGGTAAAACCATAATGTGACATCAATCAGCACGATTTGAAAAGAGTTGACCTCCATTTTGTCAAATCTGAATAATTCTCACTCACTTGGAAGTTGTGGATCGCGTCAGCGAGACACAACTTCAAGTGGGTGAAAATTCAAATTGAATAGTTTGGCGGTTATAGGGTTAAGGGTCATTTAATGAAGCCGAGGCTCAAAATTTTGTTATGGGTCATTAAATAATTACTTACAACATGTCCTTCAAACAATTATTTATTTCACAGAAATCTAGTCTAAAAGATTTATTTCAAAAATACTCCAGCTGTCAGTTTTTATCACTAGCATGCTGTAAATACACTGAATATATAGACATAAATGCTGCCAACAAGAATGTATTTGAAACCATATTTCTCCATAATTATGAAACATTTTTCGTTGGGAATTTTTGCTGAACCTTTTAATTATTATGAAATTACCTGCTCCAGATATGTCACTGGGAAATATTTATAGCAGAGAGTATAGATATTTACACATTTTTGTGAGCGCAACAGACGAATACGCTGCCATACCCCTGTAAATGAAAGTCTCAAGTATTAGGCCTATAAAAATCCCCGGTAAGTGGTTGTTGAGGAATGGTGACGTCGTACTACTGCATCAATTACAAAGACCTATATCAGATACGTTATAAATCACGTAGAAGATAAAATGTACACAATTATTTTGAAAAATAAAATGTTAAGAAATTAATATTTTGTAAATATTTAAATTCCCTGATTTTTCCCGGATTTTTTTTCAAATTTATAAAATTCCCTGATTTTTCACTAATTTTTTTCAAATTTATAAAACTCCCCGATTTTTCCCTGACTGGAAAAGATGATCTGACTTTTTCTAGTTTTTCTCTGATTTCCAGTGTGAATGGGAACCCTGGACTAATTCAATCACAAACACCCCGTAACAATAAGTAAAAGAGAAACTTCCAGCTATTTTCAATGAAATGTTAGTACTAAATAATATCATAAATACATATAGAACCAGACGAATAAAACAATTTCACACGAAGGTGTATTTTTGTGGATTTTTTTGGACAACAAGGTCGACAATGCTCGTGAAGCTATCACGTACAAGTTTCATTTAAAACAGTTATGTCTCGTTGCCGCGACAACAACAACCCTTTAACCGCCGGTGCCGCATATATTCGGCTTTTCATTTTTTATTAGCACATTAAGTACCATCTTTTGAAGATGTTAAAGATAAAATGTAACATAAATTAGCAATATTTGGAGACAGTTGACCTCCATTCTGTCAAATCTGAATAATTTTCAATCACTTGAAGTTGTGGATCGCGTAAGGGTGGAAATTCGGATTGAAAAATTTGACGGTTAGAGGGGTTAAGTGGTCCGAGTGAAAACAATATTCAAATATGTTTAATTAGAGACCAAACATTTGCAAATGTTGAAACACTCATTTTATTCTCAATATCATATTTGATCGGCTGATAAGACTAATTAAAACGATTAAAGTCGTGCTTAGAGCTTAAATTGTTCATCGCATTTATTGTCTATACCGAATATTCTACTGTACAAATCCAAAATGCAGTATCTGCTTACGTTACAATTAAAGGGACCCCTTGGGATGAGACATTTTCAATGTTGTCAATTTTGAAAATTTAATTTATATGAAGCTATATAGCCTACTGATCTTAACTGAAAATTCGAAAAAGTCAAAAAACAATTTTTAAGCACTGAAAAAGAGTGAAATAGTTGTATTTCCAGGTCGTATATTGCCATGTAAACAAAACAAGTCAGCAATATTCAGCACTTTAGATCACATATTCCCACGTATCAGACGGTAAGATCAAACCAGTCGCCGCTAATTGGTGTCTCATAGTCAGGACACGGGAGGACACACCTGCAGCACTGATTGTCTACCCAACTCTGGGCCGATGCCACCAGCATGTGGCCCAATGCTGTGAAAACATTCAATGATCCTTCAGGTATACAAATAGTTTGTTTGGGTTACTTCTGGTTTCATAGAAATGTTGATTAAAAATATTTGTAAAAATATAAAAAATTCTGAAAAAATAAAAACATGATCCGTGGGATACACTACTTCAGTACGCAACTAAAAACGTAAATTGATGTCATCCCAAGGGGCTGCTTCAAGCAAGGAATATATAAGACTATGCAGATAGGTCGTACTGCTTTTTGGCTTTGCAGAGCAGGATTGTTGGTCTAAAATAATTTAGAAGTAATTATTTATCGAAGTGATGAAAAAAATAAGACGAGTATAAAAATATATCTTCTGTTTATTATGCACAAAATAATGACGAATATTGTGGAATAAATTAAGAAGAATAGTGATATATAGAGATGAGTATTGCTTCCGAGTATCATTCAGTTGGTTTTCTATCAGAGCAAACAGGAGACGTTGAATCGCTGTTGGTTTATTGTTGGACCAGCATCGCAGACGGTGGGCCAACATTAAACCAACAGTGGGTCAGCCTGCAAACACGTCATAAAAAATAAAATGAAATGGAGTGATGACATTCCTTTCAACAGATTTCTCTTCACATCTTTTCAAACAAATACAACCAAACCACAATGATAAAACCTGCTATCTACATTTTAAGTGTTTAATAGTTATTAAAAAAAAACAATAGTGAGGTATTATATATAACTCAACCCAGGGACAATTTCGGAAACACTGTGATTGAAGTAATTATAATTTTAATTTTGTATTTCTTTATGAAAATCGTTTTTTAACATAATTTAAAACAATTAGACATAAAAGGCGACGAATTTACAATATAAAGATATCCGGTAGTGCCTTTTGTACAAAATGGTCACATCTGCTGCTGCATGATGTAGCAGGTGATAATGACACTTGAATTCCAACAGGTCGAATAATAGAATGCATTGCAGTATGGTCAATAAATTAAAGACACACACAAACAGACACACACATACAAGCATATTCACTCCCATACACACACGTACATGTTGATGATGAATATAAGGTCCCATTATGCATTATGTTATATAATATATAGCAGATGTGATACATTTGATAATATAGGTCTATGTTCATGATATTCATTGCGAATGTCTGCTAATACAGGTGTGCAACAACATGACTTAGGCCTATATTATACAGTGCATATGAACGAACAATCGCATGAAATCATATGTACAAATGCAAGATGAGTAAAATAGGAAAATAAATTAAATCTGAGCCTACTTGGTGCTTTTTATACACCATTGGTGGGTGATACCTAAATTAGTTTAAATGGAATCTTCTACTTTCATATATGTGGATTCAGTGTTTTCTAACAAGGACTTTATATCACGATAGCGAAGTGGATTGAGGAAACGATATGATAAATCAGTGGATATCTTGATAGAATTCATTGCCACCATAAAACTCTCCTATAGTTTTATGTTGCCACCCAGCAAACCAGAGATGTTAACCAAATGTTAATTCGATGTTGGGCCCGAGTCGCAGACGATGGCTCAGCATTAAACCAGCATTTGTCTAGGTCTGATGTGACACATGTACATACATAAAGTTAAATAATGCGATGAGATAGAGCCCAGCTACGGACAACCGTTAACTTAAGCTACCACGCTGGCCTAAATTTAAACCAACATTTAGTCAACGTCGCGTTCCCAAGATGGTGAAGCAGTTCATTTGAAGAAGGCACGAGTAGTAAGTGTCATTGAAAACATGCAGAGTGAACAAAACGACGTTTTATATCGTACGCCAGACTAGCATTGTGTAAATAAATGAGCAAAATTTCCTATTAAACAAATCTTGAAAAGCTGTTTTACAGCCTTCATTCAGTCTGTCTGCTACTGTTCATTGCATTGAGCTTGCTTTGATTTGCAAGTAATTTGAACCCAGTGTCTACCGGCCGCTAAAAGTTCAATGTAAAACCACGAATTTTTTGCAGCGCATTATCTTCCTCACGAGGATTCTACTTTTGCTGGAGCAGGTATTTTGGGAGAAGTTCTGCCGGAGCTGTGGTCTCTGTTTTTGTTTTTTCTCAGTCTGAATAGAGGCCTTCTCGACGTGGTGAGCTGTGGTGATCCATTGGGTGTGTTCATACACTGAAACAACAACAGCAAAGTAATGGTAAAATAGTGTGACTGATCAAATAAACGTTATTGTCAATGGGTGCCTGTATAACGTAGGCCGACATGTATAGCTAAGTATAAAACATTTTACTAGCCGCTGGTGGGCCAACATTAAACCAGCATTGGGTCAGCATATTTTGATAGCTGGAATACTTGTGAAAAATATATGTAAAAAATATATTATAGTCAGATAAATTAATATCACTGAGGTTAATTCAACCGAGAACTGTATGAAGACGTTCTTGATTCAACGTTCCTACAATGTCGGGTGACCTGTGGGAAGGAATGAAGGTCATCAGATCAGTGAGTCACTGTTAGACGCAGGTCACGGCGAGGTCATTCAAGGATGTGAGCTTGTTCTCAACTAGGAAGTGTAAACAGACAGGGTTGGCACCACGCCAGCGGACCGGGTAGAAAATCCCCAGTGTAGGCTCTTATCCAGTAAACACAAAACATTTATATAACATTTAGGGGAGGGACGGGCAAAGCGGGCCGTGCTACTGTTTCGGCACATAGGATATATAAATTGACGTCCACAAATTAAATAATTGCATGAATGACGTGAAATATGCATATGGTATGCAATGCTAGCTCTTTTTAATCTGTAACGGATAATATAAATTAAGCAGGTTAAATAAATAGAAATGAACACAATGGCCCACTTTGCCCAAGGCTTAGGCAAAGTGGGACAGAAGACAGGGCAAAGTCGGCCTGGGCCCACTTTGCCCGCGTGGGGGGCTCAATTTGCCCTCATCAAGGGCCCACTTTACCCGCAAATTGCATAGACTGTCTTGCAATATCTTGTATTTGAGTGTCAACATCCATTATAGGCTACTTGAGCTTCAATGATTATGTGAATAAACAATCATATGCGGAAAATTAGCAGAGGTTTAAAATTATGAAGGCCCTACCTTTATTACAAACGAGGGCGGGGGCCCTAGGTCAGTGGTTAGCACCGCTGCCTTTCACGCTAGAGTTCCGGGTTCGGTTCACGGTCTCGGCGGTTTGACAGAAACAAAATGTTTATTCCCCATCCACGTGTGAAACTCAGTATTGTGAGGAGCCTCCGTGACCGAGAGGTAGCGTGCTCGGCCTCAGACCGCCAGGGCTCCTATTTCGAATCCTGTGTCTGGAGGACAGTGTCATCTCACTATCCTCAGGAGGTTCTCCTGGCCCAGTTTAGCCTATATGTGCACAAAGGTGGCCTAAAGCCCGATTCATTTCATTTCATTTTTTATTACAAACGAATGATTTGTTTAAAATGTGATATTGACTTACACGAAATATAAATATTATGTAATATCAGATATTTAATAATATAAGTAAAATAAAAATATAATTATCATAAATATAATTTTATCTTTGTGCGGTCTGCACTGTTTATAAATTAACAAACTTCAAGTATTCCACAGGACACATCACAATACCAGCGCAGTATTCTCCCCTGAATATAGGAGGAGAGGAAGCTTTCCATCTCCCATGATATTGGCAAAAAGCGGGGTCAATTTTTTTTCACTCACTCATGTATAACCTATTTTTTTACCAAATGCCCTAATATGTACAAAAAAGCTGCCACTGAAACATGCGTAAATAATGAAGCCATGAACTAATGAGTCCTGGCAGTCTGAAAGCAAGCACGCTACTTCTCGTTTACATAGTTTCTCCACAATACTGAATTCTTGATTTTGTGAGGGGGAATCATTTTTAAACCGCAATACCAGCGCGGAGGATGGACCTGTTATATTGTTCGATGTGACAGTCAAACAACATTCACCACTACACCATGTACACCACGACCACAGCTTCATGCTTTTGTGTGTGTTTTTTAGGGATAGAAGATAACATTCAGCATAATCGTTTTTTATCTCATGTAGTATTTCAGGCAATATCCTGATTTCTAAAGCGAGAAACGATGCCATTGGATTTCCTGGCAACAAAAAATCAAGCCTCCGTCTGAAAGAATGCGGGAGATATTATGATGATACAGCGTTCATTTTTAATTATGTATGATACATATAATGATGTCGTGTAGAGATATTGTGTGTCTATCCCATCCCTTGCCTCCCTTGATACCGAAGACATGTGGTTGGTGAAATAATCTCGTCTCTATCTCAATTATTGAAGAATATATGCTAACTTACGTGATTTCATGGCGGCCATTTTTAATTTGCAGGATAATGATGTCGAATACATGTATTGTTTCATTGCATTCCTTGATAGCGAAAACGGTTTAGCGGTTTGTATTGGTGAAATAATCGTTTATCAATTATTAACGACGATATGATCACTTCAGTGATTTAATGACGGCCATTTTGCATTTTGCATGATGATGATGTCAAATGAATGTATCGTGTGTATTCTTTGATACCAAAAACATATGGCGGCCATTTTAAATTTTGCCTGATAAGAGAGTTTCAACACACATTTGCGAACTCCTTCAAACTTTTTCTTATTCTGTGGTCTATATTCTGAACATTTTCATGAAGGTGGCATATTTTAACCTCTGAATTCTCACGGGATTACACAAGCTCCTGCACTATAAATACAAAATAGGTATACCTACCACCACAAATATAGGCAATCAGCTGAGAGTCAAATAATTTATCAATTATGTTTCACCGCTAACAAATTTACGTTGGCACATTCAAACACATGATAACATAATCTAATCCCTTTTCTTATGAGGGGCGCACTCTCAACAGTAGTTTATTAAAGAGTTTCTGATGAATAGCAAAAACAGAAATGTACTATAATAAATAATATTATGACCGTTTTTCATTTGAAATATATATATTACGCAGAAATCTACTATAGTAAATATTAATGACTGCTTTTCATTTGAAATATATACAAAAAGATAACAAAGGGCAAAGTGAGACTATGCTTGGGCAAAGTGGGCCATGTCCCGCTTTACCCTGTCTCACTTTGCCCACAAGGTAGAAAGAAATCCACATGGCTCCAGTTGATAGGGCTAAGTGGACCAACCTTTAAAAAAATGCTGAAAACCCGGGGACAGGATCTTAGTTAATATAAAACAAGTTTCTGACGAATTATTATAGTACATAGCTGACGCGTTTAACCATTACCGAAAGTGATTTTTGATAAATATAGTGACGAAAATAGACATTTTATATGCCACATACCTGGTTTGTCGTTACACCATACTAAGGTTGTGCTTTTAATGTATTGCAGATGTCGTCATCAAGTGGCACTGAGTCTTTTGTCTGCACGCGCTAATTTTAATTGTGACGTCATTATAACTACAGTGTCCCACTTTGCCCAATGTCTCGCTTTGCCCGTCCCTCCCCTATACAACGCCGGCCGAACGTCTTCGGCGTTGGTCCACCATTGCATAAATGTTAAACAAATGTTTTGTGTTTACTGGGTAATAATGCTGTCTTACGATGGGTTCATCCACGTATGTTATTCAATAATTACGGATTATCAGCACATTCTTGTTTTTCTGTTTACACGTCGTCCCCTAGCAACCAAAGTGTGGTAAGTGCCACTCATTCGCATGGTATATACGACACTTCGGCTGCTAGGGCATGATGGTTATCAATAAATAAGGCTGTGTGAACAAAGTGAAACTATTTCTCTTTCAAATAAGGCCCACCTTTATTCATAGATGGGAATACTTCAATTAGTAATTCAACACTTAATTTAATGGAATAATTTGTCTGGTGTAGCAGCGCAGTTTGCTACACAATTTGGGACAATGATGAATCAATGCTACAATGATAATCGTTGTAGCAGTTTTCAAGTTTAATGACAAAAGGGTTTGTTTTTCAGAAACGCGAGACGTTGACGCTGAGGCGTTATAATCTGATCATTTTTCGCCACTGTCTGTGATGATGGGCCAACATTATACCGATAATAGGTCAAAGTCTCGTATTTGCTGTGTATTGATTTGGCATGAAAAGTGGCTTGAAAGTTATTCGAGTGTTTGTGCCAAGTGGGGAGACTAGTTTGCACATGTTATGTTTGAATTTCACTTGAGTTCAGCAAACAAGAGACGTTGATCTAAAGTTGGTTTATTGAGGGACCACTCTCTACGACGCTGGCCCAGCATTAAAACAACAATGTTTCAACGTCTCTTGTTTATTGGAATGTGATACCCATGAATAATGACTGAATTCAATTCTCCCTATTGTCCAACAGCTAGTATTAAGTAGCCTACACACTAGCTCCACATGTGAAGCCGCCGCTCGCAGAGCGATCGCCCGACTCGGGGGCCCTACCTGGGGCTACCTACACACATGCACATCTCATACATCGTAAAGTTGAAAGTCTCAAAATGACCCTTTTGCTAATCATAATGCGCTAATAGGCCTACTAATAAATAACAAGGCCATGAAACACCAGTAATAAATTCAAGTAGGTGGCAACCTCTATAAGCAATATGCTTTTGCTCCAACTGTTTTTTTCATGATTCTCATAAATTTCATGTTATTTGTATGTGAATTACATTTGTATTCGTTATGAAGAAATAGCATTTCTGATTAAGGGCAACATTGTATAAAATCAAGAACACCGATGTCGATCAATATGATAATGACAATGAACGTTCATTTCAAGCAAGGAAAATAGAATGAGACATTCCATTTTCCTTGTTGCAAGTTAGCGCTATTAAAGGGACTGGCCCAGGCTAAAATCATAAAAAATCGGTGATTTTATTTCGGGTTCTTAATATGACCATATGATGTAAACATGTACATAGACTAGAACTGCAAATTTTTATAATTTTTGTGCTACGCATTCATCAGTTAGACTAGATATAGAGACGAAATTCCCGCATTTCCATTTTTTGACATGGTTGTCAATAATTAGAAATCAGGAATTTCGACTCTATATCTAGCCTAACTGGTGAATGCGCAGCACAAAAATTATAAAAATTTGCAGTTCTAGTCTATGTACATGTTTACATCATATGGTCATATTAAGAACCCGAAATAAAATCACCGATTTTTTGATGATTTTAGCGTGGGCCAGTCCCTTTAACGTTACCAGGGTGGTTACTATATATTAGGGCCTATACACAAAACCACAACAAGGAACGATTACAGTCAATTGCGACTTATGTCTCAAATAATGAACTTCAAAATACTTCAGATATAAATTCTCACCTGTTCACACGTGTCTCTGCTGAGAGTGTTCGATGGAGAAACTTCGTGAACAACAGCTGCTGTGGTAGCCGGTCGTGAAACAAGTATTCTGGCCAAAGCTCCCACGGACGCTAAAGATGGATTCATTTTTCTGAACGAGAAGTGCCCCTCTGACAACAAGTCTGGAAATCTGGCAGCGAATAGGCTTGGATTCAGCTGGAAAAGAATGTTATTTCTGCGACGAGTTATTTGTGAGATAAAACGTGTTTTTGTTATGATGTCTGGCTGAGTAATAGTGGCTGTGGGCGTGGTGTGGTGCCCTTTATAGACACTGCGTGCGGACCTACGTCAAATATCGTACGATACTACGCCGCCGTGCAAAGGCAAACAGCGGTAGTTGCTCACTTAAAAAGTGAGCAGTTACCTCTGTTTGCGTTTGCACGGCGGTACGGCCGCTCAACGGTATCCTGTTTGTGGACCAATCGGCGCCGGCCCCGCACGTACACGTCACTATACGCCATTCATACAGCTGTACCCCGGTTGACGTCAGGTGCGCGTGCACCGTGAATCGTAAACATTCAGAGACCCCCTGCTGTTTAAACGCTAAAATATCCTGTAAAAAACGCCGCCAAATAGCCGTTAACTTTTTACACATCACAAAAAGAAACAACAACCTTTATTACTGATGTATATTTGCAAACTATCTTGATAATAAGACGTGTTCTGACGTTTTAAAATGCCGACAAACGTTGTTTTCATTGTTCTGTTTGAATTTAGCAGGTCAAAATGTCACCTTCCACGTTGTGGAAGTGTCACGTGATTCACTCTGTTGTAGCCTATGTGAAACGTGGTTTTCCGTCACATCCGCGAATAACCTTGCAAACACCAGACGTCGACCCAACGTGGTTTTAATGCTGGCCCAGCATTAAAACAACATCGGGCCTTAGTCTGCGGTGGCACCCGCGTATAAAACCGGATAACAACCTGGAACCGATGACTCGTCTATTTTATCAGTTTTTTCAGATAATTAGATCTTTGATAATATTTAGACGTTTAGGCCAAATTATATTTCAAGAAAAATCCTTCTCATGTGTTGATCTGTTATCCAATTTAAGCATATGCCTATTATTTTGACCAACAATTAGGGAGTAGGCCTAATCCGTATATAGAACTTTAGACTTATGATTTTGAAACCATGTAAACACTTTTTAAAATCCTTCGTTAAAATATTTATTCTAGTAGGCCTATAATCAAATAATCAGACGAATCATTTTTTTCAGAATAGTTTATATGTTTGCTAATAAAAATCCAGGAATAGGCCTATATATCTATTATCAGTAAAAATATGTTTATTCTTAACTGCTGAAATCGTGACGTTCTGTCAGGGTTGTCCGGATTAGACCTTCGGGGGCCTAAAGGCCCTACCTCATCCAAACTGTTCATACCAGACAGTCACGCACAATGGTTTACTTGGAATGTGTCAGCGCTGATCAATTCGCTGATGAATTCAACGATGACGGGATATGTCCGGGTGGCGTGATGTTGTTAATTAACTCGAAAAAAACCACACCGATAAAACCACACCGATAGTACTGCTGGTTACAATAATTTAGGCTTCCACATGGGTTACAAACGACGTGCGACGTTGTAGAATCTGACGTGGACATTTTTAAAAAGTAAGAAATTGTCGAAAAAGTGCAAAAGTGACAGTTGTATGTTACAGAAAGTGAATTTCGAGGTGAATTCCTTATAAAAACTTGAAGCTAAACTGACGATGCACTTTGACCACGTATGTAAAAATTATACGGTCCCCTACCATACGTGTGCACAACTGGTATTTTACCATGTTAAGTATGTGGTGTGGTCATTCTCGCAAAATAATCGAGACAAATTGCCAGCAAAGGTTACATGACTTTTTATCGTAGATATAGGTCCCAACAAATTTTCTGAAAAATCTCAAGCAAAACTACAGTTCGATTTCGAGAAATAGACTGAAACTATTATCCAATATCATACACGCAACAAAATCGTTTTTACAATATAAATATCGTAGGTGGTCAGTCACTCCGTCACACAAGCTGCCCATTAAAACGAGAGTATATATAATATCTAGGCAAAAATAAATAATACAAGAATACATAACACATCCATATACTTTTTAAAATTACAATCACTTCAAATATCATTTAAGTCGACTTTAAATCAAGCATTCTGTGTATTTAAAGTCTAACTGACAGCTGCAATCGATTTGTGGTGTCCAAAAACATAAGAAACGATACCTAACATTTCCAAAATGAAGAAAACCCCGGAAAATTGAATTTTAGATAGCGATCGTGATATAAGAAAATAATTTTAGTCAATTTTTTCGAAATTGAACAGGATGTTTTGCTTCAACTTTTTAGAAGTTCCAGTTAGAACCTATATCTTCCATGATACATCATAAAACATTTTTTTAGCTATTTGTCCAGATATCCGTGGATATACTGCAAGAATGACTACATTATAAGTATTTTAACTGCCAATAGACGTTTATGTACCATAAGCCTGTATAAGTAGTTTCAAAGATCTTGAGCAATACCTATTTTGGCAATATCAATGTTGGTTCATATCTAACAGTGACAGGCAATGGCGGATCAATAATGGGATATTATGCTCACCTCATGCCTAAAAAGACATTTTCTGCCCCTGGCAGAAGCCAGATTTCTCATCTGCTGTATCAGTATATATATATATATATATATATATATATATATATATATATATATATATATATATATATATATATATATATATATAATATGTTCTGTATTATCATGATATTATCATGATTTATTAGTATAATATAGCTAGTATGTATAAGACTGATAATACGGCCATGCATTGCATAATTATTGGAATTTCTGCATGTGATATATTCTGAGTGTGTATACATACATACCATTATTTCTTGCCACGATATCTAATTCTTGCCACAAAAGTGTGTGATTCTGTTTTTATTTATTAGGCTTTAGATACACACATATATACAGTAATATGGTACATGTATAGTATATGTCTTAATACTACAATACAGCAACATAGAATGGAAATCAATTTGTCTGAAAAGTGACAACAGTAATTGTATATAGTTAAAAGGTTTAGTTTTATTTGACCATGCAGTCAATATACCTATTAATAGGCATAAACTATGAATAGAGCAGTGAACACTCCAGACTTTTGGTATCATGGTGCTATAATCATTTTATGTTATCATTTTTCCTGTTTATCACGTTTTCTGTTTTGCTCTGTAATGTTTAAAATTACCAGCTTATAGGCCTACTCCTGCAATAACCTGATAACCACCGTCAATACAGTCACAGTTATCTAAAGTTTATGATTGGAATTGTACGCTGTATAAAATGATTATTCCCACTGTGTATATACTATACGCTACTCTAGAAGTTGACTTAAAAATGACTACTTTTCCTGACACTTGTTTATGCTGCATGGCTCAATGCAATTCTCAAATAAAATTACATGATGGTATCGTTGGCATAAAACAATGTGTTTCATCTTCTCTGAAGTAAATTACTAATATAATCGACGTGAGAGCAAATAAACTTGCAGAGCGCTAATGGTAATGTTTCTGTGGCCCACAATAAAAATGTGTCAATCAAGCCGCTGAATTTCGTAAATAGCTGCTAAATGTTTTTTATTATGTCTTCCATCTACAGAGGTGGAAACATATTGGTTTACCTGTGACCGCTCAGCCCGTCTGTGTGTCTGTGAGTGTCCCATTTATTCGGTCCAGCGATTTTTATAGTGCAGGCGGTCAAACACGCGACGTTGACAATATGCTGGTCTAATGCTGGTCTACCGTCTACAACACTACCCAACATTAGCCCAGTATTGAATTAACGGAGGGGGGGGGTAGTGTATGGTGTCACACTGAATGTGGGCCACCGTCTCAAACAGCGGGCCAGCATTAACCCAGCTTTGGTTTAAAGCATCGTGCTGGTACAGTCTATGCTACACAAGCCTACCATTGACCCGGCAATATTTAACGCTGGCCCAACATTTAACAGAGATTGGATCGGTGTCAGCTTGTACTCTGTGGACACACCACCGCCAACAGAAAACACTGTCCAGTGTTGAATGGTTGATGGCCAGAGTCGGCGACGGTGGACCAGCGTTAATCCGGCATTGGTTTGACGTGTCGTGTTTGCTAGGCATTGTGTTGTAGACCAGTTGGCCGTTGATACGGGACCACTTAGCTATCCAACAAACACGGGGTATTCACACAATGCTGTTTCAATGTTGGCCCTCCGTCTTCGCCGCTGGCTCAACATTTAAACAGCATTGGGTGAATGACCCTTGTTTGCTGGGATATTAGCTATCAACCTTTTAGCTGCAGAAGTGGAGACATCTCCAGTTTGTGTTTACAAAAACAGCGAATCTTTCAGTTATACTTATGTTATGCCTCGATGCAGCAATACAGATTTTCTGTGGCAGGAAAATCATTGCACAGAGCACTGTGTTTAGCCTGTTCCAGCCAGACACAGACGGTACGCGTGTATCATAATGCGGACAGCTCTTCCAGCAAACATGAAGACTTGACCCGATGTTGTTTTAATGTTGGTCCAGCGCCGTTGGCGGTGGGCCAATAGTGAAACAGCATTGGGTCGAATCCTCGCGTTTGCTGGGCTCCACACAGGTGTCTGTCTACACCCACCCCTCCCCCACCATAATATTCTCGCCAGCCGATCAGGGTACTTTTAGCAAGACAGCCGGCCAATCACAAACTTACTACAATACTTGAAATTGAGAGCGGGGGACATATGACGTCAACCATCTGCACATTTTAACATGCGAAGAAGCAGTGTCTAGGGTGAGCAGTGTAGAAAATCATAGGAGTCTGTGTAGTTTCAGTAAACAGACATGGCACAACAAAGCCAGACCACCATAGCGAAATTATAATTCAAGAAATTATAATTCAAGAGTTTGTTATTTCTTGACCAAATTTACAGCTCCTAATTAAAGATGATGAATATCTATTTGATGCAACTAACAATCACCACAACATTTTATCAATGCTTGGAAAATCCTTGAGAGAATTGTTGATCTTTCATGTACTGCAGGATGGCTTTGTTATCAAATACAAAGACTAGCGTAAAACTAATCTAGTGTTTCACTTCGTCCTCGCAGTTAAGATGTGCTAGTTTGCGTAGCAATTGCCATGTTTTTATTCCAATGGGACGATTTTATATAACATAATGAATTTAAAACATACTTTTTTCATAAATTCGGCCCAAAACTGTTTTTTTGCCCTCTTTTTCAACAATTTTTTTTTGTCGACAAACTTTTTTATATTACTTCTAGTCACCCTCCCCCCCCCCTCCAGATATATTATGGCGCGTCCCTATAAGCATGAGACATTATTCTTGGTCAGACCTGATTACTGCCTGAGATTTGTCCCATTGTAGTTTTACTGTTGTACCAATTATGGGCCAACGACGGGTCAACATTAAAATAACATTGTCTGCTGAACTAACTCCTGATAATATTATCATGAGCTTAGCTCTCATAGCTGGTCTCTGATTGGCCGATGACGCCATCTAGACCAATCTAGACCGAAGATGAACCAATGCGATGCTGACCCAACATTCAAACAACATTGGCTCATTGTATCGTGCCTGTTGGAATCTGAGTGCATGGATCGGAGTCAAGATCACATGACTCACAGGGGATGGCGTGATGTGATGTGATTATGAAACAGGAAGAAAAGAAAGTATGTCACCACAGGCTCTCGACCAACATCTGGGGATTAAGGGGTCTATAAAGTGGCAGATAATTACGACCCTTTAACCTTTTACCTGCTAAGTTATCGTATTTAAATTTTCACCCACTTGAAGTTGTGTCTCGCTACCGCGACCAACAACTTCAAGTGGGTAGAAATGACTCATTTTGTTTAATTTGAGACGAAAAATGGGAAAATCATGACGTCTAAACTTTATTTTCATTCTCAATAACTGTGATTTAATCTGCTAATAAAACAGATTAAAAAACTATGGTCGTGCTTAGCGCTTGAAGGGTTAATACCAAGGTGACCATAGATAGCTGGGATTCGACCCCAGTATGTCGCGGCTTGTTACTCTATTTCTTACTGTAAGAGCTACACGAACATATGTCAGCTCTGCCAAAATCCAAATAACAGGAACATCCTATTTCCGATTTAAATAAGTCATGCTGCTAATTAACTATCATTATACTTCGCGGCGACAGTCACCACACGGATGCTGTGGAGATTTAGCTAGTAATTATATATTTATTTTTATCCATGTTACCACTCACGTGACTTGGCAACACTGTCCAACAACTTGTTGCAGTGAATCAATTCTGATTTTGCTTAAAAACTTATAGTTTCGTTTCCCTAGCTAACACTTAAAACACTTGAACATTTTTTTTACCCACTTGAAGTTGTGGCTCGCTACCGCAACCCACAACTTCAATTGGTTAAAAAAACGCGCATTTGTACACTTTGAATCCAAACATGTGCCAATGTAGAGAATGTGTTTCTCATATCTCATGCAAACATACTGGTTTGAAAGACAAACAATAGGCTAAAACGGACATAAACGTGATTTAATTATATAATGTGAGAAGTTCACCGCTTAAAGTGCTAACCCATGAAGTGCTGAATTCTCAAGAAGCAATTTCCACCCCCTTAACCCTTTGACTTCCAGGCCGGAGTGCATGCCAGGATCCAGATATACTGGTGAAGGAGTTCTATTTTTCGTCATCTGAAGCTGGAATTGCTAACGCAATTTCCAGCTTCAAATGACGAAAAATACATAAATGTAGTATATATTTGACGAAAATTTGTGTCATTTTATGGTTAAGTTCATTGACGAATGACGACGGAAATTTCCGTCATGTATGGTAGTGAAAAGGTTAAAAGGGTCGTGTATGTCACCTTACAAGACCACTAGCTATTATGACTGTTCTTAAAATTCATATTGTCCTTATAATATTATAATAACTATTCTATGTAACATCCTGTTAATTTAAGACACTAATGACCCAATATACGTATTCGAATTTCTAATACACAATTCAATGTTGTTCATGTTGTGTCGTGCAAACAGTTCTTCTCTCGTGCAAGGCCAAAATGACCCAATATACGTATTCGAATTTCTAATACACAATTCAATGTTGTTCATGTTGTGTCGTGCAAACAGTTCTTCTCTCGTGCAAGGCCAAAATGCAGCATCTGCTCACTTTACATTTGCTCGGATACTGCCTTTTGGCTTAGAGCAGTGTTGTGGCCTGTTGCCAACAGAAATTACGAGGAGAATCCAGTGGTTGACACAGATTTTGTTTCTTCGTCGCCTCATGCCACGTCAAAATGCATGTCGAGGACTCGCGCAACCTCTAGCCAACGCTGGGCCAGCATCTTCTACTTTAATTCTCGTGTTAGGTTGTTTGTGCCAAATATGTGATGTCATATTTTGTCGGTTAATTCGGGACTCTCACAGCTGTAGTTTTCCGTATTTATTTATGTACGCACGTGTACATACATATATTTCCCAACGAACACGACACATCAATCCAACGTTAGAGCAATGTTGCCCCACCGTCTACGACGTTGGGCCAGCAATGGTCCAACATTGGATCGATGTGTCGTGCTTGCTGGGTTATTACCAGTAAACACGATTTGCTAACTTGCCAATTGAAAACCAACCCTGGTTCGATGTCTCTTCTTTACTTGAAAAATGACATTGATAATGGACAAATACATCGATGTCAAACCTCCTGTCTGTGGACCCTTCCTCGTGTGTATTGAATAGTCGTATCTGCCACTTTAGAAAGATACGACTCTTTACATCCAATGCCATGGACACATTTTTCTGTAGGCCTAAAATCTCTTCACTTTGACATGATCCTATAACTGTTTACCTTGGATATTATAATTATTTTTCACTAATAGTTATATATACTATTTGTGTCACTTTTTTCCTAAAATTTGTTTTTTGAGAGTCCTGGTGCAAAGAGTGTATAAATTATTCAGATAGTTATATTAGCCTGCTATTTTTCCGAGTTGTATATATTACATACATGTGCATAATGGTTTTATAGTCATCTGCTAAACCAACATTATGTCTGGTAAAATAACTGGTCATGAATATTTAATTTCTAGGGGCAGGTTGACATGTAAAAGTAGGTCCACGGCATTTTGTCTATGAAATATATTATTGACGACTCGTGAACATTTATGTCCCCTTTTACAATTATTTTTTACGACTCACATATATATGGCGAGTCGTTACAGATGATTTTAAAAAGGGTATATGCCGTACAAAATGGTTTGACCATACTACAGCAGTGTACGGCAACTTAAAAAATAATATTTTTTAACACAATTATTTAGGCTTGCTATTACCTGCTCTTCAATGTGGACCACAATAGTATTTTGTATTTATTGTATATTTTTTGAGGGCAAATAAATAAATTTAAAATATGGCTATATTGCGTCAGAAATTGCCAGCTTCTAATGAACGAAAAATGTCAAGAATAATTGGAATGGAAAAATACCATGATTAAAGAGTTACTTGTCGTTTAAACTGTGTACTTTTAAACCTCTGTTGTTGTTACAGATATTGATTACCACTCAAACAGAACAATCTAGGACACATTATAATGTCTATCTGATACATATAGTCGGCTACTGTACTGTTTCTAACCCAGACCATTTTTATCGAGTTGTTTGTACTATTCTACATGTTCAGTGCTTATCTCTGCAATAAAAACAAGTGAAACATTTGCCCTTATTAAAGAAAACAACCTTTTAGCGAGTGTCAAGGACAAAATGAAATATTTGTCTTCACAATATATTACAGTTGTTGTTTTGAGCACTAAATCCCCAGCAGACATAGATGTTGATCCAATGTCTGCGACGCTAGCCCAACATTTTTACACCACTGTCGGGATTTGTCATCTGAATGGCTTAATGGGTGAACAAAACAAGCCTGGCTCCAACAATACACGAGACGTTCACCTGATGCTGGTTTGAGGTTGGTTCCACCGTCTGCGACGCTGGCCCAGCATTATCCCAGCATCACTTCAACTTTGTGTGTTTGCTCAGCTGTACCTAGGCCACGCGACCGGTCATTCACCGACATTTCAATTATTATCTTACATAATGACACTTCTAGTCCCAAGCTAAATATACTTTTGAGGTAAATACAAAACAATATTTGGATATATTGAAACATACAAATGAAGCAATGGTTCGACTTCACCAGTGAATTATTGTTATATAAAGCATAGATCTAGAGCATTTTCTCTAGATCTATGATATAAAGGCCTGTTTGTAGCAGTTTTCAAAAGCCACCCTTCACAACGTGTCACCGAAAAATAGTATCAATTAGCGAGCCCATAGCTACCCTTCGATCGTACAGAATTCAACACGCGTTGCACACGCATTCCCGACGACCCACATGCATGCTTTGTCTTCATTTTAATTTGTAATTACAGCATTTTATTTTTATCCATTTGAAGTTTGGCATCACGACGCCCAAGTGGAAGACCTATATTACGCACATTACCTATATTATTCTTATAAATCTTGAATTTGAAACAACCAAAAGTTTATTGCACATAATCAGCTTCAAACTTAATTTGTTCCGTTGCAGGCTACCGTACCGTTGAAAAATATTCAAACGGGGAACGGTCATAATTACCTAATTGTTACAGGGCCTACTTTACGCCTTGACTGTGGCATAGGCCTACTATATCACAAGACGGAATCATCTTACTCCCTCCTGTGATTTCGGTGTTAGTTAAATTGTAGAATGCATTACTACAGACCGTAGCTGAAAGACATTGCAAATTTAGATGAAAACAAATGTTTATCGATGAATCTAGGAGCTGAATAGGCAGCATAAGTCTTATGAGGAAAACATACGCGGCGTGACCAAAAACGTTGGATTCAATGTCATTAATTATTTTCTCACCGTTTCACACTCTTATCATGGCTATAGCATGTAGTATCGAAACGTTTTTTGATACAGTATATTAGGGTCTAGAGTTAAAGCGAGACGTTGAACGAATTTTGGTCTGATGTCGGCCCACCGTCAATGACGGTGAGCCGACATCAGCCTAAAATTGCTCTCTGTGGATGATTTATGTGCAGCCGTACGGTTTGCGTCATAACATATATACGGTCCAGTAAACACGGTACATTGACGCAATGTCATTTTGATGTTGGGCCATCGTCTGCGACGTCAACCCAGGATTAAACCAACATTAGGTCAACATCTCTTATTTTCCGGGGGAACGCCCCTGATCTGTACTAACTACCAAAATATAACATAGGGCCTACTTCATATCAATTACCCCCACCCTATTATTAACACAAAACACCCATGTCGGATGTGTGTACGTCATATAGGACATGTTTTGAATATAATTAATTGAATAGAAAAGAATGTAGGCCTGCAACTTATAACAAATCTGAACCTTTTCTGGGAAATCTATGGGAAATCTATGGGAAATCTCACATTCAAGTGTTTTATGAAATCATGATAATGGCATATGTTCACTTAATGTCTTGAAGAAAAAGCTATGTAAGCACAATGAGATTTGATCTTTTATTTTTCATATAATCTGTTTTTTCGACATAGTGTCAGCTTTAAAGTTAATTTTTTTTAAATACAAGATACATGCATCTATGCATACTATTGCATTTAAACTAAGAGCATACAGCATCACCAATAATAGTGTCAATGTAGTATTGCAGCATGTCCAATTTTACTACATGTGGCCTCCAAGCTCACCCAAGCTACACGTTTTGATAATTTCACATCACTTTTTATACCGGTATATGTAGCATGAGCAAAACTAATGTATTCCATTAAATAATGCAAGTCATTATCCTCATTCTTTGTTTTATAAATCGATCCATCATTTAATCTCCATCAAAGCCCATCACGGAACTGGGCATCTCTGGGTATATTTCCATATACCAGCATGAAAATGGGCTCCTCTTGAATGTTGAAGCCAACACTTGTGAACAGTTTACATCACCTTGCTAAGAATAGGCCAACTTTTGTTTGAAACACAGTGTACAGGGTAACTTGTATTTAGAAACTGTATACAGGTATATTTTAATGTCCCATTATTTTTCAAGCTCTGCTCTGCAAAGCACATCTGATGTTCTCATTTTGTCAGCTTTATGGCACTAAGCTATCCTTAACCAGCAGAATAAATATTTCCCTCCTTTTTAGATTTATAGTTATCCTTTACCATCAAATTGACCAGTGAATGCATACAAGCCAATAAAAGGCAATGGTGAGGGTTTATAAATCTGATATCAAAGCTAAAGACTTACCAGACGACTTTACAATTTAACCCTTGATCACTGGCCCTATTTATGTGTGTGTCATTTCAACTCCACTGAGAGCATACAGTCCTGCAGCCATTGTGGCGCATCGAACATATCGCACACCTCGCCATATCTGACCTACCAGGTACTAATTTACACCTCAGTTAAGTGAAGCATGTTAGGGGGAAGTGTCTTACCAAGGAGACACAAACATTGAAACGATGCCTCAACGTTGAGAGGGGAGAAAGAAACAACCAATATAAACAAGAATATCTGATATAGGCCTAACTAATGATAAACCGGAAGATAATACTTGCATCAAAAATATTTTGCCATACGGGAGGGGGGCGAATTAATAGAGGTCAAATGAAAATAAATATCTCAGGAATGTTAAATGATCATTAGTGATCGTTAATGGTCCACAACTCTTTCAATGACATGTTATCACTTTTAAAAGGTGATTATTGTATAATTACTATTACAATGAGGGTGATCCAACGTTTGTTAAAAAATAAATTTTGTCCACCGTCTGCGACGCTGGCCCAAGATTAACACAACATTGGGCCAACAGCTGTTTATGTTCACTTAGCTGATTTATTATGCCTCTGAGCTAATGCTGATCATGTTTTTTTTTGCATTGTGTTTTTGTGTTTGCTTAAAGGGACTCAATCAGGCTAAAATCGTCAAAAAGACTAGAACTGCAAAAGTTTTTTAATTTTTGTACTGCGCATTTACCAGTTAAGCGAGATATAGAGACGAAATTCCCGTATTTCTTATTTTGGACATACATGTCCGAAATTAGAAATCGGGAATTTCGTCTTTATATCTAGTCTAGTAAGATCACCGAGTCAGGAGGATTTACTGATTCCTGAAGGCAGCTGTGATGGTTGATGGGCATTGAGTATTAACATATTGGTCTCCTATGGAATATTGGCCTGTGTCAAACCTCATGAAGTTCAACATTTTAGTATATTGTAGTCGCCATTTTAAAATTAGCAGCCATTTTTTTTTTTTTTTTTAATTGAAAAATTGTATTTACTCTTAATATAACCATTAATGATACATTTGATATACATTTGACTATCATGAAAATCTTTAAGCATGTAAACAATGCACATTGTGCAACTTAGCTTAAATTCGCCGCCATTTTTAAAATTAACGCCATCTTGATTAAGCTACTCATGTGTGAAAAATCTAGCTCTAAATGTCTTCGTTTTTATGGTCGTGACATTTTCTATGAAACTATCTTCATTCAAAATTATTTTTTTCTGCCAAAAAAATATATAGACTGGCCTTGACTAAATATCCCGGTGGAGAGCGCATGCAAGCACCAATAATTATTGTAAATTCGAACTTATCTCAATCATTGTCAAACATAGAGCTCTCCTCTATGTTTTATTACGAACTAAATGTTAATTTAGAAAAATCGAGTTTACTATATAATTCCCTAGAGCTGATCCGCTCGACACGCTTTAGCTCCTCGCGAGTTAGGTTATTTTATGGCTGAATTTTATTTTATTTTATGGCTGCTTAAAGCTGAACAAAAGAAGAGATACAAGCTTGTCATCCCACTGTACTAATGCTCGTGACATGGGCGTACATGTCAATGTGTTTAGTTATATCTGATAAATGATTTGTCATAAAGTAAGATTGTCATTTCCAGGGTCGAGTTGACATATGAAAAGTAGGCTTATGGCATATCGTCTATGAAATACATTTTTCGACGACTTGATATGCGAGACGTTTAAAGTCAATTTAAAGGCAAATTCAACTTCACCCATCAAGCTGTAGCTAATTCGTTTTACGAGGGTGCAGACTTGGCTGGACAGGACGTACACAATTGTCTGACTAACAGCAATGATCATTGCTAACAGTGTACGGCAACTTCAGCAAAATACAAAATTCTTACAACAAAATATTTTTCGGCTTGCTGCTACCTGTTTTTGATTGTGTACAGATACTATTTTTGTATACATTGCATCTTTTTCATGTCTTCTTCTTTGGAGATAAGTAGACGAATGAAAACTACTACCAATGCTGGTTTAATGTTGGTCCAGCGTCGTAGACGGTGGACCAACATTAAACCAGCATTGGTTCACATTCAATCATTTCAAGCTGGAAATGGCGTCAGCAACTGCCAGCTTGGAGTGAACAAAAATTCGATGTCCCGTTGGTCAGAAGGACCGTTTGTCAGAAGGACCGTATAATCAGAAAATTAGTTACGCCTGATGTCTACACAAGACCCAATAGTCAGAAAAGCAGTATGTTAGTTTATTTGTATCAATATCTAATATGTCATTAACAGATGGACAGTTTCTGTATAGTGAGCAGTGAAGGTCGGTTTGAATTTCAGCTCTCGAAATTTTACATTGAACCTGCCGTAACAACGCTCAAACATTACAACATTGAGGAAGCTTATGAATAAATGTAATTTATATAAAATGGTCAAAATGAAGAAAGGACCGAGGATCGTCTGGATCATAAAAAAGTCCACGGCAAAATAAACCACACATTGAAGGTGTACACGACATGGCTGACAGTGCTTCAGATACAGACACAGCCTCGTTCCCAGATATATACTTCTTATATACTTTATATGTCTATTAAGTATAACTGTGGCGAATTATTTTATTATGATGAACCTTAACACACGAAACGTGACAAAACCACCCTAGTTTATAAACACAATAGTCCACGCCTCATTAAACGGTATATTATCTGTTACTAGGAAGAAAACATATTTTTGAATTTACTTATACTATCAACAATATGCCAGTTCGCAGGGTGCAATGTCTTGGCCATGAAGGATCTTTGCCATGTGTCTCTCCTTCTCGTGTTATATAATTCCCTTATAAATACATTAGTATCCAAATGTAACAGCATGATGACCCGGGATAATAAAACGTTCTCTTGGTTATAAAGCTCCTATAACTGTTACATATATGTGGCCCTAAAAATGTCATTAAGTAATACCAGACAGACAGACAGATATTTTATTGACAGAAAGAAAGTCAATCCAGACTTATTTGTCATAGAAATAGAGATATGTACATGTATATACAACATTGTTAATTTGTTAATCATTTGTTAATCATATGACAATATACATAGTATGACATACATAACTAAAATCATGTTAACTGGCATTGCCATAAGAAACACTGGGTATATACTTAAAATAAGATTGAAAGGCATTGCCAGGGTAACATAAGGTCTATCATTTTGTTTCCCGCACCAAAACCAGAGATAAAATAGCTACTATGTATGACATGCTAATTATATATATAGTAGCAAAAAAGACACTCTGGAAAGCGTAGAAACCTAGAATATATACAAGTGCATAATTATGCTACAGTAATTTGAAAATGTATTAAGACAATGTTGAAAAATTACACGATATTTTTAAAAATCAAATATCATATCATGCAAGTACAATCAATGTGACAATCTGCGACACAGGTAGCTCCGAGCCATGTGACCATGCAAGCACAGTCGCTATGAACTTGGCGATTCCCTGATATAGACTAGTGATGCAAATTTAACAACATAATAGCAGTAATACCACCGAAACACCATATATACATACTAATAAAAGTCGGACATGGTGGTTCGTCGACTGCCAACAAAGTATAGCATCAGAACCATCGATATTATCGAGTGTTGGAGACTTAGTGATGTAATAAGAATAAAAATTACGGATAATAATTATGCGTGCCATTCACGCAGGACATGGCACTCACACAATAGCAATAAAGTTTGTTTCTTTAACTAGTGATTTATTATCTATATGGCCCTCGCACAAAAACATTACAGCTCATTTTAATTCACTATATTGTTTAGTTCATACCATTTCACTCACGACCTAGTAGTGCAAGAGCATTAGAGTTGAACCTGGAATAAAATTGCAGAAAGCTGATTTTTTCAGGAATGATACATGGACATCTCCCCAGACGAATTCCGAAGATGCCCCAAAAATCCCCCTTGTGCATTTTTTTTAATTCAAGATCGCCGCCACCATGTAACGCCATTTTTGAAAAAAACAGGTATACCATAATTCCTCACTTTTGCAGTTCGAAAAAATATTTAGGTGTCTCTATTTATGTTTGAGGACACAAAGAGTTCATCCAGATGATCTGAAATGATATCAGTACTTTTCTCAATACCAAAAATCCAAGATGGCCGCCATGTTGATATACTGAGTATGTTGAGCGATCTCTTAATTAAAAAAACGAAAATATGAGGTAACTATCTCGTTGTTGAGCCTAAAATGTATGTTTTGTCTAAACCCATGGAGTCTAGGACTTATTTAGATCACCAATATTTTATTATATTGAATTTATCAACATAAATATTGTGTTAGCTCTTTTAGCGCAGATGCCACGATTAAGCGATGTCCAACTGCTTTTTCATATGGGAATATAGATATAGATTGATCAAATTTACAAAATATCATATGGCAGAAATCATTGATTAAAAATTCTAACATCTCTCATCTTTAAATATAAGGGTATTTTTCATTCATTTGAAGCTTGAGATAGCGTAAGAAATTCCAGTTTCAAACACAGCGACTAATTCCAATGTAGGTATTTTATATAGTAGGATTATATAAAATGTTTTTTCGATTTTGGTTAAGTGTTAGTTGTGATTATTATTGTGAATGTACATAATAACAGAGCTAAGTACAATATTACACCAGATTGAACACGTTTAACGTCAGGATATGATAGTTTTATGTCAGGATATATGAATATGATATCAGGATATGACACTTTAATATCATGATATGTAATATAATGTCCAAACATTGGTGTTTAATATAGCAAAATCACGTTATAATGGCTCAATACAGCTTTATAAAGGCAGTATATAGTGGCTAAACATCACGTTGCTGTATTTAAATGAAAAGATATACATCATATTATCACGAAATGCATTACAATTTCGTGATATATCATTTTAACATCACTATGACATTTTAATGTCAGGATATGACATTTGAATATTAGGATATGGTACTTGAATATTATGATGTGACTTTATACATTGATGAAACACATTGAGGTCACAATATAGCATTGTAATGTGATGGTGTGTCATTATAATGACAAACATGCTATTTAATATCGAATATTGTATAATAAACAGTTCGAAGTCAGGATCTGGCATATTTATGCCAGGATATTGGATTGTAATTTATCAGAATATGACACTTTAACGTCATGATATTATAATGTCCAAATTTTGTCCTTTTATATCACGCAATAAGATTTGAATGTCAAGATATTCAATTTGTTATGATAGGATATGACATTATCAAATCAAGATATGGCGGGCTTGGCGGCATTCTAATGTGACATTATAAGGACTGAATATGACACTACAATATTTTAATGTGACCATAGAATGTCAGGCTTTGTCACTTTGAAGTCTGGATATGGCATTTTAATGTCAGGATATTATATTGTCATGTCAAGGTATAACATTTCAATAACATTATATTGACAGACGCACGTTACCATATGGTAATACAGAATCGACATAGAACATTCCAATATCAGGCTGGCACATGTCAGTTCAGCATATATATCGCAATATAATTCAGTAAGTAAAGGCCTCTACATTGCTCAAATACCGGTACTCCAAAACTGCCAACAACAAAAGCACTTCGGAAGATTCAATAAAATGGAAAGTAATTAGATAGCGTGAGGACACATGCTCTTTGAACAGCATGTGGCCTTGCTCTCTTTTACTTTCATTTCCTCTTACACTGAAATGTCATATTGTGATGTTAATATGCTATATCATGATATTTAATATCGTGACAATACACTAAAAGATCCTGTCCCTTTAATACCATACCGTGATGCTTAACCACCATATCCTGCATTTATAAAGCTGTATCCAGACATCATAACGTCATTTTACTATAATAAAGAGCAATATTTGGACATTACAAAACCATATCATGACGTTAATGTTTCTTGTCCTCATATTATCGTGACATAGAGAGATCATATCCTGACGATAAACTGTGACATCAATTAATTTAATGTCATATTCCGATATTCTGATGTAAAATCATCTCATTACAACACCATACAATGCCATAACTTCATTACGAAATATATATATCCTAATATTAAAAATGTAATATCTTGATATTTAAATGATATATTTCATGATATTAAACATATTGACATTCGCAGATCAAGGACAAAAGTAAGTATTTAAAAGAGCATTGTTCCAGGACGATTATCAAAGATGTCAAGTCCTTATCTTGTAATTGATTTTTGCTAGAAAGCCTCCCTTCAACGTCACCTACTGCCCCAGCCAACACAGGGCATTAATCCAATTCTGTTTAATTTTTGTGCCAGCGTCGAAGACGGTCAGCCCATATTTAAACAGCATTGGATGAATGCCTCGTGTTTAAACTCCATTATGATACAGAGCATATTTTGCTGTACAGGAGGGTGTGGAATCTACAGTCTGGCAACGGATTTTATATCATGGTCGTTTGTAACCATCTAAAAAGAGTGAGTTGCGGGTGCAGAGTGGCTTGTTCAAGGGGGGGGGGGGGATCTCACAAATCTAGACTATATTGTACAACGATGTGCTCTTTTTGTATTGGCCAAACATGTAGAAACTGTGACAGCTCGGATGATTGAAACGCAATAATTTCATTATTTACCTGAGATTAATTTGTTAACTTGACAAATCTCAATCTACATTTCTAGTGGGAAAGCAGTTCGAAAACACTCCAAAGCGTCACCCACCTTGGTAGAATTAACTATAACTACCATGTGGGATTCATATCGATAAACACAATATAATAAAATATGGTCATCTAAATAAGTTCCAGACTCCATGGGCTCGGCTAAAAAATACATTTTAGTTTCAACAACGAGATAGTTATCGCATATTTTCGGTTTTTTTAAGAGATCGCTTAACAAAATATTATGGCGGCCATCTTGAATTTGTGATATTAAGAAAAGTACTAATATTATTTCTGATCATCTGGATAACCTCCTTGTACTTTAAAACATAGGTAGAAACACGAAAATCATTGTTTTAACTTCAAAAGTGGGGGATTGGGGTACAACCCTTTTTTTTTTAAATGGCGTTACCTGGTGTTATTTTTAATTAATTACTAGACTATGTGGGATTTATGTTTATAAATTCAATATAATAAAATAATGGTGAGCTAAATAAGTGTTATATTCCATAAGTTTGGCCAAAAAATACATTTTAGGTTCAACAACGAGATAGATATCTCATATTTTCGTGTGTTTTTAAGAGATCGCGTAACATAATCAGAACAATATAGCGGCCATCTTGAATTTTTGGTATTGAGAAAAGTGCTGATATCATTTCTGATCATCTGTATCAACTCTTTGTGCCTTAAAACATAAGTAGAGACACCAAAATATTTTTTTCCTAACTACAAAGGTGAAGAATTAGGGTATACCCCTGTTTTTCGAAAATGGCGTTACATGGTGGCGGCCATCTTGAATTAAAAAAAATGCACAAGGGGGATTTTTGGGGCATCTTCGGAATTCGTCTTGGGAGATGTCCAGGTATCATTCCTGAAAAAATCAGCTTTCTGCAATTTTATTCCAGGTTCCTGTGTTTTTTTCCCTAATGCTCTTGCACTATAGTTAGTACCACATACTTAGGAGTTACAATCGAAGAAAAACATTCCCGACCTCATAGAGAAAATCAGTTGACTTAGCAACTCTAAAATCTTCCATAAGGCCCCACCTCGTCTGATAACAAAGGCGACGGAAACGTACCTAACCGGCCCTAAAAAGCCAAATAATAAGATCCGAGAGCAACAGCCGTCCTGATATGTGGTAATACCCAAGTCAGATTATGAAGGCATGATAATATGGATAATATAGCGACAGGTGACTTGTGATTGTTCTACATAAAAATGTAACGTTTAAACGATAATAATGACACATAATCATGATCATGATGATAATAATTAATCATGCTAGTCACGACACACATACAAAATATTTCAGCTTGAAGATGAATTCACATTTATCATACTCAATATTTTTAACCCTTAATTTGTTTAAAACAACCATAGATAAATTTTGCTAGCGACTTCACCACTGTTATGTCTCTAGATGTAATAATTCGTAGAAAAATATCATTTGTTGGTTGCATATTGATAATTCCGGCTATAGAATTAAGCAAGATTTCGCGTTCATTGTTCATGGCATTACAGTGGAGAAGAAGGTGTATTTCATCGTCAATTTCGTTTGATTCACACCTTGAGCATATTCGTTGGTTTATTGGAGTTATTGGATTATTGAATCGTCCTCTCTCTATTTTTAAATCATGTGAGCTCATTCTATATCTCGCCATTGCTGTTATGAGGTGGTTCCCCTTTATGTTTAAGATGTATGGTTCCACACACAAAGATTTTTTCACTAATGAATATGTGCGCAGCTTACTTGAACTCTAGATATCTTGTCTCCACCGCTGTGTAAATATTCTAACAATTGAATCTTTAAAGGAAAGCATGAATTTATTTGCATTGCCAATGTGCTGCGTCTCCCAAGCTTGGTCTAGCCCGGTTAGTTCAAGGACAGACCGAATACGCGAGCACCAGTTTGTGAATCCAGTGCCATCTAGCTCTAGTAGCATATTGTAGGCATTTCTGACAGGGTGGTTTTGAGATAGGTCTAGGATTCTACACCAATATTTTACAGCTTGAATATGTTGCCTGATAATCAATGGAAACCGTCCTGTGTCACCATAAATTGCAGGAGTGGGTGTTTGTTTCTAACACCCAGCGTTGATTTAATAAATTTTAGATGTATTTTTTCCAAATCGTTAACACTATCACCGGTATACCATATATCACTTGCATACTCTAATATGGGCAGTATTTGACAAGCAATACCAGTAACGCTACTGTATAGTTTAAAAGCTACACCCTGTAATGATATGACACCCCTAATTAGCGCATTCATCTTAACCTAGAATTACATCACATAAGAATTTAGCCCGGAATTATATTACATGCTAATTCCTGATTCCTGATTTAAGGGGTCAGTACTGCTTTCTTCCTGATTTAAGGGGTATTCCCCGTGGTGATGGCATCCTGGTACGTTTGATAAATGAGCGAGATAGATTGTCTATATATATAGTAGTCGTAGATGCTTGTTCACTTTAAAATCGACATCACATGTCTATATAGTGGATCTTTTATTCAACAAGTTTGAACCCAGTTGTTGCATAAAATATATCCGCTATGTCCGACGATGTAGATACTTTAACGTTCAGCTAATAAATGCATTGTGTGTGTGTATTGTGTATATAACTGCCTATCCCGAGGTATTTATGTATGTATTTGTCTGATGGCTATGTATACCACCTTGTCATTGATGCACCAACGTCCATTCTCCACACATAGATGTCGCTCAGGTCAACCCCGCTCTCTCTCTGTAACCACACGCCATGTTTGGACAAAAACTGCTCATTTTGAGCAGTTTTGTTGATATAACAACTGTAGGCTTATAAACACGCTTAAGTGTCCTGAATATATATGGCAAATATAAAACACCACTACTCCGCCACATATGATTTTCTATTCACATAGAAATAGAAAATATTCAATGGATTACTTTTTCTGCCTACGCGCTGCTGTGAGAAGGTCCATGTTTACGTTTTTCTGACAGAATTTACAATCGGCTTCAAAACACTGGCAAATATAAATTACTGAATGACATGCGAATTGTGCTGGTTCAATTTATCCACTACTAAACAGAATAAATAGCCCTTACCTGTAGCAAACTCTAAGATCAAATTAAATATTGAAAAAAGGATAAGTAAGTGAGTCGAAGTGAGTACCAAAATAGTTCCGTGGTTATAGGAATGGTTATAAAATCACGTGGTAACGCTCACTAACGGCTGATAAATCTGTTCAATCGCCATGCGTGCATACGGCGGAATGAGCGTGTGGTATCAGAGATATAGTCTCTGAGGTCAGAATGACCAACGTCATGTTTTGTACAAGCATATGACTTGACCCAGAGGGTGGCCAATGGACATCTAAATGTCAATTAACCTATATTATTTCCCCTGATTATGGCCTACAATATTTAGGTTCCACAAATCAAGCACAGCAGCAACTCAACGGACCTAGCAAACACGATACAGGGCTATGTGACATATATTGTGAGCGACAGGTTATCCAGGCATAACTATTTAACTGAATGTTAGCTTTCTGGATTTAATGGATTTATTTTCAAATATTATAAGTTAGCCATTGAAACATAATTGTTGCACTTTTGAACCAAGTGACATATTCTGACTAACATACGTCAGATTGGGTAAAATCGAAGTTAATCTTTTTTAAAATCTCGGAGTTTAAAGATACGTCTTAAATTCAAAAGCTGTTATTTAATGGTGGTGGGAAATATTGCAAAGGATTATAGGCGTTATTGGCGATTATATCGTAATTCCATACATCTCATCTACACTCCGTTTATAATTATTCCTTCTATCTAAAATTTTTGTTTGTAATCATAAAATAAGAAATACTTGACCAAATTTTATCACAATAGGTCTCAAATATGTTTAAATAAACGAAAAGATAGCTGGAAAACACGGACGCAAATAAAAGATAAATACAAAACATGGATTAAAACTAAAATAAAAAGTTTGCAAATATGAGAAATTTCATGTAGATAATGAAAAGCAGGGGTTCTACCCGCATCAAATTAGCGCGGCGATCAATAATGGGTTTAAACTTGAGTTTAAAGCAGTACAAATATATTAGTGCCCTGGTTTTATAGGCATGTTTATACCATGTATTCCTGTTTAAAGACAATCAACATGCAATAATGCTATAACCCGTATCATAATAACAGTTACTATACTTTTTTCATTTAGAATAAGCTCCACGCCCTCTTTAACCACCGAAAAATAATATGTATTTTAATGCAATAATTTTTTAGTGTCGGGTAATTGTAGTATATAAGAACTTTTTATGTGCTGAGGTCACTTATAGCAAAACAACTCTTGATGATTATAACATCATTCATTTATTTGTATTGTACAAGTTATCAGGTATTGTGATTTTAGCACTATTTCTCCAGTTCAACCAAGCAAGCTATTGACAGAATTTGAACATAATATAGAGTACATTTCGTTTATATTGATGTTTATATTTCTGACACTGTCACACGCTTTGATACTCATGTTGCCCTTAATAATATACTTAGGATCAAATGATCATCTTATGTCACATGTGTCGTGCTCTATCAGAATATGAATATATAAATAGCAATGAAATGAAAGTAGAATTACATTTTACAACAGATTGAAAAAGCGCCGCATAATTCGTATCAAATAGATACAGTATCACCATTTGTAGTTTTATAACTTGTAATTATGGCTGTATAATGGTATACACTATCAATGTGAGAGCATTGATATGTGTAGCTGTGTATCCTGTTAACCCTTTGACTTCCAGGCAGGGGTACATGCCAGGATCCAGTTATACTGGTTTAGGAGTTCTATTTTTCGTCATTTGAAGCTGGAATTGCTAACGCAATTTCCAGCTTCAAATGACGAAAAATACATAAATGTAGTATATATTTGACGAAAATTTGTGTCATTTTATGGTTACGTTCATTGACGAATGACGACGGAAATTTCCGTCATGTATGGTAGTGAAAAGGTTAAATTGTTATTTATAGTCAGGCAGTGGCGTATCATGAAATACATAAGGGGGTGCTCATATATTTGAGAAAACAGTGTGACTCTTCACAGTTAAGAATATAACATTTAATGGTGAGTTTTTGTAGTACATTGTCTGTAAAATAAAAATATGAGAGCCTGACTGAAATTATTGAGATGAAAAATCAAGGGGGGGGGGGGTTGCTCAAGCACCATGAGCACCCCTCCACCCGGGCACGCCTCTCCCAGAAAACACGTGACGTTGAACTAATGTTGGCTTAATGTAGGTCGACCGTCTACTACGCTTGCCAAACATTAAGGCAGCATTGTGTCAACATACAATGTCGGCCCGACGTCTTCGACGTTGGTCCAACATTGTACAAATGTTATACAAATGTTTTGTGTTTGCTGGGATATCTCGCATCTGCTGGGATCACTCCTAGTGCAGCAGATATAGAAATAAATTGTGCCTTTTGTGATAAAAGCATGAAATTTGGCACACACATGTAGTATGGTAGTATGAAACTTTTCAGCTACAGGGCCATCGCAAAATTGTCCCAGGACGCAGTGATTATTTTTCCACGGCACTGTTTCAATGTTTTGGGAGTGCAAAAATAGGTTTAATTGTTTTTTTGTGCATACATAATGAACTAAATATGTATAATAAATGTGATCCATTATATCGGATTTTTTCCTGAAACATGCCCGCGTACAGTTACTTGTTACACAAAAACATATTGTTTCGATCAATTGTGGATGCAAAGCTTTACATGTTAGGTGGGTGGATGGAGAGTTATTATTAATGTTTCCAAACACAGTGCTTAATTACATGTCATAATAGAGATATTACTCATTTATTTGTATATAAACTTATATTTTAAGGTGATAATCCATTATTTTCTTTAACATTGAACGGCATAATCCTGTCATAAAAAGTCAGGTTTTGGTGACACTGTTATCGCAATTTTGTTAAATGTGTCATACATAAATACTTATTTAGTGTCACAATTTCCCGCACAGAAGCACTGTGCAGTATAGTATATATATATATATATATATATATATATGAGAGAATGACAAACCAATGCAATTTTCAATTATCAGCAACATCATTGATGACCTTTGGCAGTGCATCCCGAACAGTTGACAGTCTGAAATATAAGGTAGGCCAACATTTAGGCCTACATACGTATGGAGATGTTTGCAATGGTCACATCAAGAAGCCTTAGAAGCTACCTGTATGTCAGTTTAAATGATACATTTGTTTCCCTGTGATAAAAATGATCAAAAACATATTCCACAAACAGCCGGCAGGTATTTTTGGATGGACAAACAAACGGGCGAATAAACAACGTTTTGTCAATACCCCACCTTTACTTGTATTCAATAGGTGGGGGGATAACAGGTGATATATATATGACCAGATATTGACTCTATTGGTCTTAATAGACCCACCCACTACTTGCATGGCCCTTTTTTTTCTTGGTGCTCGAAATATATCACAATTCCACGAAACTACATGGCGAGCACATGCTATTCAAAACGAAAATGCATTATTATACAGAAAAGCTAATGAAAGGTAACAGTGATTCAGATCATTCACCATCTTTTGCACAGTGAGGATGCAATATATAATATTTTTTCCATTTAAATACCGATGCAAGAAAAATAATTAACGCCTGGATCTGTGTTCAAATCAATGGCAGCCATTTTCAAAAATTGCCGCCATTTCTGACCGGAAGTGATTTTGAAATGGCCCTGTAGCTAAAAATGCTCAGCGATATATACCACTGTACTAAATATAGTAACGATATATAACACTGTACTAAATTTCATTCTTTTATCATTAATATCACAATTCCTATGAAAATAAGCTTGTATCTGCTGCACTATCCAGGATCATTCTGGGTGATATACAGCATTGAGCGAACATCTCGTATATATCAGGATCATTCTGAGAGGTACACAGGACGCCAGTGCTGGTTGTCGGATCCCGCGTAGCTGTACGCTATCACTCCTGCCCCGTTATCCTCGCTGCCATACTCTATGTCCAGAACTTCATCCTCATTTTCCAGGTTGACGATCCTGTTACCGCTGAGAGACCACAGTTGATGAGGATTCCCCTTCTGCCAGGGATGCATCTGGATCCGACCGTCATCTGCAATGATTATGCAAGAAAACATTTCACTGTGCTGAATATTTCACGTACTAGAAAGGGTTAATTTTAGTGTATAAATATAACTGGTTTTATTTACAAAAAAAGACAAAATACATGTCATTGACCTTAATTAAGAATCGAAGATTCGCTAATATGGATGCAACCTTGATAAAATATATAATTTAATTCAATGGAATTACCCATTACCTTTAAAAAATGTAAACATTTTTATGCAAACGCGGCGATAAATAAATGCAACCATGCCGTATGGGGTATCTATGTATGTATGTATGTATGAAATGAAAATGAAAAACTTCTAATGTGCCTAAATCCTCGGTGTCCCGAGCTCAGAGGCGCTGCAAATCCGAATGAGGCTCGCTATCATTGTCCGTTTGCCGTTCCAATTACGGTAGTAGATCCAGCATGCCGGGACACAGAGGATTTAGGATGGAAAAGCTTGGCCGAAATATAAAGTTTCATTTTTTCCGAGATGACTGTGAAGGTTTAGATTTTTTTAATCTCAAGAGGGATACAATTCCAGAGCTGGGGGCCGCAACTGAAAAGCAAGCGGACGGACGGCCAGACGGACGTACATACAGAAAGACAGAGAGACAGACATACAGACAGACAGACAGACAGACAGACAGACAGACAGACAGACAGACAGACAGACAGACAGACAGACAGACAGACAGACAGACAGACAGACAGACAGACAGACAGACAGACAGACAGACAGACAGACAGACAGACAGACAGACAGACAGACAGACAGACAGACAGACAGACAGACAGACAGACAGACAGACAGACAGACAGACAGACAGACAGACAGACAGACAGACAGACAGACAGACAGACAGACAGACAGACAGACAGACAGACAGACAGACAGACAGACAGACAGACAGACAGACAGACAGACAGACAGACAGACAGACAGACAGACAGACAGACAGACAGACAGACAGACAGACAGACAGACAGACAGACAGACAGACAGACAGACAGACAGACAGACAGACAGACAGACAGACAGACAGACAGACGCATGTTGATAATGAGCTAACAACCACCAGCCCAATATCCCCTAGCAATAACAATAATTATTTATCTTCCCGCAATCTTACCGTCACTGGCAGAGACAAATCGATTATCAATTATCTAATTTTGATTGCAATTTTGCTGATAATAATCAATCATGAGGGGTGCTGGTTCAAGTATTGATAGTCGATTTCAAACCGTTCACATGTTATTCAGTTGATATTTAAATTGGAGTAGGATGCATTTAATTTACTGGGTTCATTCTTATTTCCATCCACCTTGAGGTGGGAATTGCTGTCGCAATTCTCACCTCAAGGTGGATGGAAATGGTCAGAGTTTATTAAATACGCAAGTATCATATTCTTGCGACGGACACAATGAATTCACTTTAAAATATGCGATGATTGAATGGGGCTTTAGGCCACTTTTGTGCACTAAGCTGGGCCAGGATAACATACATCCTGAGAATGGTGAGATTAATCTGATGACACTGCCCTCCAGACACAGGATTCGAAATTTAAGCCTAGGTGGTATGATGCCAAGCATGGCTCTCTACAGTACTAAATCTTAATGAGTGGATGGCTAAGAAACAATTCGTTTCTTTAAAACACGAATAACAGAGCGGGGGCGATCCCACGAGCTGCGGCGTGGCAGGCGGCAGCGTTAGCCGTTAGACCAGGGCTAATTAGCTAAAGAATTCCTGCATGCTTGTCAACCTGTCACGTACATACCGGCATATTTATAATATATGGCATAGACAAGACATTGACACAATGTTGGTGGACCAACATTGATGCAACTTTGGAGTAATGTCTCGTGTTTTCTGTGTGTGTCCAAGTAATTCACGCAGCCAATTATATGACCATTTAGCCTCTGGTGATGGTTCCAATATTTATATTAACACCTTTTTTTCAGTTAGCAATATAGGCTTATACTAGTGCTCTTCGAAAGCTGAAATGTTTTTTGACACCCACTTGAAATCGATATTGACATTTCAATAATGTTCACCACGCTGTTTTATCCCATAATTTTCTACAAGGTATTTTAAATGACATTACTATTGATTATCACTTTCAGATTGGGTTGTTTATTAGATATATATTTTACTGCACAATTTAAATGCACCATTATCATATGAATAAACGATCACTTTTCACGTGATAGAAAGATTGGACATAAATATATAATGGTTTATCAAGTTCAAATGCGGTGGTTGATCACAATACATTTCAGTATTTTCTATATTGCTTCATTTGTTTTCCAGATGAAAAACCTCAGACGTCAAAATTTGTACTTCCTAAGGAAAGATCTTGTCATTTAAATGCTGTTTCGATTGTCAAAAAAGCCAAGAAAACAGGAAATGTGGGTAATTTTATAATGTTGAATGGGGCTTTAGGCCACTTTTGTGTACATATAGCTATTTAACCCTTTAAGCCCTCACGATGCATTAATGCATCATTTTACATCTCCTAAAACAGACTTAATTTCCCTACAACTAAGGGTTTTAGAACGAAAATTTCCGTTAAACTGGTTCACCAATACATGGCAATTTTCTTTAATTTTTAAACCACATCAAATCATTCTCATCCGCTACAAGTCGAGAATTGCGATAGCAATTCGCGGCTTGTAGTGGATGAAGATGACAATGGTAAATTCAGACCCGAAAGGGTTAAACTGTGCCAGGATTACTCACATTGCGATGTGATCAGGGTATGGCAGGATAACACACATCCTGATTATGATGAGATTAATCTGATTAGAAATTTAGGCCCATGCAGGTGGTCTGATGCCGAGCACGCTACCTCTCGGTTACAGATCCTCTCTACAGTACTGAATCTTTACAAGTGGATGGCGAAAAAACAATTCGTTTCCTTGAAACCTGAATAACAGAGCGGGGGACGAGCCCGCGTTACACCAGGGCTAATTAACTAAAGTAGGCTATTCCTGCATGCTTATCAACCGGTTACGTTCATACCGGCATATGTATAGGACATAGACAAGACATTAACACAATGTTGTCTCAATGTCGGGTCAGCATCGCAGCCGGTGGACCAACATTGACGCAACATTGGGATAATGTCTCGTGTTTGCCGTGTGTTCCCATGCAATTCACGCAACCAATTATTTACCCATGCAGCCTCTGGTGATGGCTTAAATGTTTATATTAACACCCCTTTTTAAACTAAGCAATATAGGCCTATACTGGTGCTCTTCGAAAGCTGAAATATTTTGACAACCACTTTGAATTGGGCCTTTGTGAAGCGACTTTATTATATTCGATGCATATGACAATACCATGCTCTTGATAGTATTTTTTTTAATAATGTCCACCACGCTGTTTTATCCCATAATTTTCTACTAGGTATTTAAATGACATTACCATTGATTATCACCTTCAGATTGGGTTGTTTATTAGATATACATTTTGTTGCAAAATGTATATGCTCCCATTACCATATTGATGAACCATCACTTTTCATGTGATAAAAAACATGGGCATTAAAATGTAACGGTTTATCAAGCTCGAATGCGGTGGTTGATCACATAATAGGGGCCTACATATCAGACCCGGGTTCAATTCCGAATTTTTAATTCTAATTCCTGATCCAATTCTTTTTTTTAATTCCGAGGCTAATTCCAATTCCTTTATTTTCAGTTTTTATAATTCCAATTCACATTCTAATTCTTAATTTCTAATTCTTTTCTAATTACGGACTTTTTTCAGGCACAACATATTTTGTTGTGAGAATCAGCATCAAATAAACTAATTATTGTGACATGTATTTCAATATAACTTCGTGTTAAATACATTGGACAGCTTGTATAATATTTGTATATTTGTTGTAGCGTGAACAAACAAATAAATAAAGTATGGTTTATAGCTAAACTAATATGAATGAAAAATGCTCAGATCATCAGTGAATCATTGAAATAGATTATGTCTTTTGCCAGATATTAACAAGTTACATGTTGTTTATTTAAAAAAATTATTCACATAATTACTATCAGTTTACTTATACGAAATGTTGGGCTAGTGTCATTTTTTCAACATGATAAACCGGTGTTGTGTTTTATTTTATATGGCGACATAAAGTATAGATAATAAAAACAATACTCTAAAAAAACATGATAAATTCAGAGTCGGTGTTGTATTGTTATGCTTCGCTTTTTTCACATGAGGAGGAAGTTACAGTGTCCATTCAGAGCTATTTTTCACATGAGGAGGAAGGTACAGTGTCCAGTCAGAGCTATTTACTGTCACTCTCAACACAGTGTACGCAATCCCCCCCCCCCGCCGCCGCTCCCGCGCACTGTTACATCACGTCTCTTTACTCTTTAATAACACTTTGTATCCCCTGTCATGCTATTAGAGTTCATTGACATAATTTAGTGCTTTATCAAATTTAACTGATTGATAGGAATATCATGAATATATGATAATTTTATATTAGGTCCGTAATATGTATATTGTGGTCTAATTGTTTAGGTAACTCGAATGGTAAACACATCAGAAAAGAAAATACAAAGATAGACTTAGGCAGAAGTATAATTGACTTTTAAACTTAGACGGTAGAGCTAGGCCACCCCTTATCCACTCACCTCATGCTTGCCGAAAAACAAAGATTTATTTTATTATTTTGCCGAATTGAATCGATAAAACATCGAAACACTTGGTATATTGGATATACATCGTCATATAAAACCCATAACCTATAGAATTGATATTATGAAGAAATTTTCGCCTTGATATTTGACTGCTAATCGATATGGGGTATGTGACGTGTATATTATTACTAAAGTATTCAACAACTCTCGTGTAAATAACGGAATTTATCAATCAAACGATTCACTTAGCACGTAAACATTATATTTATATTAGAATATTATTTTTTTCGAATTTTCAATAGTGTAACTGCTCAATACCCACAATTAAAAAAATTCTACGCGTACATTTATAGACTTATTTGACTTTAGAACTTAAAGTGGTACAAAGATAAAATACAAAGATAGACTTAGGCAGAAGTATAATTGACTTTCAAACTTAGACGGTGGAGCTAGGCCACCCCTTATCCACCCACCTGATGCTTGCCGAAAAACAAAGATTTATTTTATCATTTTGCCGAATTGAATCGATAAAACATATCGAAACGCTTGGTGTATTGGATATACATCGTCATATAAAACCCATAACCTATAGAATTGATATTATGAAGAAATTTTCGCCTTGATATTTGACTGCTAATAAATATGGGGTATGTGATGTGTATATTATTACTGAAGTATTCAACAACTCCCGTGTAAATAACGGCATTTATCAATTAAACGATTCACTTAACACGTAAACAACATATTTATATTAGAATATTATTTTTTTCGAATCTTAAGTAGTGTAACTGCTCAATACCCACAATTAAAAAATATCTACGCGTACATTTAAATATTTTTTTTATGACTTAAAGTGGTACAAAGAAGCATAACCACCACCCGGTGACGTGCTTGTGCAACGTTTACAATAACTGATTCCCCCTTCACTACAATGTGACGTTCTTGCATTTGTGTTGAGATTTTATTTTAAGTTAAAAAGTTCAATTCCTTTTTTAATTCCATCTACTTTTTAATAATCCCAATGCAATATCAATTCCTTAAAAGTTAATTCCCATTCCCATTCCAATTCCTGGAATTGAACCCATGTCTGCTACATATATGTTCGCTATTGCTTTATTTGTATTCCAGATGAAAACCTTAGGCGTTAATATTTGTATTTTTTAAGGAAAGATCTTGTAATTTAGATAATGTTTTAATTGGTAAAAAAGCCAAGAAAACGGGATATGTGGGTAATTTTCTAATGTTTCATTGAACTACATCTATTACCAACACTATTTAACAGCCATCAAGCAGAGCTGAGGCAGCTAGTCTAGCGGATAGGCAGCCTAAAGGACCATTTGACCAAAACAGCATTTACAATTCCGTCACAAAAACATTAATTTAGGAACATATCACGTAAATATCAGCTACAAAAAATCCGTGCCAGACTTTTGCATAAATATTCATATCAGCGTCAACGCAGGGGAAGGGGGGGGGGATGTTCCCCGAATATTTTTTTGTATTATAATGTGTTATTGTTATTAAAAAAGTAATTTCCAACAAAAAAATATTATCAATTATCATTGTAATATTATTGTTGTAGACTTTCAAAAATTTTAGAAAAAAGCAATAAAATATGTTTGAACCTTTTTCCTGTTAAAACGATACATTAGGGTCTACATGCCTGTAGACCGTGCGATTACCGTCTGTAATCTGACGTCTACAGACGTCAGATGCTGAATTCTAAAGACCATCCCCGCACTGAAAGAAATTAAAATAAATTACAATAGCCGTAGACCCATGACATAGGTATTCGAATGAATCAGAAACAGCTTACTATAATGACTAAGACATGTCTAATGATTTCAAATTGAAAAATTTCCTCGATCACCATGGTTTATACAAAAATATTTCAGCGTTGTGAGGGTTAATGTTGGACCAGCGTCGTATGTTCACCGGAGTGTCACTTACTGGAGGAATCCAGGACAAAGTCGTTTAGCTTGGAGCGTAACAAGTTACAGCTGTCTGTGTACCACAGTTGGTTTGGGGATGCCGTGTCTGACTTTGTCCATACAATGACGTCAGCACCCGGAGAGGAATTCCTTCCTTTCACGTCCAGAACCTTCCTGTGCAGCTCACTCTCCAGATAGAAGCAGTTTCCCCTGAGAGCAAAATGTATGTTATAAATATGTGCACAGTACAAAAAGGTGTCACCGCCTGGAGTCCAAGTATAAAAGGAGGATATTTCCACCTCATATTAAAGCGACACAATCAGGCTAAAATCATCAAAAAATCAGTAGTTTTATGACCATATGACGTGAACGTGTCCATAGACTAGAACTGCATAAGTTTTTTTTATTTTTGTGTTTAAGAAGCCAGAATGAAAATACTGATTTTTTTATGATTTTAGCCTGATAGTGTCGCTTTGATTTTTAATTGTGAATTAGAAAAATAAAATTATAATTGGCTGAAAAACATATCAGGGGCCCAATTTGACTTCAATTTGCATTAGAAGCATATAATTATGTAAATGATAAACGTTAAAATATATTGCAGTTATTTAAATAATCCAAATAGTTGTAGTTTAGCTGATTATTTTCGTATTAAAAATGTATTGACATACCCATTCACAAATTATTATGAAGAGCGTTCCTACTTCAAAGGGACTAGCCCACGCTAAAATCATCAAAAAACCGGTGATTTTATTTTGGCTTCTTGATATGACCATATGATGTAAACATGTCCATAGACTAGAACTGCAAAAGTTTTTTAATTTTTCTTCTGCGCATTCATCAGTTAGGCTAGATATAGAGACGAAATTCCTGTATTTCCTATTTTTGACATGGTTGTCAATAATTAGAAATCAGGAATTTCGTCTCTATATCTAGCCTAAACTGGTGAATGCACAGCAGAAAAATGAAAAAAAACTTTTGCAGTTCTAGTCTATGGACATGTTTACATCATATGGTCATATTAAGAAGCCAAAATAAAATCACCGATTTTTTGATGATTTCAGCATGGGCTAGTCCCTTTAAGCGGGTAGTATATAGTAGAAAATCGAGAAAATATGTTTGCTAATAGGCCTACATGTAATAAGATAATTTGGGTGCACTAAGTAAATGCGATATTTTGTATAAACCATTTTGGGACCACGAAAATGTAGTCATCTTATTTCATGTTATTTTGTTATTGTTTAAAATAACTGAAAAATATTAAATGAAACCGAATTATTATTATTTCTTCCACTTGGTGGTGGGAATCATAACATTCTTTCAAGCAGGTTATTATAGTGCGAACGAGAAACGACGGTGTACGTTCTTTTCCGGTCTTATTTTAAGCATTTTCTAAGTTGCTGTGTCACTTTAAGTGCTGTAACAAAGTATTTGGAAAAAAAAACATTTTGGTGATATGAGTATGGTGGGGAAATACGACGGAGAACGCGCGACTAAAACGGAGGTTTAATGAAAAATGTCCATAAAATTAGGTATATTGTGGTTAAAACATTATTAAAATATTAAAGCTGCCTTTGTTTCCTGCCTTTAGGTCGCGTGGTTCTAAGAGCAGCATTTTAATTATCCAAATATTGATATTGGAACTTAAATTTCCTATTAACAGGAGAGATTGTTCTATATCACCGACCTCTGATACTATTAACCCTTTAAGCGCTTAACACGACTATAATAACTTTTAATCCGTCTTGTTAGCAGATCAAATCATTGATATTGGGTTTAATGAGTCATTAAACATCGAGAATGGCAAATGTTTGGTCTCAAAATAAATAAATATGAGGAATTTTCACCCGCTTGAATTTGTGGGTCGCGATAGCGAGACACAACTTCAAGTGGGTCCAAAAATCCATAACTTAGGGCTTGAGCTATTCACAAGCATTTTACTAGTTTTTTTAAGCACTAAAAATACTCATATCCAACAAACATTTGCCACTCTTAGCTATAATAAAAAAACTGAATAGGTTTCACTAGCAGAATAGTTAAAATTTGTTGTGTTATATGTACCAATAATATTCATAGTGCTAAATTGTAACGGATACAAAATGTTGTGTCGTCCCAAAAAACACGAGACGTTGTTCAAAGTCACCAATTTTAAGTCATTGTAGAGAAAATTACTTATGGAATTTCCAAGTTCCAACTTATATCAGTCTTTCAAGATTTGGGATATCTTTTATTTTTATGTGATAATAAAGATACAGAAAGTGTACTTTGTCGTGCAAAACCAAAAGGTAGCAACCACTTTCTTTTAAGTGAACAGTTATACTGCCATTTGGCTTAGAACAGTATAATCTAAGTGCTCTAAGGATTATTGGCTAATATCCAACGTTTACCTTTGTAAGTCTTTGTCAAGATCGTGGGCGTCACTCACAAAATCCAGTGTCCACAACTGGCTGTCTTCTCCGGTGGCCTCCTGGCTGCAGATCTTAGCGCCTCTCTTCGAGTTTGATCCAAGATCCGCAATGGCCAGGACCTGATTAGTATTGAGGCGATTTCTTATTTCAGATCCCGTTATCATCCAGAGCTGCTCTGGTTTACCAGGCTCAAGAGGGTTTATTACCAAAGAATCGCCTGTTCAAAACAAACATGGAATTGGGGAAGAAATTCAATGGTTTAATCAACTTTAAGGATGACCGCCATCTGGTGAATAACCGCAACATCAGCAGGCCTATCTCTGATTGTGATTGGTAGCCGTCAGTATGCGGTGATTTCTGGGTATAGCAATAACAAATCCACAGCTTGTGGTCTGCCACTTTTAATATTATTAAATCAATGATGACACAATACCAGGATGGCCCATCCTTGACAACGTCTGTGAAAAAATCTACAACGTATGCTGGGCTGGACTTCAATCAGTCTTTTTAATTTTTATATACAGAGAATGTTTCTGTAGGCAGCTACAATGTTTGTTAATGATGTCACCGATGATCAGAAATTTATGAACAAATTGTATCAGAGCAAGTGAACCTCTCCAATTAAATACACGCACAGTAACTTAGTTAGTATCAAATACATATATGTTTCGTGCTTAGCATATGGTTTAGCATATTATAAAATAAATCATGCCTATGGTTTAAGTGAAGATAAATTCTTACCATCTATATCTAAACAGAATGAGTTCAGCTTGCTCTTAATTGTACCAGTGGAGGGATCCTCACACCTGTGAAAACAATTTGATAACAACAAATTAATAAAGAATTCCTTATTTTGCAATTAAGGAAGGTAGGGATCCCAGACACATTAAAAAATATAGGGATGAATTTTTGGTGTGAATTTATATCTATTTATAAGGTAAAGAAAGAGTAAATTTACATTTTAAATCATGTTGTGCATTGCAAAACAACCAAATCTCATTTTTATTGATCCTAGTGTGCTATTGCCCGAGGCTACATTTACTGAAATTACAAACTGTTTGGAATCATGAGTTTAGAAACCGGAACTTCATTTTGTTTTGTTTTGCAAGAGCTTTTCTGGTTAAAAATTTCGGAAATATAGGACACATTATCGAAATATAGGTGGATCAATCAAATTCCTATATTTTTATAGTTAATAGTTATATGGGAATATAGGCAGGCAGGCAGGCAGGCAGGCAGGCAGGCAGGCAGGCAGGCAGGCAGGCAGGCAGGCAGGCAGGCAGGCAGGCAGGCAGGCAGGCAGGCAGGCAGGCAGGCAGGCAGGCAGGCAGGCAATATTTATTGTAATATTAAGCTTGGCTTGTCTGACATACCACAGTTGATTGTCTGCCGGTTTTCCACTTTTTTTGTGCCACGTTATTACACGGGTACCTGGCTCACATCGATCACCCTTTATGTCCAAGATCAGATCATTTAAGTGACTACGAATGTAAAAATATCTTTTTGGTTTCGCTTCTGTCAAATATATATCACAGTGAAATAAATTCGAGTTGTAAATAAGATATGCCTGTTGATTGATTAAACTTAAAAATTAATAAATTAATTAATCTAGCCAGTTTTATGAAAAATGAAGGTTAACGGTAAATTATAAGATTATAAATCCACCTTGTAAAACTGTTATAAATCCACGTTTCGATATTTGTACTATGAATATAATATCCTTCTTACCATGTGCTGGTTGTTGGGGACATCCATGACCGAAACTGGTATATGCTGATGGCCCTGTAGGATGTGGATAAGAAAGAGTTGCTCCATATTCAGGATTCTGTGAATATCCAGGGGGCTGTTGGAATCCAGGGGCCTGTGGATATCCAGGGGCCTGTGGATATTGAGGCGCCTGTTCAAATCCATGGCTCTGTGGATATCCAGGGGCCTGTGGATATCCAGGGGCCTGTGGGTATCCAGGGGCTTGGTGGCCAGTGGGTTGTTGATGTCCAGAATTATTAGAATGAGGCGCATGACCCGGTGCCAGTGGGTGTCCTGGTGGACACTGCCATACAGGGGCTTGTTGTCCAGGTGGCTGTGAGTATCCGGTAGGGGTAGCAGGGGAAGAAAGAGACTGTGGGTAGCCTTGGTGCGGTGGTTGTTGTTGATAGTTTGATCCCTCTGGATATGCTGGAGGTGGTCCAGTCTGGTATGGTGAAGGTGGTGGGGGCTGGACTAGATAACCATATCCTGATGGTGGCTGCAAAACAATGTTTGGAACAAAAACCCATTTTTTACGCATTATTTGTTCAATTTTTCTGATAATAAATTTATCCCATAACCAAATTCAACTCTTTTGAATGGCTTTTCTCTCCTGTTATTACTAGCTTTTCTATTCAGACAAGGAAAGACATACATTTTTTCTTACCGACTTACAAACCTTAAAATATCACTACAATTTGTAATTTCATTAGCAATTATATATACAAATGCATAGAAACTGGAAAAAAAACAATTACATAGGGGCCTAGTACAAGGGCTGTATGCGCAAGGTAAGAAATGATACAAGTTTAATATTTATATAACAATAGTCATTGCGTTATACTCACGGTATCGGCCATGTTTTATATACAGCGACCTCTAGTCTGTACTTGACACTGTTAACAAATGGAGGCTCATTACGAAACCCTTAATGTCGATCCTTTCTAGCAAGCTACAAATGTTATGTGTGAAATAAAACATAAACATATTTATCTCGCTTGAAAATAGCTAATACAAAATCAGTATTTTTTACTTTACAATAAAATTATAATACGCGTATGTTGGATTTGTTCAAAAATGTGTGAATAGTTTACTCCACTTTCCCTATGCCTGGTGGCAAGTTATATTCCGAAATGTTTAAAACAGCAAACAAAATACTTTAGAATTCTTAAGTTCACGTAGTGAAAATTTAACCAACCTACAATGAGTCTACTCTTTCTCAACAATATAACTATACAGATACGTGTACATAGGCCCCTACATTGTACAGGTCACAACCACTTAAACTGACGATATCTAGCACTCATAAATCCCAAAGGTACCCGAATGTGTGTACGACGGCAATAAAATATCTTATGTTGGGCATAATATGAGGATTCCATTTTTTACCATTGTTGTGAATGCATGCCCCAGAATACTTTTCAACCTGGTGTTTATATCGCCATCGTTTGATCAGACTAGTGATGTTACATTTTCACCCTTCACAAACGTTTCCAAATCTTGATGTTTACACACTCGTTTCATTCCCAATAACTGTGATTTACCCTACTAATTATGAACAGATTAAAAAACTATTATGGTAATTCTTAGCGCTTAAAGAGTTAACAAAATGTGATAAATTTATTGTTGTATAAGTAGCTCAATACTGAACAACAGATGCGGCTAGCTGCTTACTCCATACAGGAAGGAATAACGAAATAACTTGTTGTATTATATATATGTACTTGACTACCGCTACATCATACTGTACTCGTAAAAGAATAGGCTTCAGGCCACAGGCCTACCTGTCTGTATAAGTAATTCCCTGCAAAACCAAAATAATTCATAAATATGCTACAGGCGGCGTTGTAGTCGCATATATCTTAATGTAATTGACAAGTCTAGCCTAAACCACACTATACAGCATTTGTATAGGTAAACATGTATTTTATCAATCATGTCTGTGCTCTAATTATGTTTTTTAAAAGAATTGTTGATTTTAATAAAAAGTAGTTTGAATTGCTTTCAGCTAATGCTTTGAAATAAATAATGGCTTGATTGACTTGACTTATTATGTCTCCCTCTATAGAGGTGGAGACATATTGCTTTACCTCTCACTGCTCAGTTCGTCCGATCAGGTTTGTGTCAATGAGTTCTCTCCATCTATCGTGCAGGCGGTCGAACACGAGGAGTTGACCCAATGCCGGGCTATTGTTGGCCCACGGTCTACAACGCTGAACCAACATCAGCCCAGTATTGGGTAACCGTGTCGTGTTTGACGCCTTGCTGAATGTGAGCCAGCTTCACAGACCGCGGGCCAACATTAACCCAGCCTTGGTTTCAAGTAGTAGTTATTGTAAGGTCCGAGCCTTGTACGAGGAATTTGCGAATACAATGACAAGGGCTGGACAATAACTAGCTTGCAGCACTTGGGTCAGTTGTCCTTTGTTTTTTATTTGAATAGGCCTAAAAGTCTGAAGAACAAACAAAAGACGGCAACCAGACAGACTGGCACCTTAGAGAGCTTTAGGGCTGAATAACGTTGGTCCATTGTCAACCACGTTGGCTCAGAATTAGCCCAATATTGTTTCAACGTCTACTGTTTGCTGGGTATAATGAAGCTGGAGATGTCACAACATGTTAATACTTCATGTGGGGCCACTGGCGACGACGTTGGTCAAACATTAAAACAACATCTCAGCAAACATGATACATTGACCCAATGTTGGGTTAATGCTGGGCCAGCGTCGAAAACGTTGGGAGAGCGTCAACCTAACATATCATAATGCTGAGAATCATGTAGTTTTGCAATTGGGGATGATTATAGGCAGGCCTACAACCCAAGATCTAACATATTTTATGCGGAAGAATTCTGTTCATTTGAACAGATAGTCTCTTACTTGTAGTTTCTTAGATTTTCAAAACCTTCCAAAACACTCCACAAAAGACACAGAACAATAATGTTTCGTGTTTACTGGGTTGAACGCAGCCCAGCAAACACGAGGCGTTGAACCAGTGCTGGTTTGATGTTGGGGCAGCGCTCGCAGATTGTGGGCCAGCATTGGACCAGCATTGGGTCAACGTCGTGTTTGCTGGGAGTGATGACAAGCGTTTCTCACTAAAACGGAATAATAAATTCCGCTTAATACATTCTCTACTGTCCACATGAGCCATTTAATAGCATTAATTACAAAAGCCATTTACACTACATTTATTAGCTATCAACCTTTATCGTTATGCTGCTGGAAGAGAGACATCTTCAGGTTTTTGTTCACATCTGATGCATATTCAAGTTGAGATGGATTTTTTGTGTATGCCTGTGATTCAACCGTTGTCAAGGCTTGTTATAGGTTTCTTGCTAGCATGTTTAGTGTTTTCTGTGCTTTGTTGACAGTGTTTGTGTTTATATGTGTTGTACATCTAATGTCTGATTGAAGCTCTATTCTTATGGCTGGAATGTCACTGGTGTTACAGGTATGTTGTCAATTGTATGGTGTGTATAAGTGGCTATTCTTTTCATGTGGGTTTGTAAGGTGTGACACTTGTTGGTGTTGAATATCATTTGCCATGTGTGTGAAAAGTCAACTAATTTCTTCTTGCAACAGCGGACCCTAATAAAATTATAATGCTTTAGATGATATTAGGAATGGAAAAGAAAAAAATGTTTCCCCTAAAAAATACTTAAGTCTAACAAATATAAACACACGAAATCACATTGGATTGGGCCTACTGTTGGTATAATTCGATATCTAAAGAACATAAATGAACTCTATAAAACATATCGATTAACACCATTCCAATTTCCAGAATCAAACACATTTAAAATTAATTTACGAACATACATATATATTTTAAGACAAAGTATAAAGACGGCTAAAGAAAATTACAATAGAAATCGCTTTCTGGTTTACGAAGATGATATTAAAATGACTTTGTCAACAATAAATGGTGCTCTAAAGAAAAATAAGAAAAATAAAGAATATCCTACAACCTTTAATTAAAAAAAAGAAAGAAATAATTTCAGATAAGATCAATATAGCTAACAATTTTTAATAAATCGATATTTTTTCCAATATTTGACATTCGCTATCACATGGAATCGATTGACGTTTAAACAGAAGTTACCATGACTTTTCAAATATCAGTCACCGAACTGGATTTAATTTTTATTGAATAATGATAATTATATGGATAGTCAGGTTCCTTAGTGAATTATATTTACCGGACGGACAAAAGCACCAAATTTGGCACAGTGCTCCAGAAGGACATAAACCAGGAAATAATCAGAATAGTCAATAAAATTACGTTTTTGTGAGAAATAAACAGATAAACACACAATTAAATGAAATTTTAATTTCAATACTATCACATAATAAAATAATAAATGCGAAAAATGATTCTTTATGTCGCAAAATCAAAGATGGCCGCTTCTTTACCCTATGATATAGTCGGAATAGTCAACAAAATAAACAAAATAGTCTTGTAGGAAATAAACAGTAAATGACAATAAAATGAAATTTTAATTTCAATAATATCACATATTTAAATATGAAACATAAAAAATGATTTTTATGCCGCAAAATCAAAGATGGCAGCCACTTGAAATACTGTAGATCTGTTAATTTTCGCGAATTTGTGATTTTGGGACTTTTTACAAAGTCTGGAATTCACGAATTATCGATTGCGATGATAGGTAGAGCTCATAATAATAATGTTCGCGAATTTGTCCTCCCCGCAAAAATTAAAATCTCGCAAATATTATCGGAATTACAGTGAGCAAATATTTAGTCAATGAAATTATGTTTTTGTGGGAAATAAACATCTATTATATCAAGAGTATCACATATTGAATTTTTTTAAATATGAAATGTTTTTTTGATGTCCAAACATTTTAAATCTGCATGTCAACTAGCGAAGTCCATTGCCAAGATATTATTAAAAAAACATCTATCATTATCATAATCCAATGTCTAATGAATGTACAACGGAACATAGGCCCTAATACAATTCAACAATATGATACTAAGCAAATGATTATTATTACTTTTTGCGAAGAGGTACAGATCTAAAATAACAACGTGACGATATATATAGGCCCTATATGACTACGCGACATGCAATTTATATTGCTTGAATAAATTGCATGATATCAGTCAGTAAAGACTAGTAATTTTGATTGAAATTAAACAGAACATAAATGAGAAGCATAGTCTAAACTTTGCTAAACTCATACAAATCGTTGAGTTTGACCAGTGATTTAAGTATGTACGGGGTTAAATCTGATAAAATTACAAAATTATCTACAGAAAATACTAACAGCTACAAACGGACACTCACGCAAGGTGTAGCCTATGTAAATAAACTAACATGTTGTGGTTTCCGTATACTATTTGTAGAACGATCTCACAACATTATTTCTAATTTAAATAACTTTTAATAATAAACAAGCGAAATAAAGTACAAGAAGCATAATTATATCAAATCAGAAAATAAACACTATTTAAAAACACAGTAAACAACAAAATAGGTATAACAAGACATAATAAATAAGATGATAAAGTTCTTTTTCAAAAATAAAAATAATACAGGTTATTTTGAATGCGATATTGTATTATTACCTATTGAATGAAAAAAGATCACAATAAATTGACTATTTTGTTCTCCGAGCAAACTCATTTGATCATTTATTAAGCAGATCTTGAAACATGAACTCGCGTTTCTCGGCTCGCCTCTTGTAAGCTATTTAATGCTATGTAGATGTCCTATTTGAAATGTGTCCTATTAATATAATAATTAAGCTGCCTATCAAAGTGAAGTTTGCAAATTTGCTGAATCATTACAGGGGTCTCTTAAAACCTGTTGTTTATTTAAGAAACTTGTTTTGATTCAATGTTGAATCAATATTACAAATTCGCTCAACCAGTACATCATTGTATACATGTATATACAAGTATGATCAAGTTATTCTTATCTATACATAATTTAGCTAGAAGCTGGGACGGACATCCATGCCTCATATGTGAATGGGGTGTTGAACTTGCTTAATTTAGATGATCCAAGGCGAAGACAATTACAATTGTTACCACGACCATTGATACTTTTAATGCAAGACTGTATTGTGGAATACCCAAAGGGCTTGTAATCTATACATGGGATTTTTTTATAAATATATTTTATCTTGCGATTGAAGCAAATACAAAAATGTAATACATGGTTCCTCTTGCTACATGGCTACTGATTACCGGTGGTGTCTGTGTCGTGGCAATCGATACGAAGGATCCTGGTGCAAAGATTTTGATCGACAGCTGTCAAACCCTGTTGGCAACTAAAATATTACCAGAATAGATCTCATCCATCTCATTATGAGCAAGTTATAAATAAGCTCACACTGGGAGAGATGAGAAAATACTTTCAGATCGGTAAATTTAACAGAATGAATGTAAATCTCGACTGCACTAACCAATTCTGATAAGTTGCCCGTGGGAGCATCACCAAAAAGTACAGTGTTGGAGTGGGGGTTAATTGGGGGTGAAACAGATGTAAGCTCTTCCTTAGCAATGTGGTGCAGTGGACAGTCAAAAAATAATGTTCAGGGTTTTTTATTACTCCTGAGGGACAATTGGGACTATCAACAACGTGATTTTGATACAAGTGTTATAGCAGTTCTCTGCACTGCATTCGAATTCTAGCTAATGTAATGTTAATTCGTCTGGAATACATGTAGAAATACGATATTTTCTTAGGTAAACTGCGATATAAATATTATTTAAGGTTATTGCGATCATCTATATTTTTAATTGTCTCGTCTGTGTAGTTCCAATTGTAGTTGCGATGGGATTTTTTTTTGAAAGGTTTCAGTTCGTGTGTGGTTCTGAGTTCTGAGCTGGACGGATGGGGGGGGGGGGGGGTGATCCTGTTGTAAATAACTGGGTGCATTACCATGGACAATACCGGAAAATAAAATTAATTTTCTACGTTAACCTTTAATGGCACCGGAAACAATTTTACCAGCACGTTTTTGAATTCCTTCATGACGTGTATTGTCACCATCGGATATGTTATCAAAAGCCATATCGCTGTACTCAACTATTGGCCGAATATAAGATATATATGAAAATGGTAGGGTTTTTCGGTTTAACTTAAAATGTAGCGCTTCAAGTTGGCACAGTCTTTTATCAGCACGAGCATTTATGTCATCAGCTACACAGAGCACTGTGCTGCCTGTTCCGACCAGACACAGACGGCACGGGTGTATCAAAATGCGGACAGCTCTCCCAGCAAACACGAAGACTCGACCCAATGTTGTTTCAATGTTGGTCCAGCGCCGTTGGCGGTGGGCCAATATTGAAACAGCATTGGGTCAAATGCTCGCTTTTGCTGGGCTCCACACAGGTGTCTGTCTACATCCACCCCTCCGCCACCATAATATTCGAGCCAGCCGATCAGGGTACTTTTAGCAAGACAGCCGGCCAATCACAAGCTTACTACAATACTTGAAATTGAGAGCGGGGGACATATGACGTCAACCATCTGCACATTTTTACATGCGAAGGAGCAGTGTCTAGGGTGAGCAGTGTAGTCATCAACGTGATTATTCCATTTTAGATCAGACGAAAATGTTAGCCCTGGATGTTTGTGGACACTGACAGATTCTAAATTAGCTCCAGAAAAAGATAACGGCACAGGAACTACCGTGGTTGGTCGTAAAGAAACTGACAAATCACAAGTTTTTTTAATACTGAAAGTTACAAGTCACTGTTTGGACCAGGTATCAATGCGGACGAGATCTCTTTCCAGGACATCTTTGTTAGTGTTGTGTAAATTTGAAACCATATAAAACAAACTATCGTCAGCAAATAAACTAATTTTACTTCCGAACCCTTATTTAATATTGTCTATAAATATATGGAATAATAGTGGACTGAGAACAGACCCTTGTGGAACTCTTGCTTCTATTGTGCCATATTCAGAAGAATGACCGTTTATCACAACGCATTGTTTTCTGTCGGGTAGATAGTTAGAAAACCATTCGCTCAGAGAACCAATTATGCCATTATTTTTCAATTTATGCAGTCTACAAGCATGCCACACTCGATCAAAGGCTTTGGAAATATCAGCAAAAACTAAGCGCCTTTTTAAATTATCCAATGCCTCGCAGAAAACATGGTATGAATGTACAATTTGATATGTGGTGTGCTGTGCCCTGGCATAAAGCCAGATTGATTACTGTAGATTAAAAACAGCCGACGCAGCTTGATAGGGATATGATGCGTCACCTTTTTTTAAAAATGGCGATACATTAGCTTTTTCCCAGAGAGAAGAAAATTTATTTTGTCTCATGGACATATTAAATAAACGAGTTAGAGAGGAACAAATATGCACTGCTGTGTGCTTCAACATTTTTGGATTGATGTAATCGGGACCACTGGCTTTATTTGGATCAAGTGATTTCAATATATCTAAAATATCAGTTCTGGTAAAAGTTATACTAGTTAGTCTAGCTGTGGTTGGAAAGTTGGTGTCAGGAAGGGTAGCCCCTGGTGTATCTATTTTAGAGTTTTCTAAGAAGAAAATGTTAAAAGATGTAGCCTTTTCGTATGGGTCGCTTGTGATCGAGCCGTCTTGCTGGCTAAGTGCTGGAATAGCAGTAGATTTATTTTTAGTCAATTTTGAATAGTTCCCAGGTTTGTATAGTACGGTTATTTTTCTCCTGTTTATATAATCGATCACGTCGCCTTCGTAAGCAGCGAGGTTTTGAAGTGTACCATGGGTTGTTCCAAGGTCTTATTATTTCATTTTATTAGGAATAAATGTGTATGCTTGGGATTTGCTTCACCAATGTTTCCCTCTACTGGTCGTCTTCAGTTGAACAGTACCATAATTATCAGGCAAAATGTGTTTGGTGGCAGTTTTGTTCCGAATTTTTTTTGTTTCATCAGGTAATATGTGTACTTGAGGACTGGATATAGCCTATCTCTGTGCTATAAAAATGATCACTGGGGCTAGTTGAACTTGAATTGCCATGCACATTGGATATATACCACAACACCTTCTTGTTTAAAACGCACAGAAGTTTGGCCTATTATTATCCAGAGCCTCTTCTACTTTTAGAGGTATATTAGTCTGGGATATTAACTTGAAGAGTCTAGTTTTTTGTAAAAACACTGGATCTGTCCCCCCTCCAGCAGCGTTGATAGCTATTAGATGTTGTGTCAATGGCTTTTGTAATTAATGTTACTAAATAGCTCCTCTGGACAGTAGACAGATTGAGACTATGTATTTAATGTGGTGGAACCCGTTTTTTATATCTACAGCATCTCCCCCCGCAAGGTTCGCTACTCCTGAGACCTTGCTGTGTCAAGATTTGCTGCCGGGAAGATGATCTACAGTAACTAAATCGTCTTTAGACTCAATCAGTGGGGCAACAGTTTTAATATCTTCACACCCGGTGATGTGCAAAACACAAATGTGGCCTATCAACACTCCCAGCAAACACGAGACGTTCACCCAATGCTGGTCCAATTCTGGCCTACCGTCTGCGCCGCTGGCTCAGCATAAAACCAGCACTGGTTCAACGCCTCAAGTTTGCTGGGCTGCGGGTCAGGCAATGCAAGCCGACACCGACCCGATGTCTGGTAAATGTTGGGCCAGCATCGCCGGTGCTGGCTAGTTTCCATTCAACCATAGTCAGTAGGCCTACTTCATGCTGGCTGTAATACCTCACGATGCTTTGAACAAAAGCTGGGTTAATGTTGGCCCGCCGTCTGTGACACTGGCCCATATGCAGCGTGGCGTCAAACACGAAACGGTAACCCAATACTGGGCTAATGCTGTCTCAGCGTCTTGGATGGTGGGCCAACAATAGCCGACAATTGGTCAACGTCTCGTGTTTGACCGTCTGCATGATGAGAGAACAAAACGCACAGACACAAAACTGATGTGACATAAAAATGAGCGGTGAGAAGTAAACCTATATGTCTCACCTTCTGTGTACAGAGGTGAGACATAATAAAGCTACAACAATGCCTAAATCGTGGAATTGTTGAATAAATTTCCTGAACATTCGCTTGTTCATGAGTACGAATCGATGTCCCAGCAAACACGACAATGTTGGGTTAATGCTGGGCCAGCGTCGAAGACGATAGGCCAACATTAACTCAACATTGGGCCATCGTCTCGTCTCTTTAGAAGAGTAAATATAGATATTTTACTGTGTCAAACATAATAATTAACAGTCCTGCTCTGGTGTAAGCTTAGTGGTAATTTGTTGCTTTATATCAGCAAGTACTTGGAATCATAATCAATGAAATTAGGTATTTTGAACAAAATATGATAAACACCGCCTGATGAAGAGAAACAGAAAATACATCCTTGCAATATATTTTGTAGCTTTTGCTGGAGAGAATGCATCTTCTGGTTTTATGACATATATCATGCCTTCTAGACAATGTGACATGGACGCTGGCAAGCAGTCTGTTGTGTTATAGTTCTGTAATCATTGTTTGTGTGTTGCTCTTTAGATTAAACGTGCCCCCCTGTCGCAGGTCACCTTGTTCTCAGCCTTTATTACCACTTTGTGTTTGTCGTTGTACTGTTCATTTTACCTTTGCAGTTTGTTCTCGACAAATTTCAAGTGATATGAAGGGCTAGGAGCAACAACGTCTAATGCCACATTTTGAGTATTTTGGGGTTTTGGTATTAACAGAAACCCAAGAAACAGGAGCGTCAGCTCAGAATGTTAGGCCTATCTAAGCTGCCTAACAACCCTTTAAAGCCTGGGAGACGTTTTTTTGTGTCTTTTAGCAAGAATGTGCAATCCTACATGGTTATTGTTGCCATCATATATTTAACCCTGATTTACACTATGAAATTATGCCACCCAATCTTCTGAAAGATGTGCAATTTCATATTGGAGAATACATTAAAAAAAGGAACTTGCCTCTCCCATCTGGGACTCGTCACTGGTGACTGGCATTGCCAGGGTCTGACAGCTGGCCTACAGGCTTTAGACTGGCAACATGACAACCCTTGTAGTCTGAGTCAGCTGAACGAGAGGGAATACAATATTGTTTTACGAAAATAATTTGTTATGTTCGCCACATGACCTGTGCATTTCCATCTTTTTCAAATATTACATCTTTGACATATTGGCATGTCAACTGCATATAATGGTATATATTCAATTAAGTTTACTTTTAATTAAATGACTTCTATATATCGCCTAGCGCCTCAGAGAACCGGGCTCGGAGGTGCGGCAATCCGTATCAGTGTTAAATGTTATCAATGTTGCTGTTATTATAACTAAGTGTCCAGTCCAGAGGCATCTTCATACTTCAATGTATTTCGGGGCTTCTAATAAAATTTCATTTAATTTTGATATCTAAATTCAAATAACTTTATTATTCACTTTTCTCTTTATTTTGTTTCCTTTTTTTCCCCTTATTAATCCAAAAAGTTATTATGAGATTCTCCACTGCTCACGTTTTGACAAAATTAATATAAATTTTGGCAAAAAAATTGCTCAAATCACGTGAATGAACGATAGTCAATTTCGAGCTCATATTAATCAAATAAACAGTGATTTTACGTTTCAGGTGATCTTTTCTGTCAAATAACATAAGTTCATATTAAGGTATATGAAGAAAATAATGTTCATTTACCGGGAAATGCGCAGAAAAATATTTTTATTTTGGCGGTAATTTTGGATTTTCGATTTTTTGGAAAGGCAGAGCCAAAATAAGAAGGCTCAACGACTAAATTTCATTATTTGCCCACAGAGAAGCTGTGTACCAAATTTGGTGCTTTTGTCTGCCCGTTACATATAATGCTAAACTAAAAAAGGAGTTCCCAAGCTCTGAGGACCGGCTTTAGTCTGTTTGAGTGCTATAGACAAAAATCAGTGTATTGGTCTTCCTCATGGACCAGAATTCTAAATGTCCAGGATATAATTAAAGAAAGAACCAAGGAGACAAGTTCAAATACATCTTCGATGTGTATTCCTTCCACCACCATCACCGGTGCTGGCCAACATTCATTCAATACTTGCCTACGATGTACCTCGTACAAAGGATGTAAGCCTACCCACCATATTCCGGTTCAATGTTGGGCCAGCATTGCATCTCATTGCAGGTTCAATGCTTGTCAATCGTTTACGACGCTGGCCCAACACTAATCTATCACCGGGTCTGTTGTAGGCCCTATACTTTGCGCAAACACGTGGCATTTAACTAATGCTGTTTCAATGTTGACCCACAGTCTTCGACGCTGGTTCATCATTGAATGATCACAGAGTAGGCTACTGTGACTGCTGCGAGCCCGAATAAACTGTAAAAATTCGAGTTAAAAGCGAATCCACAAACAACAGCGTGGTCGTCGATGGCCCGGCCGGGGTACATCATTGGGTGATTGTACCGTTTTTTCTGACTGCACTGCATTATGCTGGTGACACTTTACCAATCCGGTGCCAGAAAAACCAGATAACACGATACATTGGCCCAATACTGTTGTAATGCTGGATCACCGTATGCGACGCTGGGCCAACATTATTCCAACCAAAACCCTTTACGCTCTTAACCACAAATATAATCGTGACTATTTTTTTTCTGAACACTTGTTAAAGACATTCCACAAAAGCACAATAACCTCCTTGACCTAAAACGTTATATTGCACATGTTCATATAAGGACTGGTGTAGGCCTACAAAATGTGAACCGTTTCCCACACACACCACCCCTCTTTCTCCTAAATAGGACACAAATTCAGGCAAAATAAACTTAATAAACTCTAAAAATGACGCTAAGGAACCTGACTACTGGCAGCAGAGGCATAAATGCCTTATCAGCCAGAAGAGGACCTGTAAGTAGGCCTACCTGTAAGTACCTGTAACGTTAATGTTTTTTTTTCATTTTTTGATGATAACTTAGAAAGCGTGATAGCCACTCACCAGGTGGCTCTGTGTCTAAGCCTATTTGTGCAGAGCCATCTGGTGAGCAGCTAGCAATATCCAACCAATCACCACTTCTATAACATGACCAACAGATGAAATTAGACCGTAGTATACAGCAATCCTATTGGTCGATTTGAAGATTATGCGCCATTTTTGAGCGTGTGAAATCATGACAGTGTTTTGTTGTGGATTTAAAATAATAAATAAACTAATTAATTTAATATGAGTTTAAGTGACAGTGTAAGTTTTTATAAATATAGATGTTACTGTTGCATATTGTGTTAATTCATGCTGATTTTATATATATTCAGACCTTACGGTTACCAGTCTTGTTCCAAGATGAAGATCGTTCATGACAATTTGACATCATGTCGTTGCAACTTGCGGCTGCCGTGATTGCATGGCCATGGATTGCGTGAATTGAATGCCAAGTCAACAGGTCAAGAGACAAGACTCAAGACATGCAAGACGGACGTAGACGGACACCGGGACAAGAGTCAAATGCAACTGCAAAGAACTTTCAATTCGCATGTGAATTGTCGATTGTTCAATTTGTTGAAGTGGAGGTGCAGATGCTGTTCAACTTCAAGCCTACAGACAGTGCAGACCAGCAGAGAGAGTCTAACATGTCTAACGTTGACAGTGGAGAGTCATTTTCATGATTTTTGTGAACCCCGGGCGCGGCATTTCGGGGCTCGGGCGCACTCTTTTTAGGGGGCCACCCAGTTTTTTTGGCTCTACTAACTAAGTAACTTAGTCTAAGACTCACAGAGATACTCACATCATCACAAATGTCATGATTAAAATGGCCGAAATATTTTTCGGGAGGTGTTTAAAAAATGCTCTCAAATGATAAATAACTGATGAAATGTTTCAAAATCAGTTGAGTGGATGCATAAATGGTCATTAAGTTAGGTCAACCCAATTAAAATGTATTTCGAGGGCGTTAATAGGGGTTAAATCAATCGGCACGCGACAAGCTATCTTACGGTTCAGATATGGAATGCTTGCTAACCCGTAACACGTTGTGGAGGGTGGCGTTTGCTAACTATACCCAAAGTCACATTAAAAGTGATCAACCAGGATCGCATGTTTTTCGCTGATTTCTCGGTCAATTGTCCACCGATTTTTTTGAAATTTTGTAACAATCATATTTCAACAGAATCCTAATATCCCTGAAAATTTCGTAAAATTATATATCATATTTCAAAAATTAGACTATTTGACATGTAATAAATTGAAATTACGACGTCCCTCTATAAACCCATTAAACTAATTCTAGAATTGTGAAATGGTCTAACTTTTGAGATATAAAATATAATTCTGTGAATTTTTTACCGCTGTTAGGATTTGAATAGAAAATGGCCTTTGCAAAATTTCAAGAAAATCGGTTCAGAATTGACGGGGAAATCACAGAAAATCATGCGATCCTGGTTAATTTGACGGCGAGTATAGAAGGATCTCGCCCTCCACTACATTCCGGGAGATTCGGACTCCTATTCTTTGTTGGGTATCAGAGGCAGACGCGATCCGGGGGCATCCCCCGGGGATTTTTTTGGTTTTTTTTCTTGTTTTTTCAAGATTTAGAATTTGTGAAACACTACAATAAAACTTTAAAGGGGGAGCACTAAAAGACGCATGCCAACACACACCACCGCACACCAACGCATACCAACGCATGCCACCCAATGCAACTATATTTCGGGTATATATTTGTTATCATTAGCCCAAATATTGTTCGATAAAGCTAACTGCGCAATTTTATATTGATACAATCAACTAAACGACTAAAATTCCCAGTTATTATGTCCTTAATCGCAAATAGCCATAGGTACAGTTAGCGCGGGTAGTAGGCCTATGTAAGACTAATGAACGTTGGGCTACACATTAACTATATCCCAGCAGACACAAGACGTTGAATCAATGTTGTTTTAACGTTGGTCAACCGTCTTAGGCGTTGTTCTAACCCTAAGCCAAATTTGATTCAACTTCAACCGAAATCGACTATTACACTTGTTAATTCATTTGTTAACACCTACTGCAAGATAAGTAGCCGCCCGTGGATCAGTCAATTTCAAATATATATAGGTCTATAGTGGGATTCACCTTTATTTGTCATTTTAGAGTGATCCAGTGGGTTTACTAAATCACTATTTGCATGGTAATTAGTCACTGTACAAACTTAAAACTCACTGTAGGTATGCTATGTATATTTCGCCGCTATAACAAACAATTGCCATTAAATACAGTCCAATAATTGTGGGGAAAATCAAAATAAAATTATTACTTCAACTGTACAAAGAACTGCCGTTTTCCAGTGAAGAATTGTAAGCATTGTTGTTGTTGGACAGCGCCGCAGCACGTGTAGCTTACACGGGAAAGTCTATTCCGCCGAAGAGGGTTGGTATCTACACCACTAGAACCATATTAATAAATTATCCATTGATAAATATTAATATTAGAAGTCAATGGGTTCAAAGTAGATCTATATTAAACTTTCAAAATACATCGAACAATGCGGATATAACAGAGGCGAGGTTGTGGCGAGATTACTCAGCCCCCCTGTGGTGAGGTTACTAAAGCTGTGACGAGGTTACTCAGCCCCCTGTGGCGAGGTTACTAAATTTGTTGCGAGATTACCTGTGGCGAGGTTACCTTGTGGCGAGGTTACCTGTTACCTAATAGACTTATGATCATGTAGTAATTAAGCTACAATAAGAAATGATGCTATCCCGTATAATCATGCCATCTTTAAGCATCTTTCCGGGGATGCAAGACTGCCCCATTGATAATAGCCTACATTGCTATGTATATAGCGCCTATTGACAGATTTTAAAATGCCGAATTAGGCAAATTATAATTAATATTTTTTTACCAAATTCGCTATGCACACTTCGTTACCGTAGGATGTAATTACTACCATAGACTATTAAATATATAGTTCCTATATCGCAGTGCTCCAGATAATATGTGTATATGCGTAAAATACGCACCTAAAAACAGCAAAAACTCATCGATAGAAAATCCTAGGTGTAATATTACCCATACAAAACGTTTAAAATCACCATCAAAGTAAACAGAAACATAAAAAATGAAACGATTGTTGTATCTTGCATGTGAACAGAAGTATGTAACCTGAGTGTAACAAAAAATGATCATTGAAGCTTTCATGTTGTTGATGAAAAATACTCCTCGTTTATTTTTTCATCACATTTCACTCCTCAGCACCCATTTCAATGAATGAAATACTCCCCAAACCAAAAAATTATCTGGAGCTCTGATATCGTCTATACCTCGTCTTTTCGCTGGTATGCGCTGGTCTGCGTTGGTATGTGGTGGCATGCAGCTTTCAGTGTAACCGCAATAAAAGACATATTTTCTCTTGTTTATTTGTTCTTTTTGCTCACTTTTGCTGGTAGAAATGAAGCCATCAATCATGACAATATAGAATTCCAGGGGTTCCCATCATTAGATTTCTCCCAATTATGAAAATGGTACCAACTCTCGCCTTTAATTGCCTAATGTAGGGTGGCCAACAAAATTTTCAAAGTTGTCAATGAGCGCCCCGCAATAATGTAACAGTAGCAAATATAGGCCTACCACATAACAAACAAAAATTTGGTCATAGTCTCGGGCCCCTCTTTATCTGAGGGGTCAGATCCTGTCATTGCAGGGTGTATTTCCCACTAGGCACTACACCCTGCCAGATATGAGCCTGTGTAGACCTATTTGGGACCCCACTCTAGGGAAACACATGCGCCTCGCGCGCGACACCCCCCAAGCTTAGACATCAAAGCTAACCGCAAAGAGCTGGCAATCAGATGGCACTGTCTGGCCTGGGAACATCAAGCTAGATGACAGTATACGCGAAGCGATGTGACAACTTGGCCAACGCTGTTCCAACGTTGTGACAGCGTTGATGATAATGGCCCAACGTTGAGGCAGCACTGTGTCCTTGCCATCTGCGAAATGTTATTTGTACAGCCTATCACACAATTATAGAGTGTGTACAACTGGATTATACAGTCAAATATTGCCACCTCTGATTACAAATTGAATAATCAGAGCCTGAAACAGGGGATTACATCAGCTAATATATATCGAAAACAGTTTAAACAGTGGCTAAGCTCTTATTCTTGTGATTTTGTATCGATATAATCCCCCTAATTATTCACTTATGAATGAAAACGCACACAAAATAATTATGTGGTTTCATTTTGAAAAATAATACGTAATTTCGAGATATTTATTCTTGTAATTGGACTGTTATCAATTACTAAGTCACTGACAACAGGGACAAATTTACGACTAGAAAAGAATATTACTATAAATTGGGTCTTTTTAACATTGAGAGAGAGCTTGTTAACTTTCAACCATTCTACAATATTTTGCAATTCTTTATTCATCATATTAATTAATTCATTTTTATCTTTAACCATTTAGAAAAAGATTAGTATCGTCAGAATATAAAATAGGAAAAATAATAGAAGAAACAGTGGCAATATCATTAATGTAAAGGATAAATATAGCAATGGTCCAAGGATAGAACCCTGTGGAACCCCGCATGTACTATTGATGTGAGGAATTTACCGTCTTAAATATAACATATTGTTGTCTATTATGTAGGTAATGTTTTATCCACTCATAAGCCAAACCTCTGATGCCATATTTGTATAATTTTTCAAGCAGAATTTTGTGATCAACTGTGTCAAAAATTTTACCAAAGTCGAGGAACACACCAAGGACAACGTCCCCCGAATCAATAAAATTTAAAATTTTGTCCATCAATACAATAAGTGCCATATTGGTACCGTGTCCCTCCCTGAATCCAAATTGATATTATATAAAATATTATTTTTCGTTATAAAATTATTAATTCTATCATACATTACTCTTTCAAATATTTTAGAAAATAAAGGAAGAACAGAAACTGATCTGTAATTATTGATTTTCATAGCATCTTCAACCTTGTAAATAGGGATTACACGAGCTACTTTCAATTCGGATGGTAATACGCCCTGACTTAGAGATAAGTTTAAGACATAAACACAGGTTTGATATTTGTTAAAAAAGTATTCTTTACTACTTGAGCACATATTCTGTCCCATCCGGGACTAGAATTAACTAATTTATAAATTATTCTAGTTATTTCATTGTCATCAACTTCATTGTGAAAAATTGACATAGGGTTTGTTTGTTTAAAATACGATGTTGGGTGGCGTTCAACATGCGGTATTTTTTTACATATAAATTACTTCCAATGTTAACATAAAATTTGTTGAGGTTTTCTACAATTATCTTTTTATTTGACACAGTACTGTCATTTATAATAAATTCATCAGAAGTAACCTTAGAGTTTTTCTTATTAATAACAGTTTTTATAATACTCCAGCATTTCTTTAAATTATTTTTATTTGACTTTAATAAATCCTCATAATGATCGTGTTCTGCTTTTTTTAAACAAGTACTAAGCAGACGTTTGTATTGTTTATAATTCTCCTCATTTTGTAATGTTGGGTGTTTTTTCTATTCGAGATATAGTCTGTTTTGTTTTTTATGGATTTTTTTTAGTGCAGGTGTTAGCCAAATTTTACAGTTATTGTAATTCGCTTTCATTAGCTTAAAAGGAAAGCTATGATCATATGATTTAATAAACGTGTCATGAAGTAACAAGAATTCAATTTGAATTTAATTTGGCAGGAGTTACTATGCAGTATATTTGACCAGTCAATATGTTTTATTTCATTTTGAAATTCTGATATATTTTTCCTTATTATATTGTCTCATCCGCATATATTGAGGAGGCGTAGCCAATGAACTATTCGTATTAATACAAAAAATTGGAAAATGGTCAGAAATATCTGTAAAAAGGATACCATTAACGAGCTTAGAGCCATGCAAATCATTACAAAATATATTGTCAATTAAATTAGCGCTATTAATTACACTGTTTTGTTTTCGCGTTTCAATGTAGTTAATATTAATATTAGTTGCTCTGTAAATATTGTTATGTCTGTATTAGGCGGTCTATATAAAATTCCTACAACAAAATTTTTTGATGATCTTACAGGGATAGAACTTAGCCATTTTTTTACTAGTGAGTAGGACTATTAAAACCTAAATTTTACTAGTCCGGTTGATGTTTTACTAGTCCTGAAATACAGTTAGGCCTATGTTAAGCGACCCCAGTTACGGCCACATAAAAATGGTCATATGAAAGGTGTGGTCGTTTGTCAGGGGCATGATTGATTTTGAACACCAGATGTTAGTTTTGTTATTATAAAATTTTTTTTTTACGTTAGGGACCACTTCTCTCTATTACAGTGATAAGACTACAGCAATAATATTAAATAAACAAAGTATCACTAGTAGCCTAGTGACCTTTAATTGGAATTTTTGAGAATGAGAATGAGGTTATTAAATGATATTACTTGCTTGTGATGGGACACCCCGCAACGGCCGTTGGCAGCAAAGCGAACACAGAGAAGTTTGACATGATCGTTGTAATTGTCAACCAGTGTTCCACTATCAATCAGACCGCTAATGACGATGGCCCAGCATTAGCACCACAATAGGTTTAATACCTGGCGCCGTGCTTACCCCTGCTTACTGGGCAGCGTGAGAATAGGATATAATATCAACGCACAGTAAACTTAAAATGTTGATCCAGTGTTGGACTAAGGTTTAACCGATGGCACAGACAGCGCAATATCATTCAGCTCAAAATGGTGAGCGTTTACTGACATATCCCGGCAAACACGAGACGTCGACCTTATTGGGATGCTAGTTTAATGTTGGGCCATCGTCGCGACGGTGGACCAACATTAAGCCAGCTTTGGGTAAATGAATTGTGTTTTCTGGTCTTTTGTGTAATAGCACAATGGCCGCGAATCGCTTTGTTCTTCGTGTAACGCTAATTAGACTGTTGGGCTGACCATCTCAGTCCTACAGGGGATTAATATCGTCATATATTACATGTATGTGGTTTTGAAAACCAGTTTCTGCCGTTATAATTGAATATGTTCGTATTTCCATACATGTGTATTAAAATGTACGTTTGGGTACATCTGCATGTTACATCTCTGCTATTTATTTACATCGGGATGAAGATGGTTAACAGGATATGTCAGAGGTGTAATAGTAAAGACGGCCATAACTGATAACGATTTGGGGTAGGTTTAGCTACTCCTGTTGATGTTAATCTGATTAAAGCACTCACTACTAGCATGATTAGAGCAATATATAGGCCTTTGTTTTTATTTTAAATGATCGTCGTCTTTCACATTGACAATGTGACACCCTTTGGGATGACTGTTTAAACATAAAAGATCTTTCCTCGCTAACACATGACAGTGGGTCAATGCTGACACAATGCTGTCTCGGAACTCCCACAACGCTGACCAAATGTACATGTATCACACGTGGGCTGGGCATACAAGTACGCAAATTGACACGCACCTGACCGCGGCACATCGTCTCTCGCTTTGCTACCACAGGTAGCTGATTAATAAAATCATTGAGGCGCCGTTTTTTTACTAGTACAAATACTAGACCGCCGGTACTAGTAAACATAAATGTTTAATAGCCCGCAGCTATTTTTACTAGTGTTCGGACTAGCGGACTACCCTCAATTTCGAACCCTGTCTTATTTGTGACTTATCAAGCTCTATAAACAATGCTTCCATCATGTCGTTCAGTACATTGAGTTCAGACATTACCTTAAAGCAGCTCCTTGAGATGACATCAATTTTTGTTTCTAGTTTTGTAATGAAGTGGTGTATCCCCCAGATCATAATTTTATTTTTTTCATAGTTTTAGATTTAAAAAAATATTTTTTATTAACATTTCTATGAATCCGATTAAAACCCAAACAAACTTTGTGTATACCTAAACACTTGCTAGAGGACGGTTGAATGTTCCTACAGCATTGGGCCACATGTTGATGCCGTCAGCCCAGCGTTGGGCTTACAATCAGTGTTGCAGGTGTTTCCCCTCATGTCTTGACTATAAGACACCAATTAGCGGCGATTGCTTTGATCCCACCATCCAAGAAGTGGGAATATGTGGTTTATAATGCTGTATATTGCTGACTTGTTTTGTTTACATGGCAGTATACGACCTGGAAATATAACTATTTCACTCTTTTTCGGTGCTTTAAAATTGTTTTTTGACTTTCTTGTATTTTCAGTTAAGATCAGTAGGCTATATAGCTTTATCTAAGGTAAAGTTTTAAAATTGACACAATTGAGTATGTCTCATCCCAAGGAGCAGCTTTAAAGTTCAATATATCGCTGATAAATAATGACACACCACCACCTATCATGTTTTTTCTGTACAAGCATTCATGGGTATATCCTGGTATGTTATATGATTCATAGTTACTTGCATTTAACCAATTTTCAGTAAAACCCAGTAAAAGGCATGTCGAGAGTTTCGGCATATTGTTCAAACTTTGTGAGATTCTTGAGACTTTCTTGTTAGCAGCATTTACGTCTATATGCAGTGTATTTACAGCATGCTGGTGATATAAATAACCAAACTGGGGACTGACAGTGTTTCTGTACAATTCCTGACTAAAATTGTCCTTAATCCTTTAGAGTCCTTAATCCTTTAGTGTTACCTGTTACTAAAAGGGCGTTAAGGTCGAAATTAAAAAAATAGTAGATCTCATATTTAAACTGAAATAATTTTTGACAAATCTTTATCACTTTTGATTTTATTAAATTTGCACCTTTTAAATTTTTGTCATGTAATCACCCTTGAAAATGAAGTCACAAATAATCATAGCAATTTCACCTGTATGTATCTTTTCGGTCGGGGGCACCTTTCCATTATCAGAGGAGGGGGGGGGGGTGAGTGGGCAGGGGGGTGTATGGAGTATTTTTTAAATAAATATTTTCAACTAAATTTCCAAGAAATAAATAATTGTCTGAAGGATAGGTTCAGTTGTAAATAAATATGTAATGGCTTCGCTCGGCATTATTAAATGACCCTTAAATTTGCAAAGACCTTCACCTCAAGATCGAACCTAGTTTGTGATCCAGCTTTCTAGACAAAAAAATCTCAGAAACGGCAGAGTAAATATTTTGCTTGAAGCAGAGTGTGAAAAATAAGTTCTGTGGATAGAAAGTGAAATAAATAAATTGTCCAATTCAAAGTTCTGTAGTCGCGTTAGTGTTTTTCATTTTCATCACTCAACTCAAATTGGTCTTGGTGTACAGGTGTAGGCCTAAGGCATCAAAGGTTGTAACTAGATAGGTGCATACCTCATACCTGCGCATGTATATCAATATCATATTCATAATCGTCGTAAATAAATGGTATTTAATAACAAAATTTATGATCAAATCAAATCAGGGAATTTCGATCAGGACCAGGGAAAAATCAGGGAATTTCATTTCACATTCGGAATGGAAACCCTGTTACTTACTTCTCGACCATTTAAGCACTCTTTTTTATTGTTCATAGAGCGAAAAAAAATATTGTTTATTTCTGATTTCCGCCCGAACCTATCAAAACATGTGCGACCCAAATTTATTTTATCGATTTTCAAAAAAAAAAAAAAAAATTTTTTTTTTAGGGAATCCATATTGTTAAGGATGATTTACCAACTGTAATCAAAGTAACTCTTTTAAAAAACATTACGAAAAGAAGAGGGGGGTCAAAAAGCATAAAAAACAAAACAAAAAAACACTATGTAATGTACAGATAAGACATGCATGGAAGTGAATTTGGCGCCAAATAAAATAATATAAAATTCTTACCTACCGATTGGTTGAAGTGACAAAAAATAAAATAAAAAATAAAATAAAATAAATATCCTACCTACCCACTGGTTAAAATGACAACAAATTGGAAACAAACATATATTTTTTTTGGCCTAACAGGGGTGGAAATTAGCACCGGCCTCTAGCCAATGACTGGTGATTTAGTTTATATTTTTTCATTTTACGACAATAATTTGACCTCATGGGCGCGATAACTTAAAAAGTTTTTCATGTATTTTTCCCAAATTTGCTATGCATGTTATTAGTGACCATTTCTCGGACAAGTTTAATAATCGCTGAAAAAAAGCAAAATGGCCGATATATTGCGATTTTTTTGCATTTTACTACAAATAATTTGACCTGGTAGACGCAATAACTTCAAGTTCAATAATGGCGGCGGGCTATTGTCGAGTGTGCTCTTGTTACCATTCTTTGCTAGTATATTTACACAAGTCTTTTTCCATAAGAAAATATTACCAAAATGCCAGACTACATGAATGACTATAATATAACATTAATTAAGGCTCCCCCCTACCAGGGGGAGGCTTTTAGTTTTTGTACGTTTCGTACCGCACGCGCCAGCGGCGGCGGCACCGCGCATGGACACCGCCTCTCATCCATGTCACCCTGATATCTACAAAACCGCTTTTTCAATTCATTTGGTGGTCAACATACTGGATACAAGTATTAATACCTAGGCTGCATCAATTTTTCAGAAAGTTCGGGAAAATATTCGGGTCATCGCGGCCATCTTTACCCTTTTTTCGTCAAATTAGGACATTGTCACCCTGATATCTACCAAACCGCTTTTTCCATTGTTTTTGTGTTCAACATACTGGATGCAAATATTAATTCCTAGGCTGCATCAATTTTTCAGAAAATTTGTGAAAATATTCGGGTCACAGCGGCCACCTTAAATCTTTTTTCGTCAAATTAGGACCTTGTCACCCTGATATCTACCAAACCGCTTTTTCGATTCTTTTTGTGTTCAACATACTGGATGCAAATAGTAATTCATAGGCTGCATCAATTTTTCAGAAAGTTTGTGAAAATATTCGGGTCACGTCGGCCATCTTTAATCTTTTTTTGTCAAATTTGGACCTTGTCACTCTGATAACTTCAAGCCACTTATCCAATATACTCAAAATTCAACATACTGCATAGTAGTATTAATTTCTAGACTGCATCAATTTTTCAGAAAGTTTGGAAGAATATCCGGGTCATGACGGCCATCTTTAATCTTTTTTCGTCAAATTAGAACCTTGTCACCCTGATAACTTCAAAGCTGCTTATCCGATATATACTCAATATTCAAAATACTGCATAGTAGTATTAATTCCTAGCCTGCATCAATTTTTCAGAAAATTCGGAAGAATATCCGGGTCATTGCGGCCGTCTTTAATCTTTTTTTGTCAAATTATGACCTTGTCACCCTGATATCTACAAAACCGCTTTTTCGATTCACTAAATGTGTTCAACATACTGAATGCAAGTATTAATTCCTAGGCTGCATCAATTTTTAAGAAAGTTTGGGGAAATATTCTAGTCATGGCGGCCATCTTTATTCTTTTTTTGCCTTTGCCATTGTCACCCTGATAACTTCAAAGCCGCTTATCCAATATACTCAATATTTAAAATACAGCATAGTAGTGATAATTCCTAGCCTGCATCAATTTTTCAAAAAGTTCGGGAGAATATTTGGGTCATGGCGGCCATCTTTAATCTTTTTTTCTTCAATTTAGGACCTTGTCACCCTGATAACTTCAAAGCCACTCATCCGATATACTCAATATTCAACATAGTGCATAGTAGTAGTATTTCCTGGACTGCATTAATTTTTCAAAAACTTTGGGAAACTATCCGTGTCATGCCGGCCATCTTTAGTCTTTTTTCGTCAAATTAGAACCTTATCACCCTAGCCTAAAGCTGCCAGCCTCTGCCTCATAATATTACTTGATAATTACATGTACAAATTGATTATCTGCAAAAATTATAACTAAGGTATATAGCTCTTATTTGAAAAGTGGGAGGGGGAGCCTTCTTGGGTGTTTACATGGTAAACACTTACATCTAGTTTTGAGTTTGTTTTTTCTATGCAATTTGAAATGAAAGTATATTGTCAATCAGAATAATTAACCACCCCATGATTTGATACTCAATTTTCGGTCTTCAACAAAACAGCCCAGCAGAAAAAAGAATTCTGCGAAGTGTCTGCAATTACTACCAGTATATGTATGTAATGAAACTCCGGTTTACAGAGAAACTAGATAACAAAATAATTCCGGGGCCTGTGGCTCCCTAACCCCCTGCTGTTTAGTTTTCTTGGCTAGCGGCCTCGGTCTGTGGCTGCAACACGTGCTTTCACCTTTACGCTGCTATTTGAGGCTAGCTAGAACCCTGTAAGAGGATGTCATCCAGTGTTAGAAATAGTGGTTCTCTGGTTGTCCAAGACAACCAAAACTCGTCACGGACAACCAAATATGAATCTTTGAAATACTTTGGTTGTCCTTAGGCCTAAAAAAAATATTGTTTGTTTCTGATTACCGACCCACCCTTTAGGAAATTATCTATAAGTTAAGGGGTGAATTACTGGCTGTAGTTAAAGTAACTAAAAAAACGTTAAGAAAAGGAGAGGGGGGGCCAGAAAAATGTCCAAAAAACAAAAAATCGTTATGTATTGTACAGATAAGACATGCATGGAACTTGGAAGTGAATTTGGCTCCAAATAAAATAAAAAATAATTCTTACCTACCGATTGGTTAAAGTGACAAAAAATAAAATAAAATTCCTACCTACCCACTGGTTAAAATGACAACAAATCAGAAAAAAACATAAATTGTTTTTTTGGCCTAATAGACAACACATTTATCCGACGAAAAACATGCCACTGAACATCGGTGTACTGTGACATGTTGCACACAGCATGCCTATAAATTGAATAATATCAATTAATGGCACTAATTAACTGCACAAACAAAAAAAAATGTAATAAAGAATCTGTTGACGAAACCAAATTTTGAAGGTCGTAAAAGGTGTTAAGAAAGTTGGGGGTCGCTGACTAGCAGGTCATTAACAATATTCCCACTAAAACTGATCCGTACAAAAAAAAATGGTGATGGTGGCAAAATATCACTGTTTCGAGGATTAGGCTTAGCTATGAGTTGCCCTGCGCTCAGGTATAAGGACAACCACATTTTGATAATGTGGTTGTCAGACTTTCAGCCCTTATAACGAGCTCTGTCATCTCTGAGAATAAAAATTGTAGTGATTTACATATCTGTATACATAGATGATTATCAGAGGTGTCACCCATTATTTTTTTAATATGAAAACTTACAAAGCTTTTCTTGGTTATTGTACTTTTTGTCAATGTACCTAAACAGGGAAATATTAGTCACAGTGTAGCCTATAATTAGATTTTGCAATGCCTGTTGTTTCAGATTAAAGATGAGTCTGTTATGGACGGAGTCGTCAATGAGTCGGTTTTGGAGACCGACGATAGCGTCCGACGGATATTGCTCCCAGACCTGGCAACACCTGCCAAACCACTTGCGGTGCCCGTCCAAAGTCACATGGAAGTCTTTTTAAGAATTCGTCCACTGTCAAGCACCGAAGAAAATCGGAATGAAGATCAAGTTAGTTGTTTGAAAAAAATTATCTTTTCTAGATCAGATTTTGGTGTACCAGCAGTCCAGCACTATATTTTGATGTAAATGTAATTGGATAGTATTCATGTGTGTTAAAATTTTCAAGAATTTATAATTTTAGAAATTTACACAGTTTTAAAATTGGTGCTTGGTAAAAGTAATATCACCAGAGCGCATAACCCATTGTTATTGCTTTGAACAGATCACTGTAATAACACATGTAACCAATTACACTGTACAAACTATAATTAGCACGATTAACGCGGCCTGCCGCTCAGCCCTAACTCATTAACCTTTATAGCCTCAAGTCGCTCAATTTGTACATTTTAATGTTACCTTTTAATGATGTTCTAAATTCATGCCATGATACAATGATAATTGTATGCGATATAAACATGTACTGGTATGTAAATTTACTTTTATGTATTATTATTTTATTGTATTGATGTATTGATGGTATTGATGATTTTTACAATCATTTATCCCCCCCGTTTTTTATCCTCCCGCCCGTAGGGGAAGGGGAGTTTTAGTCGCGCCAGGATTCTGTCCGACGTCACGTTCTCTTGTGGGCGCAAAAACTCAAAAACTACTGGTCAAATTTTTTTGAAATTTTAACATGACATTTCTAGCAACATGGGGATGTGCAAGTGATTTTTTAGAGATGCTACCAATATTCAAAATGGCCGCCAGAGGTCAACTCTAAAATTTTTTGTGGGCGCAAAATTTCTAAAACTTAGAAGTCAGAAATTATTCAAGTTTTACTCTCACATTCCCCATGATATGGAGATATGCAGGTGAATTTTTCAAGGTTTTACTGAAATTTAAAATGGCCGCCACAGATCAACTTTAATTTTTTTGGGGGCATGAAAACTTAAAAAATTTGTTTGATCAATTTTTTTTGAAATTTTAACTAAAACTTAAAGTCAGAAATTATTCAAATTTTACTATCACATTCCCCACAATATGGAGATGTGCAGTTGACTTTTTTAAGGTTTTACTGAAATTCAAAATGGTCGCCACAGATCAACTGTAATTTTTTTGGGGGGGGGGGTGAGGATGGGGGCGCAAAAAATTTGTCTGGTCAATTTTATTTTAATTTTAACATCACATTCCTAGCAACAGGGGATGTGCAAGTGATTTTTTAAAGATGCTTGCAAAATTCAAAATGGCCGCTATAGGTCAACTCCAAATTTTTTTGTGGGCGCAAAAACTCCAAAACTTAAAGTCGGAAATTATTCAAATTATACTAACACATTCCCCATGATATGGAGAGGTGCAAGTGATTTTTTTAAGGTTTTAGTGAAATTAAAAATGGCCGCCATGGATAAACTTCATATTTTTTTGTGGGAGCAAAAACTGAAAAATTGAAATCACTAATAATTCATATTGCACAATCACATTACCCACCATCTGAAAATGTGCATGTGATTTTACTGAAATTTAAAATGGCCACCACAAATAGACTTTTTAAATATTTGTGACCGCAAAAAGTCTTACCTAATTTATGGCGGGGGATGATATAGGACTTCAGTCCTCTTGTTTACCAAAGGTCATAGGTCAAAGGTCATAGGTCAAAGCTTGTGCAAGCCAACATGAAAAAAATTGTGGGAGCTGCAAGCTTGCATTTGGCAATTCAAAGATACATGTTTATTTTATTTGTGAGTAAAAAAAGTGGCTTGTGCCCGTCAAGTCGCAAAGGTTTTCACATCCGCGAAATGTGAAGATATTTAAAAAGACCTGACTGATGAAATTTTTGATGATAAATTTCTAATGGGCAGGCCTCAAAATGTCTTCTTAAACAAGACAGTCCCTATGACATCACCTTCTGCCGACGTTGGAGCGCTATTAAGCAAATGGTAGTATATCATCTTATGTGTAATAGAGATATGTGTTACATAGACGATGGTAGTGTAATATACTACAGCAGTATCATAAAATACAGGATGGCATAACAATGATTGACAGACATGCATATACATCTTATCTGGTATTGGCCTTTAATAGACCCCAACATGTTTTTAATTATAATATGCAATGAGATATAAGACAGATATTTTGTAAGTACTATTTAAAACATATTAGATTTCACCATGTTGCCAAAATTAGCTCTAGAACGCAATATGTTATGTCCCAATTTTAGTGCTGTGAATGAACCACATAGAATGGCGGCGGGAGCTTGAAGACACTGGTTGTACAGCAGCGCTTGTATCTATGGTGAAACCAGCAGTTGTTGGTCAATTTACCCCTCTGCGGACTATACTGAGGAGCGGGTAATACAGCAGAAAATAGGGTAGCTACTTTATTTCTAATTTGAATATTTTCACCATTATTTGTTTGCAGGGATGTATAAAAGTGGAGACAAATACAAACTTAATGACATATGCCCCAAAAGACTCTCACACCTACAAGACTCACCTATATGGCCTTGGCAAGCAGAACCACAAATTCACCTTCAGCAAAATTTTTCCTCAGAACACAACTCAAAAGGATTTTTTTGATGACACAGTGCTGGGGAAAGTCAAAGATTTCATAGAGGGACAAAACTGTCTAGTATTCACATATGGCGTGACTAATTCTGGGAAGACTCACACAGTGCAGGGTAAGAGATTTATGACATTTTTTCAAAAGTGGTAGTAAAAGTTCTTTAAGCCATACTTAGTACTGAACGTGACCAAACACAGACCTGTATCTTGAATATATTTGTGGTAGAATGATTTTCATTTAAAACACTAAATTTTGTTTTTCCGTAAATATGGCATCCCTTGATTTTTAACACCATGAAAATCGGGAACACATGGCCTTTGGAGAAACTCTTTTCAAACCCGCTGACACTATCCGTTTCGCGTTAACCATATGTGCATCTAGCTGGGCGACACACATCTAAAATGGCGGGAAGGCCATACATTCATCATTTACGATGCATAGGCCAACAATGCCATAGCCATGCACATAAGCAATATGGCGGGATCTAGCCGGATTACGCAAATTCGGTGATTTGCCATATCGACCAGTTTGAGTAGGACACCTTATGTAAAGAAACTTTGGTCAAACTAAAACTGACTGGTGAGTGAGGTTAGAGGTGGGTGGGTGATTATCAGAGTACTTTGTAGTCCCCGATTTTGTCTCCAAATCAGTGGGGTTTGGCGTTTATTGAAATATGAGCATTTATTAGAATAAACAAGGTAAGTATATTACAAAATTAGGCAAACAAAAAAGTGCCAACAAAATTGTCAGTGGATGGCATATACCACAAAATATAGCAAAAGACAACTGAATTTATAAGTCTTTTACTTTTTTTATTGATTTGCGACACAAACATAAGCCTTAAGGGGGTGCAAACACAATACAAATATTGATTTAGCGCTGGCAATTTATCTTTGCAGGTTCTGCGGCTGATGCCGGTATATTGCCAAGATCCCTAGATGTCATCTTTAACAGTATTCAGGGACAGCAGTGGCCTGACATGAAATTGAAACCGCGTATGTTTTGTGATGTCGCTCGCCTTTCTGCAGATGAAGAGGAATGCGAACGGCTTCTAAAGGAGAGTGTCATGAAGCATGGGGTTGATGAGTCAATTATGGTAGGTGTATCTATCTAAGCACATAAGCGCCAACTTGAGTTACAATTTCATCCACATGAAGTTGGGGGTCGACACACAACTTTATGTGTGTACAAATTACTGGTATTTGTTTATTTAGGCACAACAAATGGTTAGTTTGCTCACTGAACACTTTTGCCACCACAAATCATTGTTTGATATGCTACTAACAGATGAAACATGTTAAGTCGTCATTTAACCCTTTAAGCCCTCACGATGCATTAAAGCATCATTTTACAGCCCTGTAAACAGACTTAATTTCCCTACAACTAAAGGTTTTATAACGAAAATTTACATAAAACTGGTTTACCAATACATAGCTATTTTCTTTAATTTTTCACCCACTTTTAAATCATCTTCATCCACTACAAGACGAGAACTGTACTGTGCATAAATGTGTTTTCAGGAGCCTGAGATGAGCATGATAACAGATGTTGAATCTTCCCGTATGACTGTTGACTCGACTATGTCTGACGACTCACTGAGCAGTCGACATTCTTTACTCAGTAATCAATCTACTCGCAGCCACGGTGAGGATTTTATAATAAATCTTGCAGGGTTTAGTTTGTGACAAGACCTGTGTGACATTTTTTTTTGTGTGTGGATGACCGCAAGATTTTCTAGGTTTCTGTATGTACATTGAAATACATGCTAACATAGTAAAGATACTTGTTTCAGGGTTGATTTCAGGTCGTGGGATCGAAGGATCCCTCTTCTAACCCTTCTAACCTTCTGACTGTTTTTGTGGCTTTTATAGCGTTATTTTATTAATTTTTCTTTCTTGATCCATGCATTTTCAACTTATTTGCTATTTAACTATATATTTGTTAGGCTATGGCATGCCTTCTTGTACAGATACCGTTTTTGTTGACATTATGTACAAAATGAAAATGGCAGAAAATGACATATTTAAATACATACTGTCATTTTTTGTTTCAGATCGAACTGATAATATTGATGATCATGGGGGTCGGGTAAAAGAAGAAGCGTCTGTTAGTGTTGATGGCCAAGGACCAATACTTTTTTCTGTTTGGGTCTCTTTTATTGAAATTTACAATGAACAAATATTTGATCTTTTGGACCCTCCACCAAAAAAAAAGACTGAACGAAGACAAGTACGTCAACTAAGAGAGGATAAAAATGGTACACCATATATCAAAGGTATGTTTTAATACAGTACTGTACATAGTTATTCGTTATAGCATGATTAATGGGGTCCCATATTACTATTCGTGCTATGAGTTGATGTGCTATATATGAAATGGCCTTGCACAGAATACATTAATGGCTTATAGCATAACATTAGTTTAGAAGTAATTTACAACAGGTGTGTAATTAAGCATGTTTGGGTGTGTGAATCATCGTTTGAAAGGAGCATACATCCGCTTGTGCAGGCCAACCAAATGCCAGGACGGACAACCAAAAGTATTGTTGTGGTTATCCGCATGGACAACATTATAATATCCAATGTTGCTGGATACAATATGAGTTTTCGCGGTAAAATGAATAACAACGCCATTACCACTGTTTTTTCTGACATCAACACACATTTATTTTTATTTTTTTATTCCCAATCGATCTTGTTAACATCTTACAATTCTGCCAATTTATACATCAATAATATGTAGCAATAATAGGCTATATTATCACTCATATATCACATAAACTGTGTTTGTTTACTACTATTTACATTCTGAAAAAACAAAATGGCGGATAGATGCAGCGTATTCCTGTGATCCGTCAACTTGATATCTTGTTTTATACTCACTGATGTTTAATATTATGTCCCTGTATGATAATCATGGTTTTAATTTTATTAGTTGTTTTGTCAATGCATTCATATAATTTACATTTTGCATTGGGTTAGTGATTATTAGTCACGAGAAATAAACATAAGAAGCACAGTCAGGCTCAGATGGTCAGGGTGAAAACTGATTTCACACACTGCGGTAGTCCTGGCATCGTTGCACAGCTCACTGATTTATTCAAGCTGGGTCTTTTTGTCAGGACCACCACAAATTTTAGCAGACAACCTCAAATGTAGGGCTTGGTTGTCTGCCGGACAACCTATATTTCAAACCTGATTTCAAACGCTGTGAATACCCAGCAAACACGACACATTGAACCAGTGCTGATTTAATGCTGGGCCAGCGTCGTAGACTGTTGGCCAACATCAAATCAGCAATTGGTCCAATGTGTCATGTTCATTGGGATATGTCAGGTACCGGTACAATAATAATGACAACAACTTTGTGCGAGTGCAGTACATTTTTACAAAAATTAAAAACCGCGGTTATGGTCCTAATCAAACAATGTCGACTGGGCACGAAGAGTGATGAAATTGTATGGCTAAAATTATGAAAACTCTACCCAACCACAGGGCTTTCCCCGGAAAAAAAAGTAGAGCGGGGATTTAAAAAAAAGTGCGCTGTCAGTGTTGTCAATGAGTGATGCCCGAAGCGCGCTGGGGAAAGCCCTGCAAACACCCGGGCGGTCGACGTGGACATTTAATCCGACCTGGACTTTTTCAACCAGCCTCGGGCGGCCGGTCCGACGTTAATGTCAATGGCTGCGCTGATTAATATACCTCTAGAGTGTTTTACTGTTTTTTCTTGTGAATTTGTTTATTCTCTAGGATTAAAGGAAATAAAAGTTTCTGGAGCTGATGAAGCCTACAAACTCTTAACCATTGGGAAAAGAAATCTACAAATGGCTTGCACAAAGCTTAATCATAACTCAAGTCGCAGGTTCAGTGCCCTTTTACCTTGGAGTGTATTGAATTTTAGTTTGAAATTACTTTTGTTCAATTTTCTATGCTTGACATAAACCTGTAGCCTACTTTTATAATTTACATGTGTGTGTTTGAATATAGAATGTTCTGTAAATTTTGCCAATTGAAAGCTGTGGAGGCATGACACAAGTTATGAATTTTTTTTGCTGTTCATAGTATTAATTTTTCAATATTTATTAGCCCGCCTTTTAACTTTTAATTTAAAAAGGTGGGATATTGCAATTGAAGTTTGGCAGCGTTTGCGTCAGCTTTAACATTTACTTGTGGGCACAATAACTTGTAAAGTTTTTCATGTATCCTTCCCAAATTTGTTATTCATCTTACTAATGACCAAAAGTTCAATCATGCCTAAAAAACTTTCTTTGCATCTTACGTCAATAATTTGACCTTGTGGGTGCAATAACTTGACAAGCTTTTTATGTATCCTTCCCAAATTTGTTAAGCATGCTACTAATGACCAGCTCTGTTGTCCTTTTTGACATTTTACATTAATAATTTGACCCTGTTGCGACGGGCTATTGTCTAGTGCGCTCCTGTTTAATTAAAAAAACAATTTGCTGAATTTTTTCCAGTCATTGCATTTTCACGATCAAGATGATGAGAGTTGTAGACAAAGAGAAGCCAAGTATTGCTCGCACCAGCATGTAAGTATAGACATTAGTGTGATTTAGTTAACTTGCTAAAACTTTTTTCAATACAATAAGCTCACATTTTCCCCTTAGTAATGATATCTTTTTTGACCTACATACCTCTAATTTATCAGTTTAAAGTTAATTTCAATTTTTTGCAGGTTATCATTTTGTGATTTAGCTGGATCTGAGAGATATACCAAAACTAAGAGCACTGGTGACCGGATTAAAGAGGCCGGCAATATAAACACTTCCCTTCTGACTCTTGGACGTTGTATCAAGGTTTTACGACGTAATCAAACTTCAAAGTAGGTTGGAAGTATTTTAGACTTTGCCTAAGTAATTGTCTTAGGCTGAATATATTAATTAGAAATTTTGAAGAAAATGTATTTGATTTACTGTGGTAACCCGGGTCATGTTATGATGCCGTCATAATGGGGTTGTGTCGTGACAGGAAAATTTATTTATAACCCAGCTCTATGATCGAAATCACAGCTGGTAATGACAGTTTGTCATGGTTACATGCAGGAAAGTTGTGTTATTGTCAATTTTAGAAGATGGTGAGCAGAATAGAACTTGAATTCTAGTGTATTATGTGAAATTTGCTATTTTGGGGGACGTTGTTGGGGCCTTTTTTTTTTGCCCCTCAGCCATTAACCCTTAAAGCGCTGTATTTTTAAATGAAAACCTTGGAGACCAAAGGTTTTTTTTTCAATTTGAAATTAGAATAAATTTCTACGTTATAAAACTATGTTATGGGTCTACGACCAGTATAAATATTTTTATTCCTACAGCGTGGGGACCGACTTTAGTGGTTTGAATCTGACGTCTACAGATGTCAGATTCTGACGACTGAAGTCGATCCCCGCGCTGTAAGGGTTAAGGCTGTGGGGTATAGTGATCAGCAGAGGCGGGCGGGCAAGCGGTGCTGATGCTTGTGAGCGCGATAACAACGCCTTGACGTGGGGCCTTTATTTTTTTACCTCATGTGTATGACACCAATCTGAAGGTTAAGCTCGACATTTAGTGACCTTCACCTAATTTCAAGGTCACCAGGTCACGGAAACCGAAATGGCTTGTAAGCGGATAACTTCATAAAGCCTTGACTTAGAGCCTTCATATTTTTGCCTCATCTGCATGTTACTAATCTGAAGGTCAAGTTTGACATTTAGTGACCTTGACCTAATTTCAAGGTCACCACGTCACGGAAAGTAAAATGGCTTGTAAGCGTGATAACTTCTTAACACCTTGAATTAGGGTCTTCACTTTTTACCTCATGTGCATGACACTAATCCGAAGGTCAAGTTTGACATTCAGTGACCTTAACATAATTTAGAGGTCATCAGGCGGCGGAAACCAAAATAGCTTGTAGGAGCGATAACTTCATAGCGCCTTGAAGTACCTAGGGCCACTTGTGCATAATTTTAACATTCTTGATATTGATGGACAGAGCCATGGCTGAGGGCTCCTGCCATCAATTGATGGCTATTTTTCTATCATGCCAACCCGGTCACAGGACCTCAAAAATAAACATTAAATAAGAAAAATAGCTGAAAATCACGGCGTGACGGATCATTTAATAAACTTTTTTGACTTTCAGAGAAAATGTCAGATTTGATGTATTTTACTACAAAAAGAGTTCTAGGATATTTATTTAAAAAAACCCCAAGAAAATGGCTGTTGCCATCCACACACTGTGAATACAATATTTGTATGAATGGAATGATCAGTTCAGGTGAGGGGTTTTAATGAGAAAATTGGACACAACACAGGAAACATGAGACATTAAACCGATTTTGTTTTAATGTTGGTGCACCATCTATGATACTGGCTAAACATTAAAACATTGGTCAATGCCTCTTATTTGCAGATAAATCTGAGAAATAGATTGAAAATTTTACTTATCAAATTTTGGTAAAACTATTCAAGGTTGTTTTATTATTTTGCAGAGATGCCAGACAAATAGTTCCTTTCAGAGAGAGTAAGCTCACTAGGATCTTCCAGAGTTTCTTCTGTGGAAAAGGCAAAGCTGCCATGATTGTCAACATCAACCAGTGTGCAACAATGTTTGATGAGACGCTCCATGCATTGAAGTATTCTGCTATTGCAAAACAGGTTTGTCAGCGTTTTTCCTTCTTGGTGTGTTCGACGAGCATGACAGAATCTGATATCTACATGTACATCTAAAGACAGTCCTCGCACTGAAAGATTTAAAATAGTTATAATGGCCGTAGACCCATAACATAGGTATTCAAATGAAACGAAAAAGGCTAACTTTCATGCTGATTTGAAATTGAAAAAAAACCCTTTGCCCTCTTGGTTTATATAAAAATATTTCAGCTTTGTTGTTAAAGGGTTAAAGTGAATGGAATAAGATATCTCTGTGATACAGTGTTGTCAACATCTACGATTTGGGTGTAGCAGACGCGATTTTGAACATACAGCAATTGGCTAAGTTATGCCACAATTTTTAATCCTTATCAGAAAAAGTGTACATTAAAAGAGCAACTTTCATTGTGAAGTGTCAAGCCTCAGTGTTCAATGTGTTTTGAAAATATTGTGTAGCGATATGTGACCAAGCTCTAAATTCATTCAGTCTTTCCTACAGGTGAAGTAGTTTTCTCTAATCAACTTTGACTATTATTTGGCCAACATTGTGTAGCTTTTCGCTACGTGATACTGAACAAATTGAACCCTGATTTAAGCAACATTAGACCTTGGAAAGCCTTTTATTGCTCCACAACGTACCAGGCAGCTTAACCCTTTAAGCCCTCACTATGCATGAAAGCATCATTTTACATCCCTGAAACCAGACTTAATTTTCCTACAACCAATGGTTTTAGAACGGAAATTTCCATGAAACTGGTTTACCAATACATAGTAATTTTCTTTAATTAACTGTATCAAGTCATCTTCATCCACTAGAAGTCGAGAATTGCGGCACCAATTCGCGGCTTGTAGTGGATGAAGATGACAATGGTAAATTCAGGTTTACCTCCAATATATATCAATAAAATTTCAATCAATTAAATTTGTGTAATTAGGTGCATCAAAACATATGGAAAAAATGTAACCGCTTGAAAAGAAACAATAATGCAACTGAGTATCTGTCTGGAAGTTGGCATCTCTGGACTGATAGGAATCTTAAGTGGTTCTTTCAGTCTTTGTTGAGTGGCTTTCAATGATGATGCAATCCTTGCTCTCTAAAGCTGTGAATCATTGATTCCAGCAATGCAGTCATGATTGGCCCACCCCAGAGACCATGTGGGTTTCTGGGGTGCTGAGAAAGCTGGTTTATTTGTAATGTTGAACATACTGATAGTTAAACCGCAATATAAATTGATTTGAGTAAAATAATGTTGCTAAACTTAGAAGCGAGTAATAACTTGTCAAATGGTAATGTAATTTCAGAGTATTACCGGTAGATGACATCAATCTAATTTATACAAACAATGGAGTTTAAACTATTTTCAGTTAAATGACATAGATGACTATAGATGTGGTCAATAAATTATTATGCTAGTCAACATGAGACCTTAAAAACATACAAAGCTGGTCAATTAAAAAAATCATGTAAGGCTTAGAAAGTCCTTACTAATTCTGATCCTTTTTATCCCCGCTCACGAAGTTCGGCAAGGGATATATTGTCATCCACATGTCTGGCTGTCCGGTGGTGCGTCCAGATGGCTGTTCCCGGGCGATGCTTGGAAAACTGTATGCTGGATTGTTTTTGTATTGCACACACACCCCACTTACTGGGTATAGATGTGCCTTTTGGGGATTATGACCTTTTACCTAATTTTTGTGTCACTGGCTTTAAAGGTGTGGGTTGTTGTGGCGTCAGCGCTTTTGTTATAGACATACTGTCCCAAATTATTTATCTTAATGAACAGATTTCAATGATGATGCAATCCTTGCTCTCTAAAGCTGTGAATCATTGATTCCAGCAATGCAGTCATGATTGGCCCACCCTAGAGACCATGTGGGTTTCTGGGGTGCTGAGAAAGCTGGTTTATTTGTAATGTTGAACATACTGATACATGTAGTTAAACCATAATTTAAATTGATTTGAGTGAAATTATGTCAATCTTAGCAAGCGGTAACATGTCAAAATTTTTGCATTTTCAGAGTAGTAGCAGGGTTGCTGCGCAATCTTGAAAAGTCTGAAAAAGTCTTATATTTGTTTTGTAAAATTTGGAGTCTTATAATGTCTTAAAAACAGAGGTTTTGTCAGTGGAGGTCTTAATAAAAAGGTATTATTTATTTGGCCTGCCAACTTTTCTGTTGAAACATGTCTTTTAAATAGCTATGGTTTTTGAAAAACTGGCACAAATAAGTTCTAATCTGCCACCGATAACTTATCATATGCCATTGTTTCCCGGCAGATAATTTATGCACGCTCTGCCCTACGTTGCTTTTAGGATTAATCAGTATATTTCAGCACTGTGACGGTTTAAGAAGTAGTACGATCGGATTGAATTAGATTAAATTGCATCGGGAACAAATTGAATCCTAGAATTTTATGGAACCAATGGGTCTTTAATTTTCTCATTTGTTGGTCTTAAAAAAGTCCGAAATTAATCTATCCAGAAACCTTGAGTACATGCCATCAATCTAATTGATCACCTGTTGATATAGAAACTGTTATGATGCGGACCAGAATCACAAGCACTTATATTTTTTTAATCCTGATGAGCAGATTTCAATGATGATACAATCTTTGCTCTCTAAGGCTTGTAATCAATTTTCCAGCAATGCAGTCATGATTAGCCCACCCTAGAGACCATTTGGGTGTCTGGGGTGCTGAGAAAGCGTTGTTCTAATATTTAACCTTGAATAAGCTTATGTAATGAAAATAACTTGATTTGAGTGAAATGCGGCTTGTATATGGATGCTCCTGGATCAGATTTGGTGCTCAAGGGGATATGGCCATAGATGGTGATTACTCTCTGGTCTTTAATAGACAAACCGGTTTGTTTGTTAAAACGGCGACCTATTTTGCATACAGGTTCATTTCTTGTAGTCAGGTTTGTTTTAAATTTTTTTTTTTTTTATGATTTACCTTAGTCGCCCACAGCAGGCTGAGCTTGGTGTATTTGGGAGATTATAGTCGCCCATAGCAGTTTAATACAAGTTCTCTTCTAGAATGTAGTCCAAGGATTAGATACAAACAAATATCTGAATAATACAATATGCACAGAATATAATGATATCTAACTTTATCTCGGATACCTTGACATATCATGATGGGAATTTTTTTTCCTAGAGGTGCTATTATTGTGGACAGGTTCTATTACAAGAGTAGCTGGTAACCCTCTCATCATTCAACTAGGGTTTGTACGATCGCTTGAAAACTCTACTGTGAAAATTCTTCTGTAAGGGGAATCAAGTTACAGGACCCAGGGTTTGTACGGTCATGGGAAACCTGGAAAAGTCATGAAATTTTACTTTTCTTCAATAGGCCTTGAAAAGTAATGGAAACCACAGTGCTTGAATTGAAAAAAATGACTTGAGGCCTTGAGAGTCTTTAAAAAATTGGTGCGAAATATATTCTTGTCACATTATTCAAATTGTTGCTTAAATTGTATTTTCAGGTTGTTGTCACCCAGGAACCAGATAAACCTATTATTGAAAAAACGAAAAAAATCCCCCCCAAGGCCAAATCAAGCCGTTTTTCTTATATGTTTAATCAACCAGCAAATCGTGAGAGTATTGATTGGGCAACTCCAGGTGAGCTAACAAATTTCAATTTGTAGAAAATTAGGGTTCGTTGTTAAAATTCTGAAATATAATATATTACACATTTGTGCTTATATTCAAGCAATCTAATAATTTGTTGGGATATCTATGAAAATTGTAGGAATATATTCAGGTACTCTGGCTCGGACATTAGCTGAGGAGGAGGAGGAGGAATATGATGAGGATGATTATATATTTGACGAGGAAGAGGAGGATGAAGTTAATGAAGATAAAACAGTAAGTTCTGGCCATTTTGTAGTTTAGTATTTTTTTCGAATGAATGAAAGACATGGTTATAAAGTCTTTCTGTATTTCAATATTTTATATAATTCAACTGTCAGTTTGCAGCTTTACTATGAGGATTTATTATATGAACGTTGGGCTGAAGTTTGTAGTTGCTGTTGCTGATTTCATTGGTTGTGCTTTGCTCGCCTTGAAGAGAATGAGGTGCTCTTCTAGTTTTGGGGTCCAGGAAAATATTCGAAAGCAGCTTCTTCTATTTTCTTTGGGAAATTCACTGAATAAAAATGATATGCTACTTGATAAAAGCAGATAAATTTGCATTGACTTTGAGATGAAAATTGCGACAGCTAGTCGCCTACTTGGGAGTTAATGATAATCAGAAGAAATTGCTGGTTGTTGACAGTGTTGACCCTTAAAGCTCTAGATTGTACAATTTCAATTTTCACCCAGTCCCACAATTAAAATTGGGTGAAATTACATGCATACCAACATGTACAATTTTAGTCAAAACATGATGCCAGTCAAATTATAATGTTCTACTCATTTCTCCTCCCAAGTTATCTTGTTTGAAGGACTAAATGCAGAAAGATTAAAATTTGATTAGAGTACAGTTTTCATGCCATTTTTGTTCATTCCTTGGGGTAATATGGGTGGGTTTCTGTTTAATTACCCCACAAACTCCCTCCCTTTGAATAATAATATAATACACTCTGATCTAAAGTATTTTTTTTAATTTTAAGGCAAAACTTGAGGAAGTGATAGAAGTTTTGAAAGCACAGCTGTTGAAGAGCAAAGAAGCTATGATGCAGCTTGAGTTAAACATTAGGAATGAGGTTTGTGAGGAAATGCAGCAGCAACTTGTGGAAATAGACAGTGATTACAGGTATTATCAACATCTTATGTTAGATCGTTAATTAACCCTTTAAGAGTTAAGTATGACCATAATCATTTTTAATCTGTTTTATTAGCCAATCAAATCAATGTTATTGGGGATGAAATGTGTCCTTAACCCTTTAAGCCCGCACGATGCATTAAAGCATCATTTTACATCCCTGAAAACACACTTGATTTCCCTACAACTAGGGGAAGATTACCAAAATTATCATGAAACTGGTTTACCAATACATGGTAATTTTCTTTACTTTTTCAACCACATCAAATCATCTTCATCCGCTACAAGTCGAGAATTGCGGCAGCAATTCGCGGCTTGTAGTGGATGAAGATGACTATGGTCAATTCAGGCTTGAAAGGGTTAAACATACAAATTTGCAAATAGTTGGTCTCGTGGTGAACAAATATGATAAATTTTCACGCACTTGAAGTGAGACACACCTTCGACTGGTTAAAAATTTTAATAATATAACTTTAAGGGTAAAGGTATAACTTTTGTCCTGCTGGTGAGTAGATTTGAATCCAAATTGAATGCCAGTGAAATTGTTCATCTTGTGTGGAAGTAATTAATAAAGAAAAGACTTCCAAATTTATGTTAATAAATTATAAAACCCTTGTGAACCCTGTATTTTAGCTCAAAATTGTTCATCTTGTGTGGAAGTAATTAATAAAGAAAAGACTTCCAAATTTATGTTAATAAATTATAAAACCCTTGTGAACCCTGTATTTTAGCTCAAGGCTTGACCGTGAGCGAGCTCTGCTGGAAGAGAAGCATGATCGTCGTATTGAGTTATTAATGGAGAGTGCTCGGCGCAAACGTCGACGAAATGATGACTGTGAGGAAGAGTTGGTGCCTTCTTTTCTTGTCCATTCTGCGCAAACTAAACTTCAGGTGACTAATATAAGTCATGATTCTTTTGTTATATTTTTTAGGCTTTAATTTCAGTTTTTCACAATATTTTTGACTTGTCCCTGGTCTTACTGGGCCAGAATAGTATATTTTCATACAAGTTTGAAACCAAAATTTTCATTGAAATTATTTTAAAAATTGTTGTCAGTTATTGTAATTCAATTTGTGAGATATTATCTATTTCGAAAAAAAATTGTCGTTTTTGTGAAATTCTGATTAAAATATTGCAATAGTGGCCTTAATTTAATAAAATTTGCATAGTATTTTTTAAAGTGAATCAATCATTTTTAAAAAGTTGCTGTGGGAAGTAAAGCATATGTAATAAATCTTGATGAATCACTGTATTGAGATGCTTAGACACACAGACAACATATGTGCATGCATGTATTTATAAGTAAATATTATCATACATGATTTAGAGGTGTTTTGAATTATTTTTATATTCAAATAATTATAAGTGCATGCACTTCTTTTTTAAAACAAAGCGTAGGTATCCTCTTTCACTTTAGGCCAGTGTTTTATATGTGATGTGTCATATCAAAACCAGTTCTATGTCATAAAATATAGAAAATGAGTTAGTAAGTGGCGTTTGAAGAGCCAGCGCTCAAGTTTCAAATGCACCAAAAATTAGAAATATATCTTAATTATTTAGGAAATCATCGATAAGAAAAGATTTGGAAACTTAAGCCCAAAATATCGCAAAATGTTGAGAAAATGACCTACAAAATTGACAAATTTATGGTTTAACCCTTTCATGGCCAAATCGGCCGAATCCGCCCGCTAAAGTGCCTGTCGCACGAAAAAATCAGCTGAACGCTGGCGAACGCTGACTATCGCTAGACCATCGTTATGCCATCGCCGTGTGCGTTTAGCAATCATTGTTGATTGCTGAAGAACGCTGAGAGTTTGAACACGTTCAAAAGTTTCAACACACACCAGCGTGTAAGAGGAGACGCTAGAGGAGCGTGACTCGATCGTTGTACACGCTAGGGGAACGTTATTCAGTCGTTGTACACGCTAGGGGAACGTTACTCAATTGTTGTACACGTTAGGAGAGCGTTACTCAATCGCTGTACTATATTGCTTTTAAATCATAATAGACATATACATATATATGTATTACACTTCCTGGTGAATCACTTAAAACCATACAAATAAAGTGATAAATTATTGGTAATTATACACAATACATCTACAAATGTATCAATCTTTATAAAAGCTCAGCGCTTTTATAAAAGTTTGTGATCAGCTGATCAAAAATAATATGAGATGTTTAAAATCTTCTTCTATGAAAAATAAGCTTTTAACACGAGAAAATATCTAATTCAAAATAACTTATACCAAACACTTCTAAATTCTCTAGTTTGAAAATTCAATATATTTTCACATGGCTCAACATATTAAAAGGATAAATTTACAATTAGAAATCTACTAAAATCAATGAAATACTGCAGTAAAAACTTGTGGTTTTAAAGAAAAATCATGTGATCGTAACTGTGCGTTGTGGGTCGTCGAGCACACGTCGGCAGTCGCTCCCCAGTCTCCGAGTGCGTTATACATGCGTTACTTATGCACTACTCCCACGCTGGCTGTCGCTGGTGATCGCTGGCGATAGAATCACGGATTGCTTTGAAGTTGTATTTTCGATCAGCGTTAAAAAAAGAAAATTAGCCAAAAAATATTATTTTAACAAAACATGGCCATAACTTAAAATCTAAAGCTCTGTCACATATTTAGATTTTCGGATTCTCCTACCTTTTTCTGCAGAATGTCTCTTTAGCCCGCCTTTTAATTTTAATAAAAAAGTTGGGCTATTGCAATTAAAGTTAGGCGGCGGTGGCGTTAACATTTACTTGTGGGCCCGAAGACTTAAAAAGTTTTTCATGTATCCTTCCCAAATTTGTTTTGCATGTTACTAATGCCCAGTTCTCGGTCAAGTTCAATAATGGCCAGAACAAAATTCAAAATGGCCAATTTATTGAGATTTTTCACTTTTTACATCAATAATTTGACCTTTTGGGCGCGATAACTTGAAAAGTTTTTCACATATCCTCTTCAAATTTGTTATGCATGTTACTAATAAGTAGTTCTTGGACAAGTTTAATAATGGCTGAAAAAAAATTCAGAATGGCTGATTTATTGTCATTTTTCACATTTTACGTCAATAATTTGACCTTGTGGCCGCAATAATGACGGCGGGCTATTGTCATGTGTGCTCTTGTTTAATATATAGAACAAAAAAAATGACTCATTATTTATTGAGTGTTTAATACTTCTATGCGATTGTAAGCCTTGTTTTATTTGGTTTCTTGTCGTCTGCCCTTCTCATCTTCTTTTTATTTCATCATCCTGATGGTATGTGATGTATACCGTAAAGTGCAGAGAATAACGTGCACCTTTTTTCCAAATGAATGGGAAATGCGCGTTATAGTCCAGGGCGTGTTACATGACGCATACAGTGTATGCGAGATCTGCATAATCTGCTGGCTTATGTGGAGTCGCCTGTAACAGCTAGCAGGCAACGTGAGTCTGTATTGAAGCTAGCAAACACCGACCCAATGCTGATTCAAAGTTGAGCCAACATTGGGTCATTGTAGCATGCTGATTGTGTTGAGCTTGTATGTATACTGTACAGATGCACATGTTGTCACATTCAAGGAGTTGTCATTATAGCTAACGTACAGCTTGGGGGATGTCTGTATTGTAGGCAGCATGCTTTCTCTTCAGCGTCATGTGTACTGCGCAGTGCACAGATGCACATATTGTCAGCCTGGGCAGTTGTCAGTATAACTAACAATCAGCATGCTTTATCTTGCTTGTATACTGTAAATGGGCCTCAACATATAAAGCCTGTTCAGCTGTAGTCACTCGTAACTAGGGGGATGCCCAGTGCCCTGCGAACATTCAATTCATCATTCATCAATTCATCATTTTTCAGTTGATTGGGCATGTTATCTCTATTATTTATCGCTGTTAATTGTTGCCAATTACTTAATGACTGTTTATTTTCTCAATTTTATGAGAGGTAATATTGCCTGGGACTAATATTGCAAATTTTATGGACGCCAAATTAATGTGGCTTACAGTAGTCTGCCGCATAGGGTGGGGGAACTACCTAGACAAGCTATTAATCCTAGCTGACTAGGAACAAGCTCAACACTTGTCAGTATCCTGTAATGTTTGGTTTTTGACAGAGATTTAGCGCGTTATAATACGGAGCGCTTTATGTAAGGATTTTACCCGCTGAATAGTCATTTTTACCCTGCTGTGCCAGGGTGGCCACGGGTCTTTAAAAGTCTTAAATACTCTTTAAATTTGTTTTTGAAAAATGAGGCTTTCAAAAGACTTTAAAAATGTAAGTTAGTTAATAAAAAGGTCTTATTTTTTTCATTTTTCTCTTTTTTTTAAATGCGGTAAGAAAAAATTTCACATTTATTGAATTTTTTCCCCATTCTTCGGTTTTCCAAGTGAGGCAATATATGTTGAGCTGGTAATAATTTTAGGTTTTGGAGTCTATAAAAAGGTGTTATTTTCATTTCATTGAGTTGGCATAAACCCTGTGTGCGATATACAACAGGATGCGTTTTTTCCGCGCTTTACAGTTTTAATGCAATCTCGACCTGAAGAGCTTCCAGATCGGCTTCCGAAACAGTTCACTAATCACGTGTGATTCAGGCAAGACTAGAATTGTGATCTTGACCTGAAGCGCTTCCAAGTCGACATCTGACACAGGTCACTAAATCATGTATGATCCGGGCGAGACTGTACACTGTCAACAAGCATGCTAGTTGTTTCCTTCTTTTAGACATCTTAGTCAAAACAAACTAACTTACTGTACTGTACATGCAAATATGATATAGCGTAGTTTAATGTGTTTTTTGTCCTTCTTGTAAAAGGATGCTGAGAAGAGGTGTCAAGTATATGAAGATAGGGCTGGTGGCCTAAAAGAGGACCTAAAGGCCTCTCGGGAAGATCAGCAAAAAACACTCGAAGAACTGAAGAAATTACAAGCTGAAAAAAACTTGGTAATTTTTTACCCCATCACTATTAATAGTAGAAATCTACTATTTTATTCTTTGAAATTTAGATATCTTTAAAATATATCATTTGTTAAGCTAAATTTGCTGAAGAATCAAGCACATGTTCTTTGCCAGGACATACATTTTTGACACTTCCATAGTGAACAATGATGATTAACCCTCTAAACTCCCCTGTTGCATTTATGCTCTACATGATATATTTTACACAAAATTCGGAGTACAAATATTGGTATTGTGCATATAACTATAAGCAAGTGATTTTTTTGGGAGGAAAATAATTTCTGTAATGCATTTTTGGCAGATAATTCAGGTACTGTCCAGTAGAAAGATTGTAAAGATTGAGGACATAAGTGTAGAACTATAAGACATCATAAAGTAATAGTAGTTTGCTGGATTTGTGTGTGGTGTGTGCATTTGGTAGGTTGGTGGGATATAGGATCAATAGTCAGCATTTGGTGAGATTTTATATTTTACTGTTAAATTCAGGCAAGTGGTGATTTGTGTGAAGTTGAGAAGATAGCTTCAGAGAGTCAAGCTGCTGTTGAGAAAGCTGAGCAGCGTCTGCAAGACAAAGAAGAGCAAATTCGAGAATTACAAGAAATTCTGGAAAATTCTGTGAAAGGTAGCTATTTAATTTTCCAAAACTGTGATATAAATATAGCCATTTTCATTCTGTCTTCACACATTCCAATGATCCAACTGGAACTAAGAGTTGCAGCAATTTAATATTTTATAAATTACCAGACTAGACTTTAGACTAGACTCTGCAATTGTTATTATAATAATAACTTCCATCACTGGCATAATCAAAATTTCAATAGAAACTAATACACTTCCTCAGAATTTTAAAGAAGCGCATTGTTGGACCACTACTAAAAAAAATATCTCTTCCTAGAAACAAACTGAAAAATTACGGCCTATATCCAACTTGAGTTTAATTTCCAAAATCACATAAAAAATAACCATCTATCAATAACCATAACCATCAATCCGTAAAAATTTAAACACCGTTGGATAAACTTAAACTCTCATATGGATTTCCACAGGGCTTCGTACTGGAACCACTGCTTTTTACCTTATTAGTTAAAATCTGCACTACTCTGCGCTACCATCTCCAGTTTCGATATAAATGACAATCAGTATGCCGATAATGCTGTATATCTCGGTGTATAATGTGATGTTTTTCCTAGCTATTCATATCACAAAAATGCACCTGGTAATATACACAGATGTAGAATTGAATACAATTTTTTAGCAGTTTAGCATGTGTACAACGTATCTAAGCGTAGGTCAGACAGTGCTATCGGTAAGTAGGTCTAAACAACACGGACAACAGTTTGACTGCGGCTTAGAGTTTATAGCTTATCAACAAGCCAAAAAAACATGGGAAATATTGAGAAAATATATGATATGATCATGATGTTTTTAATCCAGGGCAGTTTTTTTTTTCCAACCAGTAAAATGTATTCCACGAACGATGTATTAGCGACCAAGCGATGATGGTGATAACGCACCCAGTGAGCACGATATACTAGCCCGATGGTGGTTAGTTGGTATACCATTGTTGTCGACGCTGGCCCAACATTTGGAAAACCTTGTATCATGTTTGCTGTGAGTGCTTATAATATATTTATTCTACAGGAGCTGCCTGGATTTTTTTTCCTGTATGTATTACCTTGTTACAATTGGAGCATGAACATGCATAAACGTTCACATCACTTTTGTTTGACAGACTGTGTGAGCTGTAAAGAGCATGTTTCTGAGATGGAGGAGCTCGCTACTAGAATGGATGATACTGAGACAGAAAATGATCGCCTGCAACGAGAGCTAACTAAACTGCAGCAGGTCATTGACATGCTTAATTGTGATATTCAGGTATGTTCCTGCTGCGATCCAGAACTTCAAGTGACTGAAAATAGTAGGATTTGTAACATTAGGTAAAAAACCATGCACTATCATCCCACGCTCAAGACATCATCTGTACATCATTCATCTCTTCAATGGACTGTACTGTTTTTATTTGTGTATTACCATGTCACAGGTCTAAATGACCATTAGTGCTGAAAAGTTACGTTGAGCATTATTCTACTACTACCACTACTTGTATTTACATTATCACACAAAATTGATCCATGACAATGAAATCATTTTGAGATTTTTATTCTGGGCTTTACAAAATTAATACTGGGGGTAGTAGCCCTGGACTTGTCTCATGATGGCCTGTGGTAGCCTGCCAAAAATGCAAGATTGTCCAAAAAACAAGTCATTAATTTATATATCGTTTCCATCCCAACAATATGAACAAAAATGTCTTTATATAGTGTTAGATGCATTTTCCTGTTGTCCAGGGCATCGGGTGATGGGGTTTGTAAAGCCCTGATTTTATATTTTGGTATTTCATACAATACATACATTTTTATTCACCTTGATGTAGGAATTGTGGTGGCAATTTGCATCTCAAAATGTATGAAAATAGAATTAAATAGCTGGGTCCTAGGACGCTCAAGATAAATAGGCAGTGTTTCATCTAGCTATTTCTAACATTGTGCTGCGCCATGTTGCCTTTTGTGAGCGCCATGTTGCCCTTCATGTGCGCCATGTTGCCCTTCATGTGCGCCATGTTGCCCTTCTAATATTCAGACGGTGATCTGCCTCTGTGAACTATTGTTACGTCATAGTCATCCCACCCGGGCCATTGTGACAGTGGAAAACACCCCAGTCACATATGTCGCGCGCTCACACCTATGACGCAATACCTGATAACGGTCTGTGTACATAGTGGTAATAACTGGTGATGTTTACATACTTAACTGATTCTGTTTGTACCCTTAATTGGGGAGGATTTGTGTTGGAAATACCCATCCGGATCAACTGGTTGCCCGGCATGCATGATAAGGTGCCCCCAAATGATAGGTGGTGCCATACACTGATTGGTAGTGCTCAGGTAGTTTTTTTCTTATGTATAGGAACATGGTACAGAGCCGAAAGCAGATTGCACTAGCTGTGCGGAGTTAGGAAAGAAATTAGACAACCTTGAACAGCAGCAGTCCAACAACAGAGATTCCAGGGTGAAAGAACTTGAGTGTGAACTCTCAGAGTTCCAAAAGGTTGATAATGTTAATTCAGAAAATTACTTCTGTTAACCATTTAAGCACTGAGTACGAATTGATTCATTTTTAATCCATTTTATTAGCAGATTAAGTCACTTTCATTGGGAATGAAATGAGTGTTTAAAGTAATTTTCAACTACTAAGTCGTGGGTGGCGATAGCAAGACAACTTCCAAGTGGGTGTAAATTTTATTAAGATAACTTAGTGTGTAAAGAGTTCTGTTAAACATGTTTCAACTTCACATCATCACAAAAACTAAATACTCATCACAACTTTATTTCAGGAAAGGACAGAGATGGAGAAGGCTGTATCAAAGATAAGTGAGGAGAAAGCACAGTTGCAGAGTGAGCTTGAGAAAAAGGAGGCGGAACTGAAGCAATCTGCAGCTAGTATGGTCGCAGAAGATGAATGGCAAGCTCTATTAGAGGCTAAGGACGAGGAGTTGCAATCATCGTGCACTAAGCTGATGGAACTGAGTAAGGAAATTCAGAGTCTGAAGACAACAATGGAGAAAGAGGGAAGCAAATATCAGAAAATGGAGGCTGCAATAGGAGAAGCTAAACAAGAGGTGCAGGTTGCTGAGAAATGCACCAGAGAGAAGGAGCATGAGCTGGCATCACTGAGAGACGAGCATGAGCAGGCTGAGCTACATATGAAGATCTGTATAGATGAGCTGGAAACTAGTCTCATCTCAACGATCAAAGAGAAAAAACAGACCCAGGATATCACTGATAAACTATCAAAATTGAGAAATTCTCTCAGCAATCGTGAAACACGTGCTGGTGCTCTTGAAGACTCGCTAATGCAGGCTAACGGTATTGTGAGAGAAAAAACCTTGCTGGTTGGAACCCTTGAAGAACAGTTAGAAGCCAGCAAATCATCTATTCTGTCACTAAGAAAAGAATGGGACCAAAGAAATGGTGAGCTGCAGCTACAGCTGGAAGATTACATTGTAAAAGTAAACGAGCAAGCTGAGGAGATAGGTGAACTGAAAGAGATGAAGAAGGCGGCAGACAAACAAATTACTGAACTGACAGCTGTCAACAAACAAAGTGAAGCCTCAGCACAAGCTGGAAGAGAAATATCAAAGAAAGAATGGCAGGAGAAGGAAGGCCAGCTGGAAGCATTAGAGGCAACAGTGGCATCTGAGAGACAAACTGCTCATGCCAAGTATGAGGAAGTTCAAAATGTCTTATCTAGTAAGAATGTGATAATTGAACAACTTAAATCAGAGTTAAAACACACAGTTGCTAAACTAAAAGTGGAAGGAGAGAAATCCACAGCTTTACACAATCAATTACAAGAAATAGAAAATCAAGTTATGCAAATAAAATCCGGAGATAATGAAGCCCAGGACAAGGTGGCACTACTTACTGCTAAATTGTCAGAAACAGTAAAGAAATTAGCAGCCAATCAGGTCACGCAAGAAAAACTAACTGGCTTACTAGAGGAGAAAGAGCGTAAAATAAACGGTTTGACAATGACTGTGGAAATGGCTGAGGAGACGGAGTTTATTGTGGAAGAATTGAAAGCAGAGGTGGAAACTGCCCAACAGGAACTTGAAAATGAGAAGAAAAAGTGTAGAAAGCAAGAAGAGCATGCGGAGGATGTGGAGAACAAACACTCTGAGGTAATTGCTGATTTGCAAAGCAAACTTCAAGAATTGGAACAGAAGCTGCAAGACACTGAGCACGAGTATAAAATGGAAATTGAGCAGCTAAAACAAGATAAAGAGCAATGTGAGCTATTTTTAAGTGAAGCCAAAGAGTCACTAGAAGATATCCAAGAAAATTTATCTGAAAAACAGGCAAAGTTCACGAAAGATAAAGAAGAATTAGATAAAACATTGGAATTGGAAAAAAAGAGATGCAGTAAGTACGAAGGAGCACTGAAAGAACTTGAGAAATGCCTACTCTCCAGCAAATCTGGTCAAGATTCTGCAGCTGAAGCGGTAGCTGATTACAGGCAGAAGTCCAAGCGTCTCGAGGATGAAATAGAAAATCGTGATGAGCGAATTCTGAATCTAGAAGATCAGTTGGAGGTGAGCGAAGAGAAGGTTCAGATTTTACAGGAGCAGTTGGAGCGTACCAGGGAAAAGATTACTCAGCTTGAAGTAGAGATTAGTGACCCCAAATTACGTGATCTTGAAAGTCGACTTGATGAGCAATGTGAACATGTTGTCAATTTGGAGGATCAACTTGAAGACAAGAATGACAGGATAGAAATATTGGAGGAGAGAATCTGCGATTTGAAACAGAGGCTCGAGGAGAAGAATGAAGCTCATGTGCAGACAGAATCAGCAAAGATACAACAGCTACAAGAAGATATAACCAATCTGAAAAAAGAAAAAGAAACATTAAATGTCAAACTAGAAACGCAAACCAAGGAGAAGCTACTAGCACTGAAACAAACCAAACAGGAAAATACAGAGCTTCTGGTCCAAGCAAAGGATGAGGCAGCTAAATTACAAAGTAAAATTGAATCAGAAGTGGAAAAGAGAAGAAAACTAGAGGAAAAAATTGAAACAGTTGAGCAAACCATGTTTGAAAAGGAGAATGAAAAGAAGTCAGCGGAGAGTAGATGTAGTGTGCTGAGCAATGATCTGAAGGATGTTAGTGCACGACTCGTGGAGAGTGATGAACAAATAGAGAAGGAGAGAAAACTCGGAGAGACAATAAAGGGAAAGTTAGCGGACTGTGAGTGTAAAGTAGAGGAGTTGTTAAATTGTTTACAAGAGAAGGATGAAAATATCAGTCAAATGGAGCAGAAAATATCCAATAAGGTCGCGGAATTTGCACGTCTTGAGCATGAATTGGAAAATGAGAAATCTCAACGAGAACAAGCTGCTGAGGATCTGGTATCGATGAAGGAAGAGCTAAAGGAACAGGGAGAAGAATCAAAAGAACGATTGCAAGAAGTGGTGAAAGTGAAGGAGGAGGCCGTGAAGAGATTGGAGGCAAATGTGACAGAGTTGGAAGAAAAGCTGGAGAAAGCTTACGAGCTGGAGAAAGAGCTTGTGGAGCAGGCTCAGGACATAGAGAAGGAACATAGCAGACAGCTGCAACAACTGACGACAGGTACGAGAGAGCTGGAGACACTGCAGAGAAAAGCGTCAGAGACTGATGACAATATACAGCTACTGACTGACGAGAAGGAACAGCTGAGTCTACAGCTACGTCAGACTCAGGACAGGCTCTCTGTGGTAGAGGAACAGCTGCAGGCTCGAGAAGTGTCAATAGAATCTTACAATAAGCAGGTAGCTCTACTGAATGACGAGACCAAACTACTGAATCAGCAGGTTAGAAAGCTAGTAGAACCCAACTGTTAACCCTCTCAGCGCGGGGACCGTCTTTATACGTCAGAATCTGGCGTCTGTAGACAACAGATTCTGATGTATAAAGACATTCCCCGCACTGAAAGAATTTTAATGTTTAAATTATTGTGATTATCTAACATAATTTTCTCATTCTCCTGGAAGCTGTTGCATCACAGCAGTTAAGATTAGTTACAGGTATTTTTTTAGCTATTATATATTTAAATCGAAAACTGAATACAATTTATTTCAGACTATTGAAACTTAAAAAACTTTTTTATTATCTCTATTACTGATCTTTTACGTCAGGAAACTTTATTATGTGGTTTCTGTTTGTTATTTTTTTCTCAAAGAAAGATATAAATAATTCAGCAATGTTTCATTTGCTCATGCCTGTGCTTAATGGGCTTAGCAGCACAAAATCAATAAAAGGATATGTTTACATGAACAATTACATAAATATTATATTTAATGTTATTTCCATACAGATGCAACGCAGTCAGGAGCGTGAGTCTACGTTGCGTGGTGATCTGCAGGAGGCGAGTCGCAGACAGGCCACAACCAATGAGCAGTGTGATAGACTGACAGTAGAGCTCAATGAGTCACGTACACGACTGGAACAAATGTCACAAGAATCGTCCACAGCAAAAACACAGCTTCTTAAATTACAGGTGAGCCACAATTTGCAATCCACATCTTCTCAACTTGGGAGTTAAAAATGATAAATTTGCCACACATATGGCAGAAAATCTTTTTATTTATAAATAAATTTTTAAATTAACCCTTTCCTGAGAATATAAATTAACCCTTTCAGCGTAAATCAAGAAAACATCAGTTGTTTGGATTATGTTTCATTAGCTTATCAAATAATTCACTGTTAGTAGGATTGAAATGAGTGGTGAAAACATCAAGATTTGCAAATGTTTAGGCTCAAATTAAACAAATATGAGTGTTTTTCACCCACCTATCACGTAATGGGTTACCTATTCAGCGCGGGGGCCGTCTGGCGTATAAAGACGGACCCTGCACTAAAAGAAATGAACTATTTATAATGACCGTAGACCCATAACATAGGTCTTGAAATGAAGCAGAAAGAACTAACTAAAACATTTATGATGATTTTAATTTGTATACAAGTATTTCCGATCTTTGAGGGTTCATTCACTGTGAGCTTTTCCCACCTCACATTTCTATTTGTCTATTTTTTATAACTAAAACTATTTTCTATCCAATAGAAGCTGGAAATTGCGTTAGCAATTCCAGTTTCAAATGAATGAGAAACAGAATCAAACAACTCGACAGCACAAGGATTAACCCTTCATGCGCTGAATTAATTTTTAAGAAAACATCGCAACCAAAAGGTTTTTTCAATTTGAAATCACCATAAATGTCTTTCCGATTCATTTGAATACCTATGTTAGGGGTCTACAGCCATTAGAAATATGTTCACTCTTACAGTGCGGGGATCGACTTTAGTTAGGGAGTATTCCAGAGTCTCCAAATTTCACAAGAGTTCTCACGATTTTCCACCTGTTTTCCCGTCTCCCAAATTGCCCTGTCAATCTTCCAAATTTTCCACATTTACCTTTTACTCCAAACTTGTATTAAAATCGCAATTTTCAATGGCTGTGCAGTCATAAATTAAACCAATTGGTGTCTCTAATTCCAAAAATTCCCGGGTTCCTTGGTCGGCCTTGTCGCACATCGACCTTAGGGCCAATCTTCTGTCATCTTACTCTTTCATTTTTCTTATCTCTTTGCTTCCACCATTCTCACTTGGCTTATTCTGTATTCTCATGACTGGCACTTGGCTTTATGATATAGACTCAGGTCCTGAATGCAGAAACAAATGCAGAGGAAGTTGGCAGACAGCTGCAGGTTTTGCAGAAGGAATTAACTTTAGCAGAGAAAGAAGTGGAAGATCTGAAGTCTGAGGTGGAAAGAAAAGATCAGCGTCTGAAACAGCGGAACAAGGGTGTCAATGATCTCCTGGAGAAAATGACAGATGAACGTAACAACTTCGATTTGCAATTGCAAGGTATGGTAGATCAATGTAAATGTAAATGTTTGTACATGTATTCATCATATTTTCATGTTGTCACAATGTGTAGCTTTTTGCTGCCTGCTGTTTTGTATTCATTTTGTTACAATAATTTGTTTTTCATACAGCATCAGCTTGTACATTGTGCAATATTTTTTTATATTTTTATGATGATGACAGAATGTAAGTTTATTGAGAAAAAGCAAAGATGTGATAGTTTTAAAAATACTTGCAAATTTGTATCATTGGAGTCATTTCCTTGTCTTTCTCAATAAAGTTATTGGCAATCAACTTTTTATTGTGGAAGTTTGAAACGTTCGTACTTGGCATGCAAATATAATATCTTGCTTTGACTTTACTTGAATCTGCAGGATGTTTTCATTGGGAGACAAGATGGGAGAGAAGCAGAGGTTGATTTTTCCTAACTTTATAGTTTCATTTTTTTAGATGCTAAAGCCAATGATCGATTGCTGGATGAACTTAAGTTGACACTCCAAGAACAGGAGACTGTAATGGCACAGCAGGATGAGTACATGCAGAAACGTGACAGACAGATGCAACAACTCACACAAGGTACACATGTTATTTACTGCAGTAGAACTATATTATTCTCGCTTTCAAATGCATAATTTAACCCTTGTTCTGCTGAGTTTGTTGCTATTTTGTTACTATTGATGCTGGATTTACCGATGCAATTTTCAACTTCAAATGACCAAAAAAGTTTTTATGCATATTTTAGGAATTAAATTATTTGAAATCAACATTTTTCACAGCATAATTGATCAATTTCAGTTGCATTTTATTTAGACACATAACCGTTCAGGGTTATTTAACTCTGCCTGCCCTTGTTAAATTTAGCAAGGTACATAAGCTGGACATTTTGTGTTTAAAAATCGGTGAATAATCCATACAATGAAGATTTCCTGGACTTTAGTTTGACATATCCTAATTTGGTAAGAGTATGTGTTTTACTTTCATTTTAAGGTGGAAATTGCGAGTTGAATTGGATAATAATTTAATATATTTTATATTTGAAGATTATACAAATGATAATGACAAAAAATACATTTACAGATCATGAAGATATTTGTAATAAGTACACATCTCTGCAAGATGATAACAAACAAGTGTTAAGTCAACACAAAGAGCTTGAGAGGCAGTTTGAAGATTTGACAAGTAAACATGCTAATTTGTGTCGCAAGCAATCATCTGCGGAATCAGAGAGACTGAGTATAGGAAGGCACCAAGAAGAAACAGAAAGTAAACTAAGTGAACTCAAAAATAAACTATTACATGCCCAAGATGAAAGCGAACAAGTGAGAATATACATTTTTTTATTAATGTAAATTAAGCTTTTCCAAGCAGTTTGTCTTGATAAGCATTTCGTTTTACCAACCAGCTCACTGAAACAGTGATAGAAATCATCTGTATCATCCTTTTGGTATAAAGAATCATATCTGCCGCTTTGTAGAGTGCAAGATACAAATTGTTAATTTCAAGGCAACAGTATACTGAATTGTCTTCATAACTTAATAGAATGCTGCTTGTGAAAGGTGGTCTTTGCTGATAAGAAATATCAAGAGTTGAACATACACAAACTAGGGTTCTTTTAATCATGAGAGATCATTTAAGATAATAAAAATGGTAAATTCATGGAATATTCGAATGAGCAAAAGTGGTTCATGTGTATTTGATACATTTTCAGTGCATCATCTGATATTTCCTGTTTCATAGAGGTGCCCAATAATATGTTTAAGTCATTAAATAATGTAAAGAAAGCAGATACATTCTATTAATTTTTGTTGTGCCTATTTTTCTGTATCCAATGAGTTACATCTTCAGCATGACAAATTTATAGAGAGGAAAATGTAATATTTAAATCAATGTTTTTCATTTTATAGTACCATACACGATCTTCTCAAGCTATGGAATCAAACAGGAAACTTCAACGACATATAGATACCCTTCAGAATGACAAAGCCGCCCTGAATAAGGATGTACAAGATCTCACCAAAGAGGTGGGAGGTGTGGAAAAGAGATTAGAAGGTAAAATAATTATAACTAATGTTAGATGTCATGACATTAAAAAATATGACTTCTCGTGCTTACCGTTGCTCCAATACTTTGACAAATGAAGTTATTGAATAATCATCATAGGGGCCCATGGTTTTATTTAGTATTTTTTATCACTTTAATGTACTCTGGCTATTTAACGAAAGACATACAAACAGCTATTTAGTGATGCTAATTCGCATCTGAAATTAGATATCTAAATTTTTGATCCATGCATCTATGATGTAATTTACCTTTCTTTAAACTAGAAGTTCTTATCGGTATGGCACTGATCTATGACACTGAAGTTTGTCATTGGTACTTTTACAGAAGTGCTTAAAGAATGTACTCAGCTTAGAAATCAACTAGAAGTATCTCAGACGAAATCTCTGGAGAAACAGAAGGAAGACAACTCAGCTCATGGACAATCACAATTATTAAAACAAAAGTTTCAGGTAAATCACTATAACAGTGATTGAAAAGATAAAATATATGGTAACTTTGTTAATGGTTGTATCTGTGCAGATACAACCCATTGAACAATATATATGTATAATAACCATTTAAAAGCTTGTTAAATTGTATATGAGGAAAACACAATTTAAAAAGTGTTCAAGGAGAACAATTTTTGGGACCTCAAAAATGATGGAAATAAAGTTCATGAGTTACATTAAAAGTATCAGGTGATTGTTATAAGTACGTTTTACAATATTTACGATTATTATATGTTTTTGGTTATTATATTTATTTATTCCATATTTTTCAAGCTAATTTATACATTGTAATTTTTTTTAAGGTTTTAGAGGAGCAGAAAGCCCAGGTGGAAAGAGAAAGAGATCACTGGAAGGACCAAACAGGAATTTCTGAAAAACGAAAGGAACAGGAACTTGCTGTATGTATGCTATTCAATCTATAATTCTGTGCATGCATGTTAGTATTTGTATTTATACAACATACACAAAAACAGGTTTCACATTGATCACATTGATCTTACATAGTACCTTTTCATCATATGTTTGCAAAGCAGATGTTTTTCGAAAATGTGTTTATAATCATTGACATATGCCGTTACAACAACAGTTTTTGTTTTTTATATTGATGATTATTTGTGTTCATCGGACACCTTACAATTACATAAATGTGTTCATGCAATATAATTATAATATAGAGATTTACCCTCATGTTGAAGGATATCATATCCAGGGAGTAAAGGGACATTTTCAAGGGGTATGGTAATAACTTTATATGGATCCCCCAAGTGTTACTATTTACGTAGAAAATCGCATGTGTATTGGAATAAATGATTTCAGAATATTTGTATTGAGTTGGCCATTTTTATTTCAAAATCAGGAAAACAAAACTTGGGCTGTGAAGGGTTAAGAGAAAATGTATGGGTATATAAAATTTAATAATAATTTAATCATTTATTTTTGTGAGCAGAAGTGGCGAGAAGAACGGGATAAACTGGTTTCTGGACTTGAACTGGTGTTAAAACAAAAAGATACAGAATTAAAGGAGATGAAGAAGAGTGACGGTGGAATGCAGGTAGACTAGTAGTTTGATATATCTTATTACAGTTATAACGTTTCTCTGGGTATCTACCAAAGCCTTTGCTTTGTCTTTACTTCTTTTTTTAGCCCGCCTTTTAATTTTAATTAAAAAAGGTGGGCTATTGCAATTGAAGTTCGGCGTCGTCGGCGTCGGCGTTAACATTTACTTGTGGGCGCGATAACTTGAAAAGTTTTTCATGTTTCCTTCCCAAATTTGTTTTGCATGTTACTAATGACCACTTCTCGAACGAGTTCAATAATGGCTGAAAAAAAATTCAAAATGGCCGACTTATTGCGATTTTTCACCTTTTACGTCAATAATTTGACCTTGTGGGCGCGATAACTTGAAAAGTTTATATCCTTTTCAAATTTGTTATGCATGTTACTAATGACCAGTTCTCGGACAAGTTCAATAATGGCCGGGGAAAAAAAAAAATGGCCGATTTATTGCGATTTTTCACATTTTACGTCAATAATTTGACCTTGTGGGCGCAAAAACTTGAAAAGTTTTTCACATATCCTCTTCAAATTGGTTATGCATATTACTAATAAGTAGTTCTTGGAGAAGTTCAATAATAGCCGAAAAAAAAAAAAAAATGGCCGATTTATTGCGATTTTTCTCATTTTACGTCAATAATTTGACCCTGTGGGCGCGATAACTTGAAAAGTTTTTCACATATTCCCTTCAAATTTGTTATGCATGTTACTAATAAGTAGTTCTTGGACAAGTTCAATAATGGCTGAAAAAAAATTCAAAATGGCCGATTTATTGCGATTTTTCTCATTTTCTGTCAATAATTTGACCTTGTAGGCGCGATAACTTCAACATTTTCACAAGTATCCTCTTCAAGTTTGTTATGCATGCTACTAATAAGCAGTTCTTGGACAAGCTCAATAATGGCCGTTAAAAAAATCAAAATGGTCGACTTATTGCGATTTTTCACATTTATTTTACGTCCATAATTTGACCTTGTGGGCGCGATAACTTGAAAAGCGGCTGGTTTTTTATAGATCTGCTTGTAGTCTATGCAAGTATTATATAGTATATCATATTATACATGTATCTATCCTATTTAACATACCATTTATATCTTGGGTTGTTATTTACGTGATGACATTCGTCTTTACTTTCTTTATCATAATTCGGCGGCGGGCTATTATCGAGTGTGCTCTTGTTTAGCAATGTAATTCATGTTTGAAATTATATGCTTTGCACACTGCCTTGAAAATGTACGTTATTCTGCTAAAAAATTTATGTTCCATTTTTCAATAATTTGACCTTGTGGGCGCGAAAACTTGTAAAGTTTTTCACATATCCTCTTCAAATTGGTTATGCATATTACTAATAAGTAGTTCTTGGAGAAGTTCAATAATAGCCGAAAAAAAAAAAAAAATGGCCGATTTATTGCGATTTTTCTCATTTTACGTCAATAATTTGACCCTGTGGGCGCGAGAAATTGAAAAGTTTTTCACATATTCTCTTCAAATTTGTTATGCATGTTACTAATAAGTAGTTCTTGGAAAAGTTCAATAATGGCTGAAAAAAAATTCAAAATGGCCGATTTATTGCGATTTTTCTCATTTTACGTCAATAATTTGACCTTGTAGGCGCGATAACTTCAACATTTTCACAAGTATCCTCTTCAAGTTTGTTATGCATGTTACTAATAAGCAGTTCTTGGACAAGCTCAATAATGGCCGTTAAAAAAATCAAAATGGTCGACTTATTGCGATTTTTCACATTTATTTTACGTCCATAATTTGACCTTGTGGGCGCGATAACTTGAAAAGCGGCTGGTTTTTTATAGATCTGCTTGTAGTCTATGCAAGTATTATATAGTATATCATATTATACATGTATCTATCTTATTTAACATACCATTTATATCTTGGGTTGTTATTTACGTGATGACATTCGTCTTTACTTTCTTTATCATAATTCGGCGGCGGGCTATTATCGAGTGTGCTCTTGTTTAGCAATGTAATTCATGTTTGAAATTATATGCTTTGCACACTGCCTTGAAAATGTACGTTATTCTGCTAAGAAATTTATGTTCCATTTTTTTTTGATAAACATAGGTTGATGGTGAAGAATTGAGAACATTACGTCTTGAAATGAAGGCTAAAGACGACTTTATCCAAGAATTAACATCTCAGATGGATACTCCAGCAAGACAGAAAAGACAGCGTGGTGTTGGTAGAAAAAGAAAAACATCCTCAAATTCGGATGAAGATCCTGCTACTGTTGGCTTCAGAAAGGAAATTGAAACTCTCCAACATCAGGTTAGAATGATTAAAGCACTAAGGGAGAAAAATATGATTTGAAGTGGCTGAAAATTACTCAGATTTGTTTAATTTAAAACCTAACATTTGCAAATCTTGATGTTTAAACACACTCTTCGTTCTGATCGATTCAGCTAATAAAGCATATTAGGCTTAAAAACAATTAAAAAGAATTAGAGTTGTGTTTAGAGCTTCAAGAGTTAAAGGGCTTATCATGTTCATTACTGTTTCTGGCATTTATGATTGTCTTTCAAAAACAAAAATTGTATGGAGTAATCAGCATTATATTTGATTCAATTTGTGCATACATACTGTATTTATTCTACTAAACACCCTGGGCGTTAAGTAGAAGGCTAGATGGGGAGTGGGTGCTTATTAGGGTAGTTTTTTAATGACTTTGTGGTGTACCATGATCGCGAATTTTATATTTAAAATTGGAATAAATACTGTAACTTATTTTCAACCGCTTTAGGTTGTGGTTATAACAGCGAGACATAGCTAAATACGATACAATTTTATGTTCTATATTTTAACTCTCTATGGGTTAGCGGCCAAATTTTTTTCATCCAGAGCCCATATAATATATAGCGGATGGCAAGCCAGATAAATGACAGTGATATATGTTATTCAAAATAACTTCTGCTTCCTCATACTTCTCATATCCATCACATTCCACTGTTTTTGGTCATAATTTGATCCCCATGTCATCAACCTTTTAATAACCATGGCCACAAACAAAGAAGGCTCATTCGCGAGTTTCAGGAGAAAGTTTCCATCAGATCTTCTCTTAATTTGGCAAATATACTCAGCAATGTCAGCCAATGACCAAAACTTAGCAAATCTTGATGTTTAAACACTCATGCGATTCAACCTGCTAATCAAACAGATTAAAACTACTATAGCCGTGTTCCGCTGTGTAAGGGTAAGCTGCATGAAAAACCCAGCTATTTCAGAGTCAGCATGGGTCATGGATGGGCTTCGGCACATTCAATGACATTCAAGTCGGTTTGAATACATGTAATAACCTTTTGTGCCAAAAATTTGAATGTTTTATTTGCTATTGGAGCTTGTATTTATTGACATAATACTGATGCATTTTGCACCTGTTTCAACTGTTTTCTGTCCTTTATGTATTTGATAACCAGTACTGTTGTTCTCCATGCTTTGCAGATGTCTTTGGAACGTGATTCTCACAAGAGTGAACTGAACAAAGTGGTACGGTCTAAAGATCAGATTATTGTAGAGTACAAGAACCAAGTACAGCAACTACAGTGTAATATGTCTCTGGCTCCTCCACAGTCACACTCACAGATACAGATACATTCACAACAGGTGAATACAAACAACATATCTCCCATGCTTTTTGACATCTTAACTCTTGTCCTGCTATGCCCGGATATATACGGGGTTACGGTTGTTTTAGTTCAATAAAAATATCACTTAATTTTGATAAAATAGTTTTTAGTAGATGCTTAGTTGATCCGATAATTTAATTTTAGACATGTCTATTTTTCATAAATAGTAATACTTTCGTCATTTGAAGCTGGAAATTGCGTTAGAAATTCCAGTTTCAAATGATGAAAAATACAATTGAAGCAATTCAGCAGGACAAGGGCTAACCGTTGATCTGCTGGGAACATTTGAATGGTGGCAGATGCACCCTTTCAGATTATTCAGGAGGATTATATACCGTATATCCCCGTGTATAATGCGATGTTTTTTCTTAGCTATTCATGTCACAAAAAGGCACCTCGTATTATACATAGATGTAGAAATTAATACAATTTTTTAGCTCTCTAGCGGCAAGTTCAGGGGTAAAGTTCTCTAGCTGTAGAACGTATCTTTAAACGTAGGCCAGTCAGCGTGTTTGCTAGGCAGGCCTATACACACGATACTGTGCCTTTCCAACTAGTAGCAAACAAGAGACGTTCACTCAATGTTGGTACATTGTTGGGCCACCGTTTGCGACGCTGACACAGCATTGTACCAGCAATGGGTGAATGTGTCGTGTTTGCTGGGAGCCCCCGTCTCACATTCCCGCCGACGCGCGTGGCACCTTTGACAACCACGGGCAGATAAATGACGCCGTTAGTCTGCAACCAATTCACAATGCTGACCTGTTCATTTATATTAATAATGATTGAATCTAAGATCGCCTTTCATATGGGAGTGTTCTATTGTGTACGACAAATCTGAACATGATATCTTCCTATTGGAATGAGAGAATGCGTTGACGAAATATAACAAGATATCACTGATTATATCTCCTATCGCAAATTCTATACATGTAGGCCTCAGAATGTCCATATTGCTGGGATAACATTAACGCCTACCGCTGTTGCCGCAGCTGATACGGTATTGAGCAAATGGTGGTATCTGTTAGCTGTAGTTCATGGAGCGCTGCTGTGTTATTGCACCCTGATACCTTATACAACCATGCACACCTCTTGTGTCTAGACAATGCGGCTAGTCTGCAAATGTTTTACAATCACATTTCATCTTAAAATGTTCTTATTTGAGCACGACGATATTAATATATGGCCTTTGTAATAGATAAATTAAAATAATATAAATTTGTTGGCGTAATATAAATAGGGGTATTTTAAAATCTGTGTCTATGTAGCCTATGCAGGCATCAGAATATCTGCCCATCGATGACATCCACTCTGCCGTGGAAAATGAAAATACAGTATCTGCTTACTTTACAAGTGAGCAGATACTGCCCTTTGGTTTTGCAGAGCTGTACTGTTGCCGCTGTTCCCGTAATTGAGCATCGCCTATGCAGGTGTCACGGCGCTATTTAGTAGAATAAGATAATATCCATGCCTCACATTAAGATGGCCCGGAACGCTACCGACCGGGACGCTGCCGACATCCACAATTTGAGGTCGTATTATACAGAGGGGTAAACGTTTTTCAGGTCATCCGAGGCATCAAATCTTAACTCGTATTATACATGGCGTCGCACTATACGTGGGGATATACGGTATTTATGTTCCCAAGAAAGTTTCACACTGAATGAAATGCCACTGAAATTATTTTGTGGTACATTGTATATGCTTAGTGAATCAAATAATTCAATCCGATAGAAGTCTTAAATTTTGTGGTACATGTATATACTTAGTTAATTGAATAATTTAATTTTTATTGATGTCTTATATTTTGTAGTATATACTTAATAAATCAAATAACTCAATTTGTATAGATGTCTTATATTTTGGAGTAGATGCTTTTTAAAGTAACTCAATGTTCTTATCTATTTATTTGAAGATTTTATTGCTCCTGAGGAATATGTCGATACTTTAAGTCCTTTTAGCACCTATTATTTCTATTCAACTTGAGCTTTTGCTGTTACAATTCCCAGCTTTTAATTGCTTGTGAAACTCCCAGATGTGAATTGAATTGCATCTGTGATTTGAATTGCCATTCCAAACCTGTGAATTCCAGATGTGAATTGCTGCTGCAAATTCAAGCTGTGAATTGAATTGCATTTTTAATCCCATGAATTACTGTGCCAATTCCCAGATGTGCATTGTTGCTGCAATTCCAGATGTGAATTGCTGCTGCAATTCCAGATGTGAATTGCTATAGGTGTCAATTGCTTCTGCAATTCCAAAATGTGATTTGGTAATTGATTTTGCAATTCCTCAACACGAGATTGCTGCTGGAATTCCCAGATGTGAATTGCATCTTTGAATCCCACCGAATGGTGAATGAACATTACTAACTGTTATAAGATACTCATGTACAATAATTTTTATTTGAAGTATGTTGTTGTACAGTTATGTAACAAGGGTGCATTAACCCTTTCAGTGCGGGGATCGACTTTAGTCGTCAGAATCTGACGTCTGTAGTCGTCAGATTCTGATGACTAATGTCGACCCCCGCACTGTAAGAGTGAAAATATTTCTAATGGCTGTAGACCCATAACATAGGTATTCAAATGAATCAGAAAGAGCTAACTAAGACACTACTGATGATTTCAAATTGAAAAAAACCCTTCGGTCTCCCAAGGTTTTCATAAAATAATTCGGCGCTGTTAAGGGGTTAAAATGTAGTAGTTTATAATAGTTTTATGTGACAAGTGTCAAATAAATGTATTTTGTTGTAGTCCACTGAAGAAATCACAGACTACTCAAATAATTCTGCAAATGAAGGTGAATCTGCAAGAAAAAGTAAAACGAAACGAGCGCAACCAAAGAAGCGCTCAGGCAAATCCGAAGAGAGTGAGGTGAGAAAATTGATGGTGATGCTCATTGTACAGTGTGCATTCAAATCTAAGGATCACAATTTTTTTTTTGATTTTTAGAAATTAAATATACACAATAGGCACACAATAAGCACAATCCAACAGCCATGAGATGTTGACCAATATTGATGTTATGTTGCTCTACCTTCTACAATGTTGCTCAACATATTGTGTTTGCTGGGATGAGCTGTAAGATTTAATAGACAATATATATTTGATGTTGTAACCTCTATCGAGGTTTATGAGCCCATCCGTTTTGAACTATGACTCAAGTGCTAGGCCTAATCACGGCTTCAAGCCTTTTAATTGGTCCTTTAAGCGAGAGAATTTCAAGGGAAAGTGGGCAATAAATTAGCTAGATTAGCATATGTTTTGATTCAAATTGTGTATATTTGAGTAATTTCACCCACTTGAAGTTGTGGGTCAAGATAGCGAGACGCAACTATACATTACAGTGAGTAAAAATTTGAATTCTATTTAAGGATTAAAAGTAGAGTTTTGATTAGAATCTACTACTTTAACAAAGTATTTTGAGAACCACAATTTTTCATTTTTGTCTGTGCACCGAAAGGTTTAAAAAAAGATGTGACTAATTATCCTCACCCATGTCAACGTTGTTTGAAAAGTATCTATGTCTGTGGTATGTGGTCACATTCAGAAAACTAGGTCCATATCCAGGGATGCAAATTCACATACGCCCGGTCGCCCGTGGCGACAAGAATTATGTAAGGGCGATTGTAAATCAGCATGTCACTAGCCCTGCTGGCGACTGATTCCCTGTGCGATCCACACGTGGACATAAAAATCACGTTCACCAAGTTGTTAAACAAACTACTGACCAGTATATTCCTACGGCCTGGTCAATCAGCGGTGCGTGGGCGCGTGTATTGCATGTGGCCCGATCTGCGGTAGCCATGACAGCCCACAGCGTCACTTTTTGCGTCATGGTTCCCAGCATTCGTTTCACCCGATATTTCACAGTTCAAAATGGCACTGATCAAGAAGATCATTTATCTAGTTTTTTGACATACATGCATGCTGACAACATTTCATTGCCCAACGAGCTGTGGGTGAATAGATGCAGTTTTGAATTGTTGGTGATTCTAAAAGACTCATGTATTATAGACCTGATGAATCCAGCATTAATCTTACATAAAAACGTCTGCAAAAACCGATGCAATTTTGTGTGAATGCAAGCTGTGGCTAATACTCCAGTTTCAGTCACACACAGGGCTGCCGCTGGCGCATGTATGTCGGCGCAGAAACGATGTGAATAACTGGACATGTAGGGGTGTTCAGACTAAGAAGGTCTAACCATGCCAATAGGCCTAACACAAAGTAAATTACACCCCAGAAAGGCCTAATTTAATACACCTGAGATAACCTTTTTATCCCAGGTATGTTGTGCCTTGCTGTGTCATGATGCCATAGAGGCTAGAGCTCCATAGACTTCCCTACTTCTTTGTTGATAGGACTACATATCAAGTTCAGTTACCTTGAATAGCCCCTAAACGATATGAAAGAATATATATATATTTTTTTCAAATATGCTTATTTGACATCATTTTTATTATGTTTAAAATGACTGACTTGATTATATTAGCAGAACAGTTAACGTTTTTTTTAGATGGCCCCTTTTTTCACCGAAGTGGGCAACATGGCCCTTCTTTCTCCAAGTTGGAATGAATACTAGTGAGCCAATGTTGGATTAAATTAATTGTCTGTACATGTAATAATTATGAACAGCCAATTAAATCTAAGTGAATTATGGGAGGTGGGGTTGCCACCAGCTAAGAAAATAAAGTAAACTGGAGAAGAAATGCTGGTTCAATAACGTAACTTTATATGAAGATAAAGGCCGACAGAGACATTTTCTGGTGGCGTGGCTGGTCACTCTGACTTCACTAGAGCTTAAACAGCTGCAGATTAAAGCTAAAATGCCCACCTGCAGCAAAAATGCTCAGGCTAAGCCTACGGAAGATGGGTTAGAAGGGGAAAAAATCATTAACCAATGATTCAGCAATATCGCGCATAGTCCGGCAACTAGTAAGGGCGATTAAAAAATCATAAGGGCTAGTGGATTTTTAAATCCACTAGCCCGGCTGGCTAGTGGATGAAAAAGATGATTTTTTTCCCCTGCATATCGGCAGTACACATCCATGACTGGTTTGATTTTCTACACACAATAGAAAGTTTAGTCTTTATCTTCCCATCATGACGGCAAGGTGATGAAGTGAATACATTTAGATTAAATCTGTGATTTACATTATTCTTATCATTTTAGGGCGTTGAAACAGACGAGAACAAACGTCCTCGCAGATCATCACGGGCAGGTGGTCGACCACGACGAACCAAGCTTAAACTGGATGAATCGCAAGATGCTGCAAACTTAGGGTCAATAGAGGTGAGCAATGTGTGTAATTATCTTCTGTGCCCTCGCACCGCCTCGGCAAGCATCATGGTAGTTATTTTCTCAATCCTTGCCCCCCAAAACAAGAATATTTTGCAAAATAAGAACATTTCACACGTCATCTATTTTTGCCCTCTTTTAAAATCATTTTACACTTTTTGGTATACCGGGGTCCAGCTCTGAAAATAAAATAAATAATTGGACAAAATGGCGGATTTCTATTTGGTACCCCAGGCCACTGGGTTGTGCATCATATAAATCTAATAATATTTTACATTTTATTTATTACTGACCTTTTATCTTCGCATTTATTAAATAAATTATGACTGAGCTGTATATTTTGACTGATATGAGAATATGTTCTGTGTTTACAGGAGGAGCATGTTATTGATCTAGACATAGTGGCCAGTACGAACATCGATAAGAGAGTCTTGACAAACACTGTCAATGAAGATGGTAACTATTCTGTTGATAAATTATTTGTTCAGGAACCCATCAACACCCAGAGCTCTTGAGCTATTCAATATTGAATTTCTTGCTGTACCCAACTTTAAGGGACTTAAAATTACTTAAAAATTACTTAATCATTTAAAAAAAAACATTGCATCCTATATAAATATTAAGATTTAAGAAGTTTTTCATCAGTACAGAAACGCTATGATAGTGGACATTAGGGCTCTTGAAGTTGGCATTCGTGTTAATTGTAATTTTCGACTTATAGTGGATGAAAATAAGTTTGAAGTGGGAGACTAATTGAAGAAAATATTTTCGTTGTAAGCCCTTAGATAAATAAATTCAGTTTTCAGGGATGCTAAATGATGCTTTGAGGCATTTTCAGGGTTTAACTGGCTACCTTATGCAAGGTTACTCCTAACCTCTCATTTATTTTAAGCTTGCAATGCCAGTTCAAATAAATGAGGATGTATCTACCGTTATTGCCGGACGATATGGATTGCCAGACATATCAGTAAATACTGCGTAGTAGGTCTAAATAGGCCTCTGTTGATGTTCAACATAATATATATATACCGCACACTCATTCAATACTGTGCATACCATGTGTTGAAATTATCAAGTGTGCCAATGCCATGACACTGACGCGGCCTTTGTCTTGTGTAACACCCTATGTTAGGTGACTGATCTAATGGTGCATTAGCAAGACGGATTTATGACTTAAATTCATAGAGGTGGGTTTATTTTTGTCAATATTCTTAAACAAAAGACCATAATTGAGCCAGCGTTACACACAGTAACTAGTCAACTCCGTCCAAACATTGAGCCAACATATGTTTGTGTTTGCTTCGTGTGTTCACAACTTACCATGGCTTACAAACAACAAGTGTTGGATCTAATGCTGGATCACTGTCACTAGACTTTAGGTCAACATTGAGTCAACTTCATGGTTGTTTTGAAATGACTAATGGGAGTAGAACAAACTTGCTTTCCTCGCGGCCCAATATCCAGATATCCAGCCCGTCATATAAAAGCACTTGCGGTTTAAAAGCTGCTGTGTACCTTCGATGTAGGACATAAAGTGAGTTGTGTCAGAATAATGGCAGCATTTCAGTTATGATTGAGCAGCTAATCCGTGCAGCAGGGAGTAATAGTAATAAGTGACATGGCTAATCCCGCTTGATATACCTATAATGAGCCATTTTCGTGAGCAAGACTAAAGTCCAGATGGCATAGCCCACAACAGCATTGCGCAACAGCTGTATGATGGCTCATATCTCTAGACTTTGATAGTTGAGTCAGATCGATTAATGAGTGCCTCAGCCATAGATATCGCGCACCTGTTATATAATGCACAGAGGCCTAGAAAATAGATGGCGTTGTATGGTCTGGCAATTACAGTAGATGTTTTAAAAACTAAACCTGTTCATGTAATTTCATAATTTTTTGTTTTGAAATAAAATCATCTAGATTGATATTTGCTGGATTGGTCAATATTTTTGCGCATTTTTTACCTAATTTAACTCGTGAGCTAAAATCTGTTATTCTATTGGCATCTAAAATTCCGCTTTCAAGTAATATGTCTTCTAATTATCTGCATTGTCAAATGTGGTGGCAAACTAAGGCAATTATCAACGATTTTCATGGTTTTGTATATTTATGATAAATTTATAGGTTAAACTTTCTGAGCCAATATTTTGCACGAAATGATGAGATGTGTAGAAGAAAAATACGTAGGCTTTAGGCTTTATCAGAGTGTAGTGACTGTGGTTTTTGTATTCATGATGTAGATGTGACCGTTATTCCAGCGTCTCCAGATGAAGACAGGCTGTCAAGTTTTGTTTCACCCGTGCGATCTCCGAAAAAGAAGCACTCCAAGACACCGCGATCGACACGTAAAAGACGTCTTCACACTCAGGATGAGATGATGGTCGAGAACTCTCCTGCACAGGTGAGGAAGCATGCATGTACCTTCACATTTAACCCTTTAACCGCCCGTGTCGCATATATTCGTGTTTTCATTTAGCACATTAAGTACCACCTTTTAAACATGTTAAAGATAAAATATGACATCAATCAGCAATATTGGAAAACAGTTGACCTCCATTTTGTCAAATCTGAATAATTTTCACTCACTTAAATTGTTGTGGATCGGGTCAGCGAGACACAACTTTGAGTTGGTGAAAATTCCAATTGGATAATTTGGCGGTTAAAGGGGAAATCACCACAAAATTATTATTAGCCCGCTGCTAGGACCGCATATAGATGTGATTTCAAGTAATAATCACACTAAAAAAATGCCACCTAAATTGAAAAAATAGTTCGTGGTGGGGGCTCATCAGTCGATCCTTTGCCTGCTGATAACGACTATAGTGGATTTAATCTGATTCAGTAGCCAATTAAATCAGTTATTTGGAATGAAATGAGTGTTTAAACATCAAGATTTGTAATTTTTTTGATGTCAAATTAAACAAATATCTGTTATTTTCAGACACTTGAAGTTGTGGGTCACGGTGGCGAGACACACCTTCAAGTGGCTGAAAATTTCAATTATTCAATTTAGCAGGATAAGGGTTAATCAAATAATTTAATATGGGAGATGTCTATTTTTTAAATGGTGATATTTCTTGTCAATTGAAGATGGGAATTTCAGCTTTAAGTGAATGAAAAGTAGAAAAAAACATTTCAGCAGCATAAGGCCTAACCCTTAAAGCGCTGAATTATTTTGTAAAAAAACAACGCAATGAAAATTTGAAATCATCATAAATGCCTTCGTCAGCTCCTTCTGATTCTTTTGAATACCTAAGTTATTGGTCCAAGGCCATTAGAAATAGTTCTACTCTTACAGTGCGGGTATCGACTTTAGACGTCAGAATCTGACGTCTACAGACTGACGACTAACTTCGATCCCCACGCTGTGAGGGTTAATATACCGTAGTGGTGTTTTTTCAATCATTCAAAAATGGCAATTTACCAGCTTCAAGTATATGAAAAATGTCAATGAGTAATGCAACACTAGAATAATGTCAAGGTTATTCCTAAAATAATTCAATGCTAAGTAACCAAATGTTTTTGTTTCAGCCATCACTAGAACAAGTGCTGAGTAGTCCACATGAGATAGTGGTCCGACAGCTACGATCACGTCGTCACTGATGACGGATCCATAGATCTTCTCCCCTAATAATGTGATACTGAACTGTGATTTTGATGCTCTGCAAGAATGTTACTGTATAAAAACGTGAGAGGATCAATCTCGGATGGATGTGGATCACAATGTGAAAGTTGCCCATTTTTATTTTATTCAACCCCTTGAGCTCTTATTTAAAAAATAAACAAAAAATATCTTCGCGACAGATTTGAGAGATATTTCACAAAAGGAGGTACATGAGTGCCGAAGAAAAGACAAAAATATCATTGTAGTCAACAACATCGCTTTATGTGTTAAGAGCTGAATGCTGGTCATTTATCCCTTGTCTTGCTAGGCCCCCACGTATACCATTTTAACCCTTACAAAGCTGAATTAGTTTTGTTTAAACCATGGAGATTAAAGGTTTTTTTCAATTTGAGGTCATCATGAATGTCTTAGTTGGCCCTTTCCGATTCACTTGAATACCTCTACGGCCATTGCAAATATTTGAATTCTTTTAATGCGGGGACCGTCTTTTTCCAGACGTATAAAGTTAGTCCCTGTGCTGAAAGGGTTAAGCAAGCTTCAAACCAGATACAGGTACCTAGGTGCTACTGAAATTAGTGAAATGTTCTGTGGTAGATCTATATGGATGATAAGAATTGTGACAGAAATTTGTGGCCTGCAGTGGATGAAGATGACAATGGTAAATTCGGGCTTGAAAGGTTTAATCAAATACAATTTGTAATTCAATTTAGGAGAATTTTCATCAATAGAATTATTCTTTGTCTTTTGAAGCGGAATCTGCTTTGCAATTTCAGCTTAAGTTGAAAGAAATATTACATGTGACAACAAGGTTTAAGTAATCATTTGAAATTCCTAGGCAAGCAGCACTCCAATTTAAAGCAACACAATTAGGCTAATATCATCAAAAAATCGGTATTTTTATTTTTGTTTCCTAATATAACTGGTAGATGCGCAACACAAAAATTAGAAAAACTTTCGCAGCTCTAGTCTATGGATATGTTTACATTATATGGTCAAATTGAAAAGCCAAAATAAAAAGACTGATTTTCGGATGATTTTAGTCTGATTGTGTCGCTTCAATTTGTTATGAATTCTGCGAAAATGCAGTATTTGTTGTGCAATGAATTACATACACATATATGGCTCTTTCGTGTTGAGAAATTTGTATAGTTTGTCAGACTTCAGCTGCTAAAATAAAAAAGCTGATTCAAGCTCTGCAATGGGTCTATTGTGGGCTCTTATGGGCAAATTTTGGAAATAAATGGTGCTTTCTTCTTTGGATGTACTATGAAACATTTACTTAGGGAATCTTGTGAGTGGTAAATATAATATACATTACAATTACTGGTGTAATGTCCATACTTATATTATGTGACTTATTTCCTAGAGTATGGGTGCATTGCCTGAACTTTTGTCCTATGGGGATTAAAAGGTTGTATCTTTCAATTAATAAAGTGACTTATACAACCTGTACATCCTCAGGTCCACATGTTTCTCATGGCTACCCAATTTCAAATTTGTCCTAAAATTTTTCAATTTGCCTACATATAATATGATTGGTGAACATTCTATATGGCCAGGACAAGCCAGCATTGGCTAAATATTGCGACTGTCATGGTAATGTTACAAAGACTGCATACACAAATTTTTAGACTGTATACAAAGCTTAAAAAAACCCTGCTAGTCAAACAAACTTTTATTTCCTTGATGTTGTTTGTGAGCCACAAAGTCAAGTAGATAAAAGTTATCTTAAATTATAATTCTAAATGCAGGTTCCAGTAAGAAAAATTATGGTATCATGATGGCAAGATTCAACTTGGTGGTTGAAGAGCAAGAATTATTGCTAATAGGATGATGTACTATGTATTGTTCAGTGCCTTGGTTAAGATGTTTGGTGTTCAGATTTGTATTAAGTGCGAAGTATAACATAACTCTAATTATGTTACCGTTATTTTTACAGAAATAAATAACAATTTATTGTGAGTTATGATTTAACTTCAAGGTAATAAAATTTTTAATTAAGATGAACTTAGTAGTACACACTATTCACAGCCCATCTGGATTATAAAACACACTGATGTTTTCTGTTTAATCTCTCGTCAAAAATAGTTTGAATCAAGGTATGAAATTAGGTTTAAAAATTAAAGTATTATTTGGCAAATCTTAGTCTAATTTGTCCCAATCTGAATTGCTTACTTCTAAGTTACATCTTTGTCGAACACTAAGTGTGGTAAATAATGATAATGTGAATGTAATCTGAAAATATTATAGGTTATGGTAAATATATAGAATGACATTTCTACCGTGCTAGAGTGTGTTTTCCATGACTGGTGGTATTTATTAATTTTCCAGACATGTGCTGTTTATATGTATGTACTTTGTTGATTATGCCATTTCTTATTGCATATCGTTAATCAGCAAATAGGTTTATTATGCTATAGTACCCTATTATAAACCAGACAATGACATCTACCCAAAAAACTGTTATATTGTCACTATAATAAGTGACACTTACTGTAAATCTAATGTTCTAATTATTTGCTTGTTATTCGTTGTAATTTGAATATTAAACGTTTTGCGTCTTAAAAAAGGTCTTGTACCCAATCAGCATGATAGATTGAACTAATGTTGATTTAATGTTGTGCCAGTGTCGCAGACGGTTGTCCAACATTGAAATGACATTGGGTCAGTGTATCTTGTTTGATGGGTAAGTCCAAGGTTTTCAGTAGCTTATTTGTTTGTTATACCTTGTAATGGAGATATTTTCTTAAACGTTTTCGAGTCTTAGAAAAGGTCTTTAAGTGTAGACTACACTAAATCTTCAGTCAGACTTGTGTTAGTATAAAACAAACACAAGATGTTGACACAATGTTTGAATAATGCTGCGCTGATGGCAAAGTATGTGTGTCAATATTAATCACACCTGGGGTATGCAGCTCTTGTTTGTGTGGCTTGCTGTGTAAATTGCAAGCAGTGACATGAATCATTGTCAATCACATTACAAAAGAAAAACATTGATAAGTATTTAATATATATTTATAATTACAAATATTGTAAAAAAAATGTATTCAATACTTCTAGCCGTTCACTAAACTTTGACTATACAAGTAAACTTGTAAAGGTATGAATGTAAATATCTACCATTAATCATATTATGTCTATATTTCTTAAGAATCCACTTCCTTCTGTCATAATATTCAAAGTTTAATTTTGAGTACAGTTGTTTTTTATGTGCGCTTGATACTGACTTTAAATTATCCACAAAAATATTTCCTCAAATTTTCCAATGTATGAAACCTGTTCTCATTACTCTTGCACCTGTCCTTTTAAAAAAACAAAACTATTTTATCATTTATAATATTTATTATATCTAAACCCATGTTTAATAACTGCACTTAACAGTGAAACTATAAGTGCGCATTGTGTGCACTGTGAAAAATATACTGACCTATAAATACCTTGATATAATTGTTTTTTTTGTATGTTTTATATGTACAGTAATGATGTTATATATATGTCATCATAACAATTCTGTTATAAATTTAAACCTGCAACATTTTGTTATTTTTACTGACTTTTTAGCTCATCCGGCCTTCAGGCCTAAGATGAGCTTGTGCCATCGTGTGTTGTCTGTCGTCTGTCCAGAATTCACAAGAAATGCTTCTCCTCCCTCAATTCTTATCCGATCTCAATTCTGTTTGATTTGTTTGAAAGAGCTTGTGACTGTTTTTTGATTAATAATAAACTTATGACCTAATTAAGACCTAGTTAGGTCACTCTGTCCACCATTAACAAGAAATGCTTCTCCTCCCTTAATTCTTATCCGATTTCAATTCTATTTGGTTTGTTTTAAAGAGCTTGTGCCTTAGCATTAAACATCCTCGTGGATTTCAGAAATTTTAATTATTAATTAACTTATGACTTAATTAAGACCTAATTAGGGCACTCTGTCAACAATTCACAAGAAATGCTTCTCCTCCCTCAATTTTTATCCGATTTCAATTTTGTTTTGTTTATTTGAAAGAGCTCGTGCATGTGCATAGAATTGCCTCACGGATTTCAGAAATTTTAATTCGTAATCAACTTGCCCTAATTAAAGATGAGCTTCTGTGTCATTGACACCCTGGTTTTTAAATATTTATCCCTCTTGCAATATGGCTACTCCAAATGATACGTGTGTGTAACTTCCACACCACTGTTTCAAACATCTGATCAATATTTGCGAATCATATGTGGTAATCTACTTCCAATTTATTGGAGAGAGGCACATTAGTAGACAATGGGGAATCATTCCCATGACGGGAAGTCCATATTGTCTTATCTATGAGATGAACTTTCAGCTCATTTGAAGGACTTGCGAAGAATGGTACAGCTGCGCTGCTTAGGTATCTGATTCGTAATACTATAGTTTTCTATAGTGTATTTTATCCATCAGCAACTCTACGGTGCCACTCACTAATTTATTTTTTCCATAAGATAATAATTTCCATTCCTTATGGTAATTAATAACCGTACGTAAACATATATCCATCCAAGGGGTTGCAAAACTTCAGGGTTGCTCTCCAGTAAGCAACTGCACTATTATGTAATTATTTTTACTTGAATGTTTTTATTATTTTTTGCAGAAGTCTAAATGTTTATCTGTCTGAGTTAGTGTCGAGAACTAAATTATACACGCTGCATTAAAATAATCATTGCATCGCAAACCGTGTCCGATATTTATGTTATCAACACTTGTTTGGGGTCTGCAGCCTGCTGGTGCAGCACACATAAATGACTGACTGAATAAATGATAAACTGATAAACTAATGAATGAACAGGGTTATCGGCCGCTTATTACTTCAATGTACATGTACAGTTCTGTCACCCTCTAGACGTGCTGCAGATGACACTGATGAAGGTATTCAGCCGTGCATTGGACTATATGCATTACAGGACCAGAGGGTATAATCATCCAGGAGAATGCCCGAGGTTAGGAAGGTCATATCAGATAACTCTGTGAACCCTGGAGATTTGAGGTCAAGCACGCTATGTGTAGTGATTGCTTTTCACCCTTGCAACGCTGAAATATTTTTGTAGATCTCCTGACTAGGGGGTTACAAAATGGCTATGATCCGCCGGAGTGAGGGAGACTGTCATGTTTTTATAGGTGTATGGTAATGTGCATATGATTGTTTATATGAGACGAGCACACGAGCCCAAATTATGAGCTGGAAGTTTGGGGGGACGCTGTAAGCCCCCCTTAGAATTTTTTTGTTTTTGGTTGTTTCTGGAAGCAATTGAGACTAATTTCTGGAGACATAATAGAGCTTTAATTGACCGCCACGACCCCATTTCTTCATCCGCTAATTAAGAATAAGTTAAAACTAGTATTACATAGCCCAATATTTAAGAAGCCCAATGTGGGCTGCATTTTGTTTTCCACACGGTCGATGGCCGCAGTTATTTGTTTTCAAGATGGGAATTGTTTTGGTGATATTTTGATCCCCATATCATAAACCCTTTAATTTCTATTACCACTAACGATGAAATGCTCCTTAGCGCATCTCAGAAAAAAAATCACCAGTTCTTTTAATTTTGCAAATATGCTCCGCTATGCCAAGCCAATGACCTGATTTACTTTTGGGAGCAAATGATTTTCAAATGGTCGTTTAGCGGCCATTTTGAATTTGAGTAAAGTGATATTTATGTAAATAAAAAAAAGCAAACTAGCTGGACCATGAATATGAAACACAATGTAAATTTTCCTACAAGGATAATCCATGACAAATTTTGCACTAATAAAATAAAAAAATTAAAATTTGTTCTCCTCATTCTTTCGGAAATCTTGCTTGATAGCTGCTGATCTATGAACTTCTGCTTCCTCATACTCCACCCGGCCATCACATACCACCGGGGAATTTTTGGTGACATTTTGATCCAGTTTAATCAATCTTTTAATTACTAGGGCCACTAACAAAGACACACTTAGCGCCTTCAGGAAACAAGTTTCCAGCACATCTTTTCATTTGGCAAATATGCACAGCAATGTCATCCAATGACCTTTTGGGACCAAACGATTTTAAAATGGCCGTGTAGCGTACTTTTTGAATTTGCCTATTTCTGTGATATTTGCGTAACCCCAAAACAGCAAAATAGCTGGAACATGCATATAGAGCAAAATGTGAGGACTCACACCAGGATAACCCATGACAAATTACGCAGAAATAAAATCTAAAATGGCCAACTGGCGGTCATTTTTAATTGTTTTTTTCTTATTATCTCGGAAATCTTACATAATAGCTAAAGCGGTAATATCAAATAAACCTTGAGAAAGTTTGATGATCTTTATCAAATTTAATATGGTCGACTGGCGATAATAGAGGGCTGCTTTCTAGTTTATGTCCTAATGCACATCGATTTGATTTCGATTTAATTTATCATTTAGATTGGCATCTTAGAAACTTTTTTTATTCTTCATAAGAAAAGTGCCCTCATGATACCTCAATGTTTTATTATTATTTTTAATACACACTTGGTGTCACAAAGTTATGGGTCTACATCATAGATACCAATGTAGTCGAAATCTATTAGTCAAGTGTTTTTTTTTTAGCAATGAGGTTTACAAAAAGCAAAACAACCCATGATACTGCCCTGCCAAAGGGTTTCAATATCATAAATTTTATCATGAATGTCTTTCTTAAATCTTTCCGCTTTATTTGAATATCTATGTTATGGGTCTACGCCCTACGGCCATTATACATTTTTTATCCCCCGCCCGTAGGGGAAGGAGGGTTTTAGTTACGCAAAAGCTAGTGGTCAATTTGTTTTTGAAATTTTAAAATCACATTACTAGCAACATGGGAATGTGCAAGTGATGTTTAAAGCTGCATAACTGTTTTGTTTATTTCGATGAAAAGACGTCCTGAGACTAGGGCAAAAAACTGTTGGGAATCTGTTACAGTAAAGTCCGATGTTTTAAATATTATTTTATTTCACCGCATAGCGCGATTTATATCATTGTATGTGATGATTTACGATAAAATAAAATTAAGTCTGACATCGTCTAGTAGCATTTTGACTATATTTTGAAATGCCCATGAGATACAGAATAAAGAAATACAAATGTTTTTCAAGAAAATCAAAAGAGCGAGAAAGTTGATTGACATCACTGAATTTTAGCGCTAATTCCGAGAAAATTTCCGGACTGGGCTGGGACTGGGGAGAGCGTCTTAATGGTGGGCCAATGGCTCAGATGCTGGCCCACACTTAAAAGCACCGTACTGAAATAGAGTACTATTTCATAAGTGAGTGACATTCTCCATACCGGTACCTAAATTAAACATGACATTATATGCATATATCACCCATGTCACACAAAATAATAACTCCTAGACATGTCTAAATGACATGAGATATTACACTTTTTACTGTGAATTGTATATATGACAACTAAAAAAAAGAAAAATATTTAAAAACTTCCACTTTTTCTCACTGATGTTCGTTATCTGCCACTAGGTACTTTTAATGTCCTGATTATACACTCCGCTGTGATCTGGTTTGTTTTGGTGGGGAAACAATATTAAAAAACAACAAACATTAATCCTTAATAACTCAGTAACCGGGGGAGTAAAATTAAAACACCATTCTCCATGGATTAATATTTTGAATGAAATAAGCAAAACAGTTATGCAGCTTTAAAGATGCTACCAAAATTCAAAATGGCTTCCAGAGGTCAACTACAATTTTTTTGTGGGCGCAAAAACTAGCTTAAAGTCAGAATTTATTCAAATTTTAATATCACATTTCCAACGATTTGAAGATGTGCAGGTGATTTTCTCAAGGATTAGCTGCAATTCAAAATGGCCGCCACGGATCATTTTCATATTTTTTTGTGGGCGCAAAATCTTAGTCAGAAATTATTCAAATTTTACAATCACATTCCCTCGATATGGAGATGTGCAGGTGATTTTTCTAAGGTTTTACTGAAATTCAAAATGGCCGTCATGGATGAACTTCATAATTTTTTGTCGGCGCAAAAACTCAAAAATTGAGGTCAGAAATAATTCAAATTTTATAATCACATTACCTACTATCCGGAAATGTACAGGTGATTTTACTGAATGGCCACCACAAGTCGAATTTTAAATATTTGTGGATGATATAGGGCTTCAGGCATCTTGTTAATTCTTTCAGTGTGGGGATCCACTATGGACGTCAGAATCTGACGTATATGGAAAGGGTTAAAATCTTTCCAAGTATTGCATATTTACTAGAGAAGGAAAAGTATTTTCTGTTTCTTTGAAATCTGAATACTGAGAGTAGGGAGTGAAACCCGGACTTTGGCGAAGCAGACTGTAGCGCTAACCATTACACAAATGTCTCCGCCGCCCACATAGGTGCTGGACATGGTGGTGTCCTAGTGCTCAGCAGCTTCATACACATGGTCTCACAATGATCTACTAATACAGGGATTCACCAAGTAAACACACAATTTTGTATAGCATTAGTACAATTTTGGTCCAACGTCGAAGACGTTGGGCCGATGTTGTACAAATGTTATAGAAATGTTTTGTGTTTGCTGGGAGAGCCAACACTGACTACATAATCTCCTCCACCCTACTTAGAATTACCAGCTGCATGTACACCAGACTGCACGAAACCAATAAACTAAACCTTGAATTCGGCTCTTGTATTGTTTGAAGTGCTTAATAATTTATCCATGTATGTGCCAAACATAATGACTAGAGAATAAGAATCATGTTTTGTATCGTGTGACACATTTGTGCTTATGTTTGGCTCTTAACTTCTGTTGTGGTATTTTAATTTTAAATTTTATTTGATCATTGCATTCGATTACCAGACCTCCAAAACCTGCTACATGACAGGTCACACACGATTCTACATCCCTATAAACACGAGGCGTTTATGCAATGTTGATTTAGTTTTGAACCACCGTCTGCGACGCAGGTCCAACATTAATACAACATTGGGTCAATTATCACCGGGGTACTACTGCTGTCTGGGAGTCCGAAAATAGCCGAGTGATAGGAGTAAACTTTCAAAAAACGCTCATTGTATTACAGTAGTCCTCTAGATTATTCAAACACTGAATGGAAGGTCAACGAGATTCACCTGCAACATCATTTTATAAACTATTCAATCACAACTTAAAACTTCTCGCTTTTTGATGTTTTATTTACAAACAAGAAACAAATAAATATCATCACAGACAAATGATGAGTAAATGGCGCTGCAACGTGACATTGATTTTCCAGCTGGGAAATGAGTCTTCTTGATGTGCGGTGTGTGATAAATATCAGTCTGTGCGAACTTAACCCTATAAGCCCTCACGATGCATTGAAGCATCATTTCACATGCCTGAAAACAGACTTAATTTCCCTACAACCAGGGGTTTTAGAACAAAAAATTCCATGAAACTGGTTTACCAATACATGGCAATTTTAAAAAAAAATTTAACCACATCAAGTCATCTTCATCCACTACAAGTCGAGAATTGCGACAGCAATTCGCGGCTTGTAGTGGATGAAGATGACAATGATAAATTCAGGCTTCAAATGGTTAAAATTTACACACGTCACTAGATATAGAGATGCAAATAGATCAAGTATTACCCAATCTACATATGGACATTATACAATAAACCATTTTGATTCTCAGTCTGATTAGCGTAGTAAAAACGCTGAAGTGTCGTTTTTATTATCTAATTCCTTGCGGATGTCAATCGAGGGAAGTATCACATGATTGACACCACCATAGCATGTCACGAGAAAAAACCCCTACAAGTTTGTGTTAATTCTGCCAATCTTTATGCATATTCGACGGCTTGATATCTAGGCCATGAAAATGTGATGAAAATTAGATTGAATTTGAGATAATCCATGATAATATTTTATTTAACACATAAAATAAATATTCGGGTGTTTCCCGTACGACCTTATTTTCATTATCTTCATGATATTTTTGTCAATATCTGCCCATCATACTCTTCATTATCAGTAAGTCTGTAGAGTTTTTCTACACAAAGATAATTGTATGATATGAAAATAATGTTTCAAAGTTATTCAGTCAATTTTATCTACCGTATATCCTACTAAGATAATGTTCAAGTAAAAAATTGCGTTCGACTCGACATTGTAATTGAGATTCTTCTTTGTGACTGACTTAACAATGAATGCATAATCAGTCTTAGTAATCCTGGTTCATTTTGCTGTGATTTTGTTTATGAAATCTGAAAATAAAAGTAGTAATTAGGACAATCGTGTTACTTTTGTAGCGAATGTATGAGGTCGTCATTAATAATACCTGTATATCAAATATCTTCAATTTATTAATTTCCAAAATGTTTTGATAATCCACCGTCTATTACAAAATATTTCTCAACGTTAAGGTGGTGTTTTCTTAGCGTGGCACCTTGTGTAGACTAAAGATTTGCATACAGATTAATTTTCGTACATATATTTAACTGTTTGATTAGAAAAACGTAACAAAGCGTTTTAACATTCAACCCTTTCGTCGCTAAGCACGACTATAATCGTTTTTAATTTGTTTTACTAGCAGGTTAAATCACAGTTACTGGAAATGAAATGAGTTTTTAAACATCATGGTCTAAAATTTAACAAATGCGGTTATTTTTCAGCCACGCACGGTAGCGACACACAACTTTAGGTGGGTGAAACAATACATCCGAAAGCTTAGCGGCTAGGCCTATACAGGTTAAACATCACTCGTGGCATGTCTTCTCCACATGGCATATTTTGAATAAAATACAGCCAAATAAAAACCACATCACAATCAGGGCGTTCTGAACTTTATTTTGAAATATTTTATTTTTGTATTTTATAAAATCGTGACATTTATATTCAATTTAAATTGTCGCAATTCCCACCTCAAGGTGAATAAAAATAAGGAACAGAGCGAAAGGTCAGGAGCCCATCCCAATAAAAACCTGAAGTTTATCTTCTCCAATTTCCAGTAAAAAAGGTAAGAGCATCCTAACTTTTCTGATGGAAATTAACCCTTTAAGCCCTCACGATGCATTAAAGCATCATTTTAAATCCATGAAAACAGACTTAATTTTCCTACAACTAGGGGTTTCACAACGAAAATTTCCATGAAACTGGTTTACCAATACATGGCACTTTTCTTTAATTTTTAAACCACATCAAATCATCTTCATCCACTACAAGTCGAGAATTGCGACAGCAATTCGCGACTTGTAGTGGATGAAGATGACAATGGTAAATTCAGGCTTGAAAGGGTTAAAGAAAAGTCGACCCTTTAAGCGCTAAGCACGACCATTGTAGTTTTTCATCCGTTATATTAGCCGATTAAATCACTGTTATTTGGGACGAAACATTTTTTTTAAACATCAACATTTGCAGATGTCTAGTCACCAATGTAAAAACATGAGTAATTTTCACCCACTTGAAGTTTCGATAGCGCGACCCACAACTTCAAGTGGGTGAAAATTCAAAAAAGATAACTCAGCGGGTAATCTTCAGATTTTAGTGGGATGTGCCCTGGCAGGATCTTGGCCGGGGGTGGGGGTACTGACCGGCGTAAATCATCTTGTTGTCTGTGGTCACCTCTACCACCTTCAGCATCTCATCCACATCAGCCTTAGTGACTGGCTCTCCCATCTGCATCATCATCCGTCTGCCAAAAACAAACAGATTGATATTTTTGGTTATTTCGTGATCTGTCCACCCTAGTAGCATTTATGAATCACATGGCATAATTATGTTCAACTAACATACCAGTAAGTGGAGCGCGCAGCGCGTCGTCACCCTGCGCGAAATTAACGTCGATACACTGGTTTCAACCTTAACTTAACAAGGCCGCTATTAACGTCATCACCTAGTCACGTTGAGAAGGGAGAAACAAAGATATTTCTCTGAAAACCCCACGCAAGATCAGTGGGGTTCGACCCCGGCACGCATGCGTGACTGGCGAGGCAGCCATGCACTCTGCCAATGCGCCACGTCCCGTTCTAATCAAACATATTAAAACTAAAATGGCAGAATTTAACCAAAAATACAATAACAAGAGTCAGTGCCATATACTATCCAAATGTTTTATAATTATAAAAAGTAACGTTCAGATCCTGCATTACCACTGTCATCTTGATGGGATTGAAATGCTAGGTCAATTTTCTGTGATTTATTTAGACGACTCTAACATTACTATATCGATTACTATATAGGGCCGAAGTGTTTCTTAGTAATTTTTAATATAAATAAATAAATAAATATGATAACCTACCTGAAGTCGTCTACTGGTATTAATCCTGTCTTATCCTTGTCAAACACTATGAAGGCGTCCTCGAGCTGTCCTACACTGTCAGGATACGTGATGAGACCCCTCTCTCCTACCAGACGTATGAACTCATACACATCCATCCCCTCATCCTCTGTAAACATAATTGTACTTAGTATAGCATAACGGTACTATAAAGTGGCGCGTCACAGTAAACATGCGGTATGGATCCGATGTTGGATCAATGTCGGACCAGCGTCGCAGACGGAGGCCCGACATTGATCCACCTTTGGATTCATGGCTCGTTTTTGCTGGGTGTGCTCTATTCCATCATCTTATGTGTTTGTAAAAAAATATAGTAATACCAATATATAATAGGTCAAGTGACTTGTGTCGAAGTTCCTAGCATATTTCAACTCCCGTCTGGGCGACGGTACATAAATAACTGACATTGACTCCGTGATGGTTCTTGATGCTTTATTATTGATAAAACAGTTTAACTTCGCTGTGCACTGTCTCAGATGGATCCCAGGATGGTGATGGAATGTTGAACGCGGCGGCAGCCTCGTGGCTAGCTGCGGGAGCGAGACAGACACGTCTGCCTGCTCCGCTGGCTGAATTGCAAGTGAAAGAGTGAAGCGGGCCTGGCAGCGCCCGCTAGGGGGCGCGGCTTCTCGTCAGATGCCGATCCCTGGCGAGCGAAACCGAAGCAGTCCCCATATATATACTGCTCAAAAAAATTAAAGGGTCAAAATTTCAACTGGTAGCATATCAATCCGTATTTCAGCGAAACCCGTATTCATGCTTGATTGATTCACAACATAGCTTGACAAAAGTGGCAGGGGCTCTGGTGTAGTGGTTAAAGCTGCCTGCTTGGAAAGTCGGGGTTTGCGGGTTCGAACTTCACTCTGGCCTTCAAGTTTCAAAGAAACAGAATGTTTCTTCCCCGCTCAACTGTGAAGATTCAATATGGTAGGGAGCCTCCGTGACGGAGAGGTAGCGTGTTTGGCCTTAGACCGCCAGGGCTCGAATTTCAAATCCTGTGTCTGGAGGGCAGTGTCATCTCACTCTTCTCAACATCCTCAGGAGGTTCTCCTGGCCCAGTTTAGCCTATATCTGCACAAAGGTTGCCTAAAACCCCAGTAATTTAATTTGACAAAAGTGGTCATACAAGATGTGCACTACCCCTATGGGTGGCCAAGGGGTCAACATAAGTTTGAAAAGAGGTATTGAGGAGCTCAGTTAAAAAGAAAAAGAAAAACTAAGAAGTTCAATTTTGGCTGTGGAATGTTTTTAATGAGAATTTGTGTATGCCTCATTTTTCTTCAAGTTCCTTTTTTGCATCTGTACGGCACCATTTAAGTATAGAGCATGTTACCAAAGATGTTCAGGATGGGTTTAGCCAGAGACACATGGCTGCCAGAGTGTCGCAGAGAGTGATTGCACGTTCGGCATTGCTGTATCAAGAGACAGGACAGTACAGCAGAAGATCCAGTCATGTCGTTCAAGGTTTACGACGCCCAGACAGGACTGCTACCTGAGGACTTTGGCTGTCAGAAACCGGTTCCATACAGCAGTTCAGCACTGGAAGCCGTGTTTATGACCAGACAATTCACAATCGCCTGCAACATGTTGGCCTTCATGCCAGAAGCCCTTTTACCTTGTGATCCCACCATGAACAGCAGCTCACCATAGAGCACGATCACCATTTGCCGAGGATCACCCTGGTTGACAGAGAATCTTGGTACAATAGCAATAACATGAAACATGACAGATTTGGAGAAGGGTCTGTAATGGTTTGGTCAGGTGTCAGCATTAACGGTCGTAAAGATATCCACATCCTCAACGGAGACCTAATGCTGGTGCTGTGGGTGAGGACTTTGTGCTGATGGATGATAATTAATGCCGTCCCCATCAGGCAAGGGATTAGCTCCAGCGTTATGTTCGGGATAGACAGCTTGGAAAGGCTCTTCAGAGGACTTGGGCGGACATACCACAAGAAGCCATCAGGCGCCCCGTCAGAAGCATGCCAAAGCGTCTTAGGGATTGCATTGCTGTCCGAGAGAGACACTCGCTACTGAGGTTCAAACTGTTCAATATAACAGTCGTCAATATAAAAAGTCGTCGTCCATCATGCCCATAGACACGGAACATAATCGTGTTGGGGGTCTAGCATCTCGACTGTCACTAGTGCGCCTGCGCAATGCATTTAAAACTTTTTTTGCACAACATTATCATTGCATGATAAAAACTGAAAAAATGATGTTTTCCTCCTATTTTCTATCATACATAGTTTTGGAGAATTGTGGCATTGAAAGATTGACCCTTTACTTTTTTGAGCAGTGTATATTCATTCACTCGGCGTCTAGCATGGAACATAAGGCACTCATTTCTGTACTTCTAAAAAATCAGAAAATCAGAAAGTGAGTCATACACATTCATTCAGGCTGTTATAATAAATAATAAACAAGTGTGTATTGATTTACAGAAACTGTTTTTTTCAGTTAACGTTACACGTAATTTGCCATGTATACGTTTCAAGACACGCACAAATACATAATTAATTTGAAGTGACTTTAAGAATGGTTTTCCCTCCAATCGTTATCGATCGATTCGGCTTTCTTCTCTTTCGATTCAGCCATCACGCGATGTGGGCATTAACTAAGCCGTTATTATAAATTATACACACGTCTTTATTTGAAGAAAAACAAAAGATCTAACTTGGCTAGATTGTGGGCCAATGTATATATGCTGATCCATCTCTCTACCAATGTTATTACATTGACCCAACATTGGATCAATGTCTCCTGTTTGCTGGATAAGAATCAACTATAGCATTCATCGGGTTTCTTACCTCGCATTTATTGATTATGTTTTCCTGCCAAAACTTATCTCTAAAATAATAAGCCTACTGTTACCATTCACATTGTGCATGGAAAAACAGTATAATATATTATGACATAGGGTCTATATTTCCAACACATGATTTCTTTGTCAATTATAATTTGTTGAAAGACAAAAATAAAGATAATCTTTGTAGCATTTTTTCACAATGAACATAGGTTTCCTCTACCCCTCAATGGATCCCACGCTTGACATAATTATCAGCTGCGGCTGATAATTATTGTATTTGTCGTCTGTTAATTACTCTGGGGCAGGGGCAACCTCTTAAAATGCAAAGGCGCTGCGTGCGTCTCCTATTGTTAACCAAATGCTTCAAAAATGAGCATGAATTTAACCGAAAAATCCTAAAAATCATCACCGAAACAATATTTCAGTGGAATCTAAAATTGCAAATGGCATCTTTTCAGCTGGACATGTCGTATTGTGTCCAAAGAAAATGCGATCTAATACCATTCATATACACATCCTCTCGGATTAAAGGGACGTATCTGCTCTTCGCAAAGCGGCAGCTACGTTCTAATCAGAAGGGAAGCGAGATGATGTATCTATGATGATCACAATCAGACACTGACCGTTGAGGAAGGCGTTTTTCCACATGTTGATGATTTCGGCCTCGGTGGGGTATTGGTTTAGAGATCTGATGGCGTTGCCAAAGTCTACCTGACTCCCCAGGCTGTCTCCGTCCGCAAACAAAGCGTGGGCGTCCTTAATGTCTGCAACAAAAAAATACACTATAAGAAATATTCTAACTTTTTCTGCCATTTAAGCTATGTCGTCAAATTGATGCACCACATGGCATTTTTTGAATAAAATTAATAACGGAAGTATAATCTATCGCAATAATTCGGAGGTTCTGCGAGCTTTCATTTGGGATATTATACTTAAGTATTTTTTTTAAATCGGGACATTTTCTTTCACCTTGAGGTGGGAATTGCGACTGCAGTTACGTCTCAAGATTTTAAGAAAACAGACGAATATCATGTTACAGATAAAACGTGATATTAATCAGCAAGATTTCAAAATCGTTGACTTCCACTTTGTCAAATCTGAATATTCTCAGGTAAGGATATTAATGGTAGCACTGAGAAAAACTTCGGACAACAACTATAAAAAGTAACCTATTAAGTGAAAGGTATGCCCCTATATAGGTAGGCTGTATTTTTAATACGATGAGAGACTCATCAGCTGTCTTAGGACCTAAGACCTTACGATACATTATTATTAATACCTCATTTCAACTCATGGTGGATCATATTTACAAATTATCTCTAGACGTGGGAAATAGCGCACATTTTGCCATTATTCGTCTGGCTACTGTACAGGCAATTGTTTTGCTCTTTCTCAATCAATAGGCTATCATATAGGCTAAACTGGGCCAGAAGAACCTCCTGAGGATGGTGAGATGATTGAGATGTTACTGTCCTCCAGACACAGGATTCGAAATTCGAGCCCTGTCGGTCTGAGGTCGAGCACGCTACCTCTCGGTCACGGAGGCTCCCCACAATACTGACTTTCTCAATCCATAACTAAAAATGCGCAGAATAATGTTGAAGCTCTTTTTGAATTTTACTATCATACTTGACTGATCTGACACGTAAAAATCAGATGTCTGATCAGAGACAAAACTGATAGTGTGACACAAGATACATAAATACGATTTAAATTTTGACCCACTTGAAGTTGTGGCTCGCGGCAGCGAGCCACAGCTTCAAGTGGGTAAAAATTACTTACATTCTGCAGTATTTGAATAAAAACATATGCCAGTTTATTAAGCTTAACGCATTTTTTCCCTTAAAGTTTCTTGTTTGAAGGACAAATATCAAGAAAACAGTTCTAGACACGATTACGACCTTAATATAAATAATTATTATTAGAACAACCTTCTAGTTCACTCTCTCCAAGTCTATATTTGTCTCTTAGTTCCTTTTCTAGAACTTTCGGATTGACTTCCCGCTCCGGTTGCTCCTGCGGCTGCGCAGCATCCTCGTCGTCAGACATGTTGACGGGAGAGTGATGTCACTTGTCTTTTAAATATCCTCTCTGTAGTAGTGTTTCTTACCTGCAAAAAACATACGGTATTATTGTAATTGTCGTCGTGAAGTATTAAAAATCAAACGAAACACCCCCCCCCGAGAAAATGTTATATTCCTCCTATTAATTCGCTAATTATTTATCTATAGTCCACTGCTATTAGTTTTGAGTTAGCCATCTACCCGGCAGCAAGTCTTGACGCAGCAGGAGTAGCGTCAATTGAACCTATGAAATTAAAGTTTGCAATATAAATGTTGCGGTACCAATAATTATGGCGATGTTATTTAACCACAAATTTCAACAGACTCATCGGCCGGCTCGTACATGCTGAATTTGCGTAGTCCAAATACCCAATAGACATGATTGATTATCCACACACCGAGCAGAGTTAGCATTTCGAATGAGGAGGTTTAATATTGAAAATCGATTTGTCGTCTATAATACAAAATGTCCAACAAAATTTCAAAAGATAAATATCTAATTAGGAATGAGAATTGTCAGTGAAACATATTTAATAAGGATTGAGAATAGAATAAAAAATGTATAGTGGGAATTAGGAATTAAAAATATTAAATGTGTTTGTACAATTGAAATTAAGACATTTTACATTTAGTATTGGGATACTCCAGCAAACAAGAGACGTTAAAACAATGCTGACTTAATGTTGGGCCACCGTCTGCGACGCTGGCCCAACATCAAGTCAGCATTGTTTTAACGTCTCGTGTTTGCCGAAATTGCTTTCCCTGACACTTTTGAATATATCATTGCGGCTGAACGATAATTAGTGCATAAATCAAGTGAGGGATTAGATTCAATCCTGGCGTTACGGATGTATACCGTCGCGTCCCGGCAACCGCATGCTCCCAGGTAGATCAATGACTAGCTATCTAGCTCTATCTGCGTATCGAAACATTAAGATAAGATTTAAGTCAGTGATTGGCAGAGGTTTAAGATTCAACCAATGAGCAACCTGAAGAGTTCAGCAGCACTAATGGAAGCATTTAGGTCAGTCACAGAGCCGCTGCTGAGCTGTTTGCCAAGCCTTCTTTGCCCAAGCTCGCAATAAAGCGAATCCTCGTTATCCGACCAAGTTCGCAATAATGCGATCTTCATACATTAATAAAATCGGATTATTTGACCTTGAAATGATCCTGAAATGGCCTAGGTGTCGTCTTACAACTATACCACATTAAAGCCATGAGGATTTTACATATAGATATGTGTCACAGTACAAGTATTCATCGAGATTTTGCGTCTAGTGGTTGCTATAAGAGGGTCTCCTTGAAATAATGGATCACAATTAAAAAATAAACTCAGGTTCCAGTAGTACACTTTTATGGGGAATTTGGACAAAGAAGAGTTAAAGCTGATATGCAGGTGCACATCTCAAATGTGGGTTTATTAGCATCTGCATGATCATCTGTTAAGATAAAATGTCTTAGATCTGGAAACACTGATGTATCATTAAGGTTCATAAATCACATACATTTTTAGTCATTTGAAGCTGTGCGTCGCGGTAGCGAGACACAGCTTCAAATGTCTGACAATTTTAATTGACTAGCTTAGAGCTCGAAGGGTTATACGTTTATTATTAAATGCATACCCCACGTGTTTGCAGTATAGTACCATTATAATTGGGTCACTGGTAAGTATTGTGTGATACTAATAGCCATTGATTTAGTTTGGATTACATTACATATGTGACCCATCTGCACATAACGAGTCTCATGACGGAAAAATTATGACTAGAGTTATGACTATTTTAGGGACGCGAATAGTTCAATATTTCCAAAAATGAAAATGGAGAAAATTAGCTTTTAAGTCATGGCAAAAAATTGATTGTAAGCTTTTTATAGTATAGAAAAATAGTTCCTTATGGCCCTACAGGATTTTTCGGCCAAACCTGAAAATTATGTATATTTAGTTTTTAACGATTGTTTTTTTATAGCCCAGGATGTCCCGGTGGATTTTGGCTAACTTCAAGCGTTTTTTTTTTAATGGTCAAAATACAAGATGGCCGCCAGCGGCCATTTTGAAAACAAATTAACAAAAGATATGATAATCACAATCATGTGATATGACATTTCTGACTAATATTGGGGCATAGAACCCATTTCTGGCCTTGAAATAATAATTCTAAGCTTTAAAGCATCAAAATTTGACAAAAAAACAAAATTCGCCATTATTAGCCCATATCATGCATATTGCCCATTTTCTCAACTTGTACGGAGCCGACATGCGACTCATTTTGTGCAGATGGGTTACATATTAGGCCTATAATGCCTATAATGGAAAACCAAAATGGCTGACTTTCTGTGACAAGATGGCTTATTTCAAATTTGTTCCGAACAACTCTTTCTAGTTGAAAGTATTTCCATTAAAAACATTATAATATGTAATGTAATCCAGACTAAACCAATGGCTACTAGTATTTCTCAAGACTAACTGTTGAAAAACCTCCATGAAAATGTCTTGTGTTCTGTAACTAGATACCTAGCTACAAATAGAAAATAATATAATATGTGTTTTCCACCTGTCATAGTTCGAGACGGCGTATAATGCCTTAATATACTTTTTCAGTTAGCAGCTGTACATATTTTATACTCTTCTGCAAATATATAAATTATCGAGGAGAATTAAATCTTCCTTAACACTGATAGATACTCAGGGAATAAAAAAGTTGAACTTGAAAAGAACGATTTATAACAATTTAGTATGAAATTAGTAGTTATCCCGAAATTGAAAAGATTAACATATTAAAATTAATCGGAAATTATATTTTTCTATGTTGAATTTAACTTACACTCAATTTGAAATGGTGATAATTACAAACCGGGATATTTCCCTGGGAGATGTAATGTGTCATATAGAGAAATTGAAGGATAGAGCTTTAGTTGGCTGACTTTGAGGATTTACATGCACTATAACTGTATTAGTATTATCTTTGTTTCTGTGTACGCGCCAGTATCACACGGCTTTTAAGTCTTACAGGGTAAATGATCGAGGTAAGGCACAAGGTGGCCACTGCAGGATGAAATAATTTGACGTTTTTTGTCATTGTGTATTTTCTTTCATGTTATATAAAGATGTTTGAACAACTGGCTTTTGGAGAATTTTAATTCGTTTCGGACTAAAATTACTGTAACAATCACATCTTGCGCATGCAATAAATGATGTTATATATTCAATATTCCTCGGGTTTAGTTTTATGTTCTAGTAGGTCTCCCTAACGCAAAAAACAGTCGCTGTATTGCCAAGATACATGTAATATATGTATGCATGCATGTATAATGCTTGAAGAAATATGACGCCTGGACGATTAGCAGATCATAGATTACACCCAGTGGTAGCTGCATTCCACCACCTAACCCAATCAGTCAGCATGAACCAATGTTGATTTAATGTTGGGCCAGCGTCGCAGACGCTGGCCCAACATTAAATCATCATTGGGTGAACGTCACGCGTTTACTGTGAGGTTGCCGTCGGCGTCTCACACAAAGCTGGCTATTATCAGATTATGTGAATGTTGATCCGCCACTTGTCTCTGAGTACACATATCGCCCCGATGGGATTTAAGGAGCACCCCTCCCCCCCTCCCAAGACGACAATATGATAGTAATAAAAATGAATTATTTTAGTGCTACAACCAACAAGCGGTTACGGCCAGTCATCAGGCAACGCCGATTCAATCTGTGCCAGGTAATAGACGTTTGATTAGCATGTTGATTGTTAGGTGTTTGTCCATTTTTAAAGGGACTGGCCCAGGCTAAAATCATCAGAAAATCGGTGATTTTATTTCGGGTTCTTAATATGACCATATGATGTAAACATGTACATAGACTAGAACTGCAAATTTTTATAATTTTTGTGCAGCGCATTCTCCAGTTAGGCTAGATATAGAGACGAAATTCCCGCATTTCCTATTTTTGACATGGTTGTCAATAATTAGAAATCAGGAATTTCGTCTCTATATCTAGCCTAACTGGTGAATGCGCAGCACAAAAATTATAAAAATTTGCAGTTCTAGTCTATGTACATGTTTACATCATATGGTCATATTAAGAACCCGAAATAAAATCACCGATTTTTTGATGATTTTAGCCTGGGCCAGTCCCTTTAGTTATTTTCAACCTTAAATATTATATATCGAAAGTTTAGTTAAGTAAAATATAGCTTTATCAAAAGATAACGGTTAGACATTGGGCTTAATGGAATTACCATAGTAATTATGTGGTGAAGTTCGTCTAGCACCGAAACAGTAATTAAGTCGCGGTGGTCACTCAACCCTTGCCTCGCTGGGTACGAACAAAAGTAGATTTCAAGAAACTTTCAAAACAACAAAAACTAAACAACTAAAATATCACTGGAATGAATAGAACAGTTTAAGGTCGATGCTCAGTTAATCTAGTTAGATCTCGCCCTCTATGGTTGGCCATCACCCTCATAAGTAAATAAACCTTCCGCGGATAATTACAAACCTTCCACGGATAATTGAAAACCTTCCGCGGATAATTAAAAACCTTCCGCTGACAATTAAAAACCTTCCGCGGACAATTAAAAACCTTCCGCGGATAATTAAAAACCTTCCGCGGACAATTAAAAACCTTCCGCGGAGAATTAAAAACCTTCCGCGGACAATTAAAAACTTTCCGCGGAACATTAAAATCTTCCGCGGAGAATTAATTTTTACACGTATTTGCATGAGTGCATTAAAGGGTATAGTCCCTATAAATGCTTGATGAAATACGACACCTCGACGATTAGCAGATTATAAATCCCACTCTGCTGTTAACTGCATTCCACCACCTAAGAGTTAGCGTTACGCAGCGCAAAGTCAAAAGTCGGTAACTGCATACTTTAAAAGTAGGCAGTTACTGCCCCTTGGCTTTGCATGACAGCTGGTGCAACGGCTCTATCTGTCCCGCAAACGGCAGTTACTCTTTACTTGAAAAGTTAACAGTTACGACTGTTTGCCTAAGAATGATTAATAAGTAAATTGGTTGCGTACGCTTAAAAGATTAGCCCATGGAAATATGGCGCGAGTCGCCACAGTTCCATGATTTGCTCAACTATCTGTCGCACCGAGAACTTGAAATGGGACTAAACACGTTGTCCCAATGTTAGTATAATGTTGGACAGGTGTCTACAGCGCTGGCCCAACATTATACCAACACTGGGAAATAATTATACTTGCAAACTGAGCAGTCCCTGTTGCTTGTCTTTATATAATATGGCAGACATGAATATTAGTACTATGAATAAACGGATAAAGCTCCCGACGACGGTCGAATGGATCGTGTGACACTGCCCTCCAGACACAGGATTCGAAACTCCCAACCTTGACTGTATAAGGCTGAGCACGCTACTTCTCGGTTGCGTAGGCTCCCCACAATACCTGATAGTTGCGAGTGGGCGGGAAAGAAACATTTGGTGTCTCTGCAATCTGAACACAGAGATCGGGGGTAAACACTTGAGAGCTCGAGCGTGACGGGCGGCAGTGCTAACCACTACGCCCCATTAGCACGCCTTTCACGCCAATATATACACTAAGAATATTGATCAAAAGATGATCCAATATTCAGGACCTGAGGAAGCTTTCAATGTGAGATCTGTACCTGAATTTCAGGTACAGATCTCACATTGAAAGCTTCAATTGTTCCTCGTCCTTTCAAAGAGTCAACCCTCTAAGCGCTAGACACGATTATAGTCTCTTTTAATCTGTTTTATTAGTTAAATCACAGGTATTGGAAATGAAATTGGTGTAGTGTTAAGCAAATCCAATAATCATCTTTTTTCTATGTTTATTGTTCCGAGACAATAATTTTTTTTCAATCGAACCTAGAAATTGCATCACTCATATTTAGCAAACGTTTAGTCTAAAATATGAGTCATTTTCACGCACTTGAAGTTGTGGGTCGCGATGCCGAGGCACAACGACCCTTTGACTCCGATGCCACGAAATGAGTATGAACAGTATCCCATGATAGCATCGAGTAACTATCATAACATTATTAGAGACACGCCATTAGTCGTTGGGCTGCAGCCTGCACATAAAAGGCTCTATCAGAGGAGCTGGTTGCAACCCCAAGAAAACTTTAGTTTGGTGATATCAGCATGTTCCTATATCATATAAGCAATAAGTCACATAATCAGGGTCAGTATTATTTTAAAAATATTATGTAATAATTGCTTAACATATAGCTATGCCGGTCAGGTGCTTTTTGTGGAGCTGAATATAAATTACAACCGCTAATGTTACATGTTCTGCATACAATGTATTATTAAGCACTTTCTATAAGGTAGTTATAGAAGCGTCTAATCAAGGCCGACTCATCAATATTTCAAAGTTTCACAACACACAATTCGAATTTTTTTTGGGGAATTAGTGTACATCATAAATTGTATACTGTCCAAGTTTATTATGCTTATTGTACATGTATATACACCTATATTATATCAATGACGACGCGGTCGGTATGAGCCCTAACACCCTGTTTTAGATGGGACAACTATTTCTATAACCGCGTTAAACTTATTTTATTGACCAATGAAAATAAAGTTCTTTGCCAAGTTGGCAGCTAATTTGGCATTACAAACGCAGTCGGTCTTGACAGTGTCACGAATGCTTGTGTATTTTGACTTTCACTTGAAATGACCGTGGGATTTGCTTTGCGTTTGTTATAAAAATAAGACTACTGTTATTCACAGCAAAATATTTGCCCAGATCACCAGAATGTTTCCTTTGTGTGAAATAAATATATAATAGTGTAAATATGGCACAGAAAACACAGTTGATTTTACGCTTGCATGACTACAAAAAAGCACACCATAAAGACAGGAATCGATATGCTGTACAACGTCAAAGACTCGTAACTGCTGAAAACTAAGCAGTTACGGCTTTTTGGCCTTGTATGAAAGTTTGATGTGGCTATTCGTATAACGATAGACTCTTCTTTGTGAAAAACATTTGCTATGTTTATTGAGGGGTTTGTGAAAGAGTTATTTGACGCGAATGTATTTGACAATAATATTTTTAATGATTTATTAGTGTTCTGATAGTCCATACAAATACTGGTAGAGGCTTATAATGGACGTCCATATGATATCACCAACAGGAACAATTATCACTATCACATAATCCGGCGTTGTCGTCATATACGGCCTAGCACTGTTTTGCCTTGGCTTTAATAATATAGAGTGGACTACATATAACGATAACAGTCACATACCTTGCAACTCAATGATGTGAATATAACATACAAGTCTGCGAATTATGCCAGCATACTTAGGGCCTCTACCGAACAATCAAGTGCATTATGAATAAAATGTGGTGTGATGAAGTTGTGTTTCGCTGTAGCGAGATACAACTTCAAGTGGTTCATCAATTTAGCTCTTTAACCCTCACAGCGCGGGGACTTTAGTCGTCAGAATCTGACGTCTGTAGACGTCAGAATCTGACGACTAAAGTCGATCCTCCCACTAAAGTCGACCCCCCGTAAGAATAGAAATATTTCTAATGGTCGTAGACCCCTAACATAGGTATTCAAATGAATTGGAAAGAGCTAACTAAGACATTTATGATGATTTCAAGGTGAAAAACCCTTTGGCTCCGATGTTTTTTTTTCAAATTAACTCAACGCTTTAAGGGTTAGATGAACATAGGCTAAACATACCGTGCTGTTATTTTATCGCCATGTAAACTGCAATTAGTTTACTAGAAAGCACGAGATGTTGACCCAACGCTGGTTCAATGCTGACCCAGCGTCGCAGACGGTGGCACAACAGTAAACCAACAGTGGTTGAACGCCTCGTTTTTGCTGGGATATGATACGATCCTGGGCCATCTCGACCAATCAGAAGCCTACGATATATCGTAACTTGTACGAGAATACGGGCCCTGTAGACCACCACCAGTGGTAGAATAATGTGGGTTTGAGTCGGCCCGCATGGTAATAATAATCGGATGTTATTGTTATCCCGATACAGGGTTCGAACTTTAAATTCTGGTGATCTGAGACCAAGCACTGGTGATTGGTTATAATTTTATAGGTTATTTCACCATCGACGGGATATATATTAGCATTAATCACGACATTGTGGCTCACTTGTATCGTAGGGTGATTCGCCACTTTACAAACTGGCAGATACACCCTTTCATATCCAAGGGGACAATATTTAGTCTGAACTTTAATACCCAGGGGCCTACAGGTCTACTATCGCTCTCAAATACCACATATTCTTTCTATCACGGTTTAATGATGGATGGTGAGTGAGTGAGTGAGTGAGTGAGTGAGTGAGTGAGTGAGTGAGTGAGTGAGTGAGTGAGTGAGTGAGTGAGTGAGTGAGTGAGTGAGTGAGTGAGTGAGTAGGTGAGTGAGTGAGTGAGTGAAGTGAGTGAGTGAATATTGCTTGATGTCGCTTTCTGTATGTGACAATATCACGAGAGAAGGAAGCCCGAAGTCGGAACAATGCCTTGTAATATATTACTCTTAACGAATGGTTTCAAGGGTTCTTTATGCTGCAGAGTACCATAGACAGCACTACACTCTCCAGGCCTTTGTACGGTTTGGAGCGCTGTATATGCACAGTCACGATGAGGAACGTCCGGCCCGGCTGAGATTTGAATTCAGTACCTTTGAGTTTCAAACCACAGTGTAACCGAATAAGCCGTCGGAGTGGGCCATGAAGCGCGGTGTAAATGTTACGATCGGCGGTAAGCGACGATGTACCCTTTGCAACATACCAGTCAAATTTGTGTCCGAGAAAGATATATAATATTCTTACCTCACAGTGCAATTCAAAATGTACCTCACATGCTATCTGGCCAGAGGTATGATAGCTGACGGCAATCTCCGGTTGCTATGACACCTTGAGACGCCGTGCGCTCGCCCCGGATCTCACCCACCACTGGCAGGATTCGTCGGGTACTGAGTACCCAGGATCCGCCTGATTCACGGGTCGCGTGTCTCTATGGTGTAAACAAAGTGCTTTATTCTAAGACGAGGTGGTTACATCGGCACCACTGCCTGGACTTCTATTGGCACGCATTGCAGCCACGTTTTGAATGCGTGATCTTTAAATATTAATAAGCCATTACGACACACACTGGGTATTGATTGTAACTTTTGACTGGGAATTTAATGGGCCTACAGCAAGCTATAAATCGCTGTAGCGATTTAAATAGCTTTCTGTAGCCCTATATAAAAATAAAGTAAATATCACAATAATGATATTACCATATAAATAGGTAAGCGCACAGCATATTATTAATCTGAAATATGCACCAAACAAATTACATTTTCTAGGAATTCGATCTGCAGTGCTCAGAGGGTTAATCCTTCACAAATGGCAGGGTCTGGCGCCGCATAACGCGATTTAGAGAACATTACTCTTAGATCCCTTTAACCATTTCAGTCCTGCATTCGACAATAAACCGTTATTTGATGTAGCGGAGACGCACAATGAAGGATAGTGTGATAGCGAAAATACATTTATTGCACAACAATATGACTCACGATTTCTTTGTCAGTGGCCAACTGTCTCGCTGCCGCGACCCACAACTTCAAGTAGGTGAAAATCACTCATATTTGTTTGATTTGAGATCAAATATTTGACAATTTTAAAGTTTAAACTAACATTTCATTCTCAATAACAGTGATTTGATCGGTCAATAAAACGGATCAAAAACGATTATAGTCACTCAGAGCGCACTTCTCTGCTTTAACAATAGTTTTCTGTTTTAAGTGCGCGACAACGAAAGCTCTACATTTTCATAATTAATAATGTATTTTATTCAATAAATATTACCCATTATGATCTACGTGACTCACGTAGATCATACTGGGTAATATTTATTGAATAAAATACAACATCCCCGGCGAGCGTGGGGGGTTTGCTGATGCACTTATAGACGATTTTCTCATATCCTAATTCTAATTTTCTAATTTTCTAAACTCACCCATTATTTTGAAAATGCAATAATGTACAATGTACGTGTAAAAAACAAGAGCTTTTAGGTAGGCCTACATATTGTGATTTAAATGGTGGGTAGGATAATATTATGCTGTTATATGTTGGCTTTGGACCATAGTGGGTTATAAATATATCAATCGTCCGGAAGAGTAGATTATCTCAAATGTCCGCATATAGGATTAACCCTTTCACTACAAAAGCCCATTTGTGTAAGCTATGACGTTCAGCTTGACAAAGTGGTGGCGAAATGGTTAACCACTTGTTCCCTCTATATAAGGGCACTCCCAAAGCAAACACGATACATTGAACCAATATTGGTTTAATGTTGGCCCAACGTCGCAGACGGTGGGCCAATATTAAACCAGTACTGGGTCAAAGTTCCGTGTTACACTTGGCATTACTCAATACCAGACCATGCCAAACATATATGTGACACTGCGCTAATATCAGCAATAAATAAATACAAATACCAGCTCAACAATCGATGTATAATCAATCTCTATTGATCTGATTAACTCACACACCAAACCTATTCTGCTCTCCAAAGTAAAAATGCAGTAACTACTAAATTGAAAAGTGGGAAGTTACTGCCTTTTGACTTCGCACGGCAGTAGGCCTACTCATTGTTATTGTACATTTATTACAAACCGCCAAGGTTGATGGCGAAAGATTAAACATGTTAAAGGCGGCTCATTCAATCAGATCATAACGTAAGATATTTTAAATTGGCGACATGCTTAAAATAACATGAAGCTGTATATTAAATAATATGAAGTACATTTCACCTACACAATTCCGAATATTTACAATATTTTCAATAATGCTTCCACGCTTATTTTTTAGCGCAGTGTGGGGCAATGAAATGAAATGAATCGGGCTTTAGGCCACTTTTGTGCACATATAGGCTAATCTGGGCCAGGAGAACCTCCTAAGGATGGTGAGATGATTGAGATGACACTGTCCTCCAGACACAGGATTCGAAATTCGAGCCCTGGCGGTCTGAGGCCGAGCACGCTACCTCTCGGTCACGGAGGCTCCCCACAATACTAACTTTCACACGTGGATGGGGAAGAAACATTTTTGTTTCTTTGAAACCGCCGAGACCGGGAACCGAACCCCGAACTCTGGCGTGAAAGGCAGCGGTGCTAACCACTACCCTAGGGCCCCCGCCCTGCAGTGTGGGGCAAGATGAGACAGCACTGTGGAAATTTACAACTGGTTCAATAATCTCGTGGTTTTTGCCAAGTCATGATAATTGTGATGTAGTTAAAACATTATTATACTGGCAACTGACGTAATTATACAACAGTATATATACATTTTTTTCTCATCTTAACTGGAGTGTACTTTAACAAACGGTGTTATATTTTTTACCAAAAAATAAATAAAGCAGCTGTGTCGTTTTCCTTCACTGAACCGGAATGTTTACATTGCAGCGGACCCTGCGCCCGCGGACGCTGACTAAATATTGCGCATGCGAGTGGGTCCACACTGTTTACTCAGATAATCACGACGCCCCCCCCCCCTACTTTAATTCATAGGAGGTGTTAATGTCCTGGTATAATAGACTAGGTTATTTTTCAAAAAAGTGTAACACCGAAGGCAAATCGTGTTAATTTATGGCATACAGTGTTTTTAGGGGTAGTTCGCTATACTGAACCCGAATTTTCTGTATGCCAAGGGTGGAAATGCCTCAAAATATCTCAAAATAGAGAAATCGAAAATGGCCGCAGTCACAGGCTAAAATTCCATATAGGGGGCCTGATAAATAAAAACATGAAAATTTGCTAAGAATAAGACTTTTTAAAGGGTGTCATATGCGGGTAGCATCAAGGATTGATAACACAGAAAATACAACTCTTAGCATTGGGATATTTTGATTTTTTGCTTGTATTTGAAGTACTCTAACTTAGATGTTTTTGGACCGATTTTAAGTATTAAAACGTCCGTCTAATTTCAGATAATTATCTCTACTTTTCACTGGTGCGTACAGTTGTATAATAATATTATATCCAGCACTTTCTCACAAGCAGTCCCGAGGAGCGTACTGGTATATCACCAAAGTCAGTGTTCTGCCTGTACCGCGGCCATGTGTCGAGCGGGTGTTTGCTTCAATTTGAGTTGAATCAGGAATGATTATCATAATATATGGCCTAGCCCTTTCTTATTGGAGCCTCTTATTGAATAAGATGGTCTGTAGGATCCTGACATCGCTCAATTAACGTGGCGTTTATCCCCAGATTCCTGGACGCCGGCGGATGGGGATGACCGCCTCGTTTACATACCGTGGTGACGTGCGCACACAGAGCAGTGTGTGCGGCCTTGGTATTATTCCCACACTTCAAGCGTAGTACTCAGCGACTGCGGACGTGCCGTAGCTCGCTCTCGCTAAGTCCATAGAGACGTGCCGTGCGCGGATGGTTGTGCTTTGCTGTTATCGCATGTTAATCAAATAAACATAACAAGAGAGAAGAGAGTTTCCTGGTTTGTTTGAAACCGTCGATCAGACGGATGAGGAGGATGTTTGAGTTTTGATGGTGAGATTGGGCGGAGTCCCTCGTCGGCCGTTGTGATCCCATAACGGAACTCCCGGCATAGGCCCATCACGCCATACTGGTGACCCCTGACGACTGATCGTTTACGCAACAGTGTTTTCACCTAGACGCCAGTTGAAAACCGCTGTTTTCAAGGATAGTTTCATTAATTTTAGGGGAGTTTTTGAAAAAAATCAATAGCATTTTTTTCACAAGGTACGTGAAAGCTGTAGGTCAAAATATATATATGCCAGTTTAAATTAGTCAGAAAGAGTTATCAGACGAGAAGCACGTTTCTTTACGTCGAAAACGGCGTAAATTTCTAAACTTTTGGTCGAAATCCCACGTGTTTGGCGCCTTTTCAAGATGGCGGCCTTGCCGGTTTCTCTAGAAGAATCCAGAAAATTATTCTCATAGACATAGTCTATCATTTTTTTTATCGTAAGAGTTTGTTTAATGCCTTCATCCTACTAATGCCACTGTAGGCTAGTAGAAAGTGGGTATTTTCTGTAACTCACTTTTTATAGTTGATTACCATAATTGGGTAACTCGATCTTAAAGTCCATAGACGAAATCTCGTCATTTTTTCACGATTTTTCCTACAAATCGACAGAAATTTTTCATATATCGCTTCGACTCGGGTAACCTTTAATAGGTTTAGGGCCAAAATAAATTGTTTCCCTAAATGCATGTCAATAAACGGTCTTATTTGGTCTGTTTGAAAATATTTCCAGGACCGTAGGTCAATATTTTGTACTATTATCATATGTTATTTCAGAGAATGCTGAATATTGTATTTGTATTTGGTAGGTGTGCGCCATCTTGGCCGCTGGTTTCCCTGACTTAGCTCTAAGCCCGCCGTGGGCACCCACGTGTTCCCCCCTAACCGGAATGCATCGGGACAGTGAACCTGTGTCGCCGCATCACATTAGCATCAAGTAAGCCGCCATTTTGATTTGGTGGAGATTATTTGTCACGTGTTCCAAATTTTACACGGACAGATTGTATTAAATTTTTTTTTTTTTAAATTGTTTGTAAATGTTCTTTTTCAACACGATTGAGGGAGAAAATGTGTAAATTAGTCGTTTCAAAAACGAAATTCTGCCACTAATTGTGTGAGACTTTTTGTTGACTTTGAAACGCCTTTCGGTGTTTGTAATCGTGCTAGGCTATTCAGCGCCTTATTTGGGCACGCAGTAGCTGATGAATATGCTAATGTGAGGCGAGACGGGGATGCTGACTGTATACTATGTACGTACCGCTCAAAGCTTACCGTCACAGACTATAAGCCACATGCTGCCTGCTGCACAGGCTGTGAGCACCGACAATACACCACACACACACCCACCACAGACGACATAACAACAACCGCACCGAACACAGTCGGTTTATACGTCAACCAATGAGTCGATGCGAGCGATTGATTCGGACGTTTATGAGAATGATTCGGTGATGAACGTACCACTATAAAAAAAAACGTGGAATGTTCATCACAGATATCAATTTTCAGCGAAATGATATACTTTATCATTTATCAGCATAGACTACTGTCAGTCACGTTTTAGATATTATTCTTACATCATAAATGTCACTGTTTTTCTTCACAGTCACATTTAGTCTATCAGTTTGAGAACGAAATTTTCTCACGATAGTTATTTCTGAAGTTTAAATTTTTTATAAATACAGAAATATTCGATTTGACAGTTGCGCTATTGCGAAACATTGCAAATATTTGAATGTGTTTTCCGACTTGTGTGAAATTTTTTTTTTTTCACCCAGGTCGATTTACAAAATACTATTATCATAGCTTAGCATAGCTTATCACAGTTGTATCTGGCATATTGTTTTTATGTACCACTGCGACCTACGGTTTTCACGGTACCATTTTGCATGTGTGTGACTCAGTGAAAACGTTTTATGTCTCATATAGACCTCCAGTTTTCACTTTAATCAATACATACCTTTTGTGAATTTGTGAACAGCACTTAGGCGAAACTTCAACGACGCATACTTTTTCAACTAATCTGCAACCCCCGTTTTTCGCACCATGCGACATAGCATGAACATTTTCTACAGTTTACACTTCTAGCTTCAACATATTACAGACATTTTTCATCTGATTTTCATGGCATTGCACAACCTGTCCGCGCACGGCGCGTCAAAAATAGTTGGCATGTGTTAATACGACATGCCATTTTAAACACATTTGGGATAGACGCAGAGCCAATAGGCCAGCTATCCCAGATGCTTCATTAGTTAAATAATTTTACAAACACTACTTCATAATGTCAAAGCAGTACGACAGTGAAGGCTTCATGTCAACGCCTCTAGAAGGTTCGGGTGCTAGACCCAAAGATAGCTATCATCCCGACAGTGAAGACAATGAGGTTCGATTCCGAGAAGCGGACGAGGAATATCAACGCCTCAAAGCTGATTTCGCTCGAATTGCTCGGGATAGACGTCTGAATTCCCACTCGAGGAGCGACTCCTCAAGGAGTTCTTCACCGCTTGGTAGACAGCCGCAGAAACGTGCTACGAACTTACCAAAGTTTAGAATCACAACTTTCTACGCCTCTGATGTGGATCTCTGGTTTAATCAAATCGAGACGCAATTCGCCCTCCACCAGATCGATGATGATGACGAGAGGTACAGCCTAACCTGCGCTGCACTTACTAGCGAGATTGCATCGGACGTGAGAGACGTGCTGCTGCAGCCTTTCAGGTCAAACAAATATGACAGCCTGAAAGCAATTCTAATTGAGAGGCGAGGATTGACAACACCTGAAAGGGTTAATAAAGTTATCTCTGGCGAGAAGATTGGAAATGATATTCCCTCGCGTTTCCTGAGGCGTCTGCAGAAGACTGCAGGTTTCGGCACCAAAGCTGTTGTGGGAAAGGCTGTAATTCGGCAAGCGTTCATACGACAGATGCCCACTTCCATCAGAGCCCATTTGGCGACTCAACCCGACAGTGCCTCCCTCGAAAGTTTGGCCGTTTTGGCTGACAGGGCATTGGCTGCAGAAGAGGACGTTGAAGAGAGTAAGCCGGGGGTCGCAGAGATCAAAGTCGACGAGACCAGCAAACTAGTTGGTTTGTTAGAGGATCTATCCAAACGCATCAAGAGATTAGAAACAGTAACAACATCGGAGAGGAAACGAAATAAAGGACGTGGACGAGCAAATAACTACGCTCACGCGCCTGCATTTGCCCCTAATGTACAGGCCTCAGGTTCCATTAGTAACCAACATAGTCAGTATAGAGACGTTAAAGATAATGCTCGACCTTTCGCTCCGCCGACGAATTTGCAAACAAATGCTCTACCTTCCGTTCCGCCGCCGAACACACAGAAAAATGACGCCGCTAAGACTTTGAATTCGGCTGATGCACCTGTCTGCTATTTTCACCAGACTTTCGGTGACAAGGCACGCACATGCAGGAGCCCCTGCGCTTTTTCTTTAAACTGCTAAGCCAGAGCAATATTGCGACTCTTGCATCTGGCGGTATAACTGAGACGAGACATGACTCCGCGGACGCTAGTTCTCCACAGTTATCTCACTCTAAGTTATTATATGTCGCAGATAAAGGACATAAATGCAGATATTTAATCGACACGGGCGCAGCTGTCAGTGTTTTGCCGAAATCTTGCGCTAACGGGATTTCGAGCGCTGACAGTCTCCCCTGGTGGCAGCTAATAACAGTACTATAAACACTTACGGCAATTGTAAACGCGTCGTCGATGTCGGCTTAAAGCGCGAATAACCGTGGACATTCATAGTGGCAGATGTGCAGCAACCCATAATCGGGGCTGATTTTTTAATCCACTACAATTTGCTCGTAGACTTGAGAAGCAGATGTCTTCGAGACATGCGTACAGGCTTAGCCATTGCCGCTTCATTATCTTCGATTAAACCTCTGTCATTGAACAGAGTTGATACCGTTCAAAATGAATATACAAAACTCCTCGGCCAGTTCCCGGAACTGACACGCCCTACGACAAAGGGTGAGCCCGTCAAACACGGCATAACTCACAAGATTGTGACTAAAGGTCACCCGGTTTTTGCTCGACCACGACGTTTGGCTCCCGATAAGCTGGTCACCGCCAAACGTGAGTTTGACGATATGATTAAATTAGGGGTCATTGAACCCAGCGACAGCGAGTGGTCCTCAGCGCTTCACATGGTGCCAAAGAAAAACGGCGATCGGAGACCATGCGGGGACTACCGTAGTTTGAATGCACAGACCATACCGGACCGTTATCCGATTCCGCATATTCAAGATTTTACGCAGCGGTTAGCCGGATCGAAAATTTTTTCGAAGATAGACTTAGTAAGGGCTTATTACCAAATTCCAGTGGAACCGTCCGACGTACACAAGACTGCTGTTACCACACCTTTTGGCTTGTTTAATTTCACTAGAACTCCATTTGGTCTGAGAAATTCCGGTCAAACGTTTCAGCGATTTATAGACCACGTGACACGCGGACTTGATTTCGTTTTTGTTTATTTGGATGACCTACTGGTAACCAGCCCAGATCATAAAACGCATAAGAAACATCTACGAATTCTTTTTGCTCGACTATCGGAGTACGGAATCATCATTGGTCCTGAAAAGTGTCAGTTCGGAACATCTGAATTAAGTTTCTTAGGTCATCACGTTTACGCCGAAGGCATTTCGCGGTTACCTAGTGCCGTTGACGCGATCGTTAATTTCAATAAACCCGAAAAGCAACGAGCATTGCGTGGGTATCTGGGAATGGTGAATTATTACCACCGTTTCATACCGCATTGCGCCGCGAAGCTGACGCCACTCAATAATCTACTGACTTCTGCCAACGAAGGCCATACCAGACTGTCACCAAAATCAAATTTCGATTTGAAGTGGAATAAAGAAGCAGAGTCAGCATTTTCCGAGTCAAAACAGATATTGGCAAACGCTACGCTTCTGGTGCACCCAGATTCTACGGCCCAGCTTAACATCACGTGTGACGCTAGTGATGTCGCCGTCGGAGGCGTTTTGCAGCAATTTTTAAACGGTATGTGGCAGCCGCTTTCGTTTTTCAGCAAGAAGCTGAACCCAGCAGAGACACACTACAGCGCGTTCGATCGTGAACTTTTGGCAGTATACGCTACAATTAAACATTTCAGACACAATTTAGAAGGACGAAATTTTCGTTAATACTGAGCATAAACCATTAACATTCGTAATGTCATCCGTGACTGAGCGCGCATCCCTACGACAAACACGTCATTTAGCGCTCATCGCTGAATTCACCACCGATATTAGATATGTAAAAGGAGAGACAAATTTCGTCGCTGATGCGCTGTCACGACCATCAGTGTCAGCGATACACGATGGACCAGTAATAGACTATAAAGAGTTAAGTCTCGACCAAGCTAATGACGCGGAATTCACACGTTTGAGACATTCGACTACATCAACTATGAATTTCAAGCTATTGAAATCGTTTGATAATCAATTGATCTGGTGTGATGTGTCCACGGGACACAACCGGCCGTACCTTACCGCGAAATTTCGCCGAAAAGTTTTTTGAAACTTGCACGGTTTAGGCCATCCATCGCATAGAGCCACCAGACCTTTGATTAATACCCGATTTGTATGGCACGGCATGAATATAGATATTGCTAGATGGTGTCGTACCTGTAAGGGTTGCCAGACCGCTAAAGTTTCACGTCATAACACTCCTGTTTTCGGAAAGTTCACAGAACCTACCGAGCGATTCGATCATGTCCACGTGGACATAGTCGGATCTCTACCTTATGCCGATGGTTTTAGATATCTACTGACTTGCGTCGACCGTTTTACACGTTGGCCCGAAGCTGTACCTATGGTAGATATTAGGGCCGAAACGGTCCCCGATGCCTTCTTCAGCAGGTGGATAGCACGTTATGGTACCCCAGCCACTATCACCACTGATAGGGGCGCTCAATTCGAGTCCAAATTGTGGGATAGTTTATGTAATCAATTCGGGATTATTCGGAATCGTACCACGAGTTATCACCCTCAGTCGAATTGCATGGTCAAACGTTTCCACCGTCAATTGAAAGCCGCCATTATGGCGCACGAGTCACCGAACCCGTGGACTATCACGTTACCTGCTGTACTTTTAGGAGTTCGTTCAGCCGTGAAAGAGTGACTGGGCAGGTCAGCTGCTGAGATGATTTACGGGACAACCCTTAGACTCCCAGGAGAGTTTACTAATCAGTACAACGTCGACGCTAACACTGATTTGGAGAATTATTCAGACAAGCTACGCGTGGCCATGTCGCGTCTCCGTCTATGTCCGCCACGTGACACACAACAACACAACATTTTCCAATTCAAGGAAATAGCTACATGTACTCATGTATTCTTGCGCCGAATCGCAATTGCACCGCCTCTGACCGCCCCTTACGACGGACCATACAAGGTCGTCGCGAGGAGTGGAAGAGTAATGAAAATCCTAGTTAAAGGCAAGGTTGAGACGGTCTCCTTAGATCGCGTTAAGCCCGCTCACATGGAGTGCGAGCCTACAACAGGTACGACAACACAGCGTAAACCGCCAAGCAAACCACGGAAGTCGACGGCTACCAGGACATCTAGTAAGAATCCACAGGGTCCACCTAGACCTGGTAGTGCGGACACTCCGACGTCCAACGGGACGAGAGTCAACACAAAAAAGTCGACGGCAGTCAGAAGCAATCAAAAATCGGCCTCAGTCCCAAAGCAAATAGATGTTAAAGTCAACTTGTCTAACAGAGACAATACTTACGTAGCGCCGCATTCGCGAGCCCCTGCCGCTTCCCGCGCTAACGGGAACGGCGGTGGTTTACGAACGTATTCCCGCATACCTTTACATCTACGGGGTAAAACCCCGGGTGCTGCTGACGCCGTAATCGACTCGACAAAAAGCAAACATGCGAATATCGCTAATCGCGAAAAAATTTCGACCGACCAAACAGCGCAAAAAAACTAGAGTCGGACGAATAATCCAGACTCCTGCTCGATTCGTGCAGATGGTTCACGCCATAGTCGCGCCTAATAACGTCTATGGCGGGCCCAACCGCATACCTTGTCATAACAATGTTGTTAAATTGTAAATGCATATGCCAGGTCTGGCAGAATTGTGTACAGATATATAAATGTAAAGGCATTTTCTTTTAGCAAGCTCATTGCTAAAGCATTAATAGCAATTCTGTTAATTAAATGAATGGGTTGATCGCAGCTTGCAGCACATGAATCATATATAAAGGACAGTTGGTGTTAAGAGGATAGGACAATTCACGTATAATGCTGCGCTTTCAACCACCCACGCTGTAACCACACTCGCTATATTTTTTTTTAAGAAAACTATGCTTAGTATAAGAGGTTACATATTTTACAACCCCGCTACTTGCACGACGCAGTCTCCTACACGTCAGTTTGGTCCTACGTTGCCACTCAGCCGGGGGTAATGTAGGATCCTGACATCGCTCAATTAACGTGGCGTTTATCCCCAGATTCCTGGACGCGGGCGGATGGGGATGACCGCCTCGTTTACATACCGTGGTGACGTGCGCACACAGAGCAGTGTGTGCGGCCTTGGTATTATTCCCACACTTCAAGCGTAGTACTCAGCGACTGCGGACGTGCCGTAGCTCGCTCTCGCTAAGTCCATAGAGACGTGCCGTGCGCGGATGGTTGTGCTTTGCTGTTATCGCAAGTTAATCAAATAAACATGACAAGAGAGAAGAGAGTTTCCCGGTTTGTTTGAAACCGTCGATCAGACGGATGAGGAGGATGTTTGAGTTTTGATGATGAGATTGGGCGGAGTCCCTCGTCGGCCGTTGTGATCCCATAACGGAACTCCCGGCGTAGGCCCATCATGCCATAGGTCAATCAATCTTGGTTTAAAGTTGGGCCAACGTCGTAGAAGGTGGACCAACGTTAAGCTAACATTGATTCAACGTTTTGTGTCGGCTGGGAGGCCCATTCCATATCAAACACAAGACATTGGCCCAAAGTCGAATTAATGCCGGAACAGCGTCGCTGATGGTAAACTGACATTACACCAGAGTTGGCGCGATATCTTGGGTTTGCCAGGTTGTCAGTGGAGCACCAGTAAACAAGAGGTGAAACAATGTTGGTTTAACGATGATTCGGGGTCATAAACGGTGGATCAGCATTAAACCAGCGTTGGTATCAACTACCACCATATTGGGTTTATTGATTCGATGTATTGTGTTTTCTGGGCTTGCACTGCAGAGAGCTGTGCAGGTTACTGTGGCTACATAACCAGATAAACCTGCTGGCACGAGATGCTAACCCAATATTGATTTAATGTTTACTAAAGTAAAACTACAGTGACTCGACATTTTTAATTGCTGGAAGGCTACTTATATATACTTGGAATTATATGCTATTTGGAACCGAAAAATACTATAATTTGATTTTTGAACTTTGTATGCACATATCCTGAAAATGCCATCAATCTAAATAATAACTGACGTGGAACTAACTGAATTTTGCAATTAAAGGATTATTTCATATATTATTAAAGCCCATATCTATTCATTTAAGGTTTTTTTTTCTATAACATATTGTAGCTACATAACTAGTGTCATTTAAAAATTATATCCTTTGGATATTCAACTGAAGTTGAACACAGATATATACAATCCGCCTTTTCAGATATTAAATTTACTGCGTAAAATTCAAGGAGGTTTATATGTTTGATGCCTCAGCATTTCTCCTGCCCCAATACTTTCAGTGAAAACTAACGGATATTAAATAGAAATATAATAAGGTGTCCAAACATTACCTGGAGTTTTCAAAAATCGTCCAGAAGTGTGAGGGTCAATAGATTTCATATCTGGTTTTTAAATACATGCATAAAGCAAAACGTGTAATTTGGGATTTAACGGGTTAATACATAATAGTGAACCCCGTATTTGGTAATTTGGTTATCATTATATTTTCTCAGTTGCTGTCATGATGCCAGTGCATACTGAGGAAGTATAGCCTACTAATGCGAGACTTGCTGGTTTAGTCCGGGGTCAGCATGAGAGGCATCTTGATAAAAAGGGTCTTAGACAGAGAGGGGGCGCAAATCCACGTGAATAATTTTATATTCCAAGCAAATGAAATGTAATAAATGGGGTTTTATGCGACCTATTTGCACATATATAAGCTAAACTGGGCCAGAAGATTTTCCAGAAGATGGAGGGATGAATGAGATGACACTGCTCTCCAGACCACAGCCTTACATTATACATTGCTATTCCTTGTTCCAGACACAGGATTCGACATCCAAACCCTGCGGTCTGAGGCTGAACTCACTACTTCTCGGTCACGGATGCTCCCCACAATATTGATTCATTACGAGTGAGCAGAGAAAAAACATTTTGTTTCTTTGAAGCTTGAATGCCAGAGCGGGTTTCGAATCCGCAATCTCCCGAATTTCCAAGCAGGCAGTTTTAACAACTGCACCAGGGTCCCCGCCCTATAGACCCTATTCAATTTCCAGTGGTATTCGGAGTATATTATCTCCTTTTGAGGCTACCTTTAGTCTGAGCTAGAGATGACCTAACCTTGTTTTGTTACATATAGACCCTACAATGTTTTGTTGATGTTTTTCATAGATTTTGTTGTGCTCAATTCAAATCCGATGAGTGCCAGCTTAAAATGTTTCGGGCATTTTGGTAAATTCAAGGTCAAAGGTAAATTTCAAGGTCAAATATGATATTTCAACAAATGAAGCTAGGAACCATGTACTAGTCTCATTTTCATGCTAGTTTGACTGGGCAATTTCTGAAATTAGTTTGATTATTTAAGGTCATCTTTAAGGTCAAAGGTCAATTTCAGGGTCAAGTAAGAGAGAATATCATTTTTAACAAAAACATCTAGGCGCATGTGTAATACCCATTTTCATAGGATTTTGACTGGAAAAATCGATTTATAGTATTGTTTTGGTGATTCAAGGTCATTTTCAAGGTCATCTGCAAGGTCATATAATGTCAATTTCAAGATCAAAAATGTGAAAATATGACTTTGAACAAACACAAATAGCAAAAGAAGTGTAGTACGTCTTTTTGATATCCTTTCGATTGAATAACTCATTTACGCTACGATTTTAAAGATTAAGCAGTGCTTCTTGTGAAATGGCTTGGACAAAGAATTATTGTAGCTGTTTACATTTTGTTGGGTATGCGTTCCAAATTCTCTTCTATTTGATTTTCATACTTGCGTAGTTGAGCAGATTGCTTTTTGTTATTTGTATTTAGATTATTTCCCAGATAGCCTTACTACGAGGACTTAAAAGGTGGATAGGGTAGTCGGACGATGATTCTGTTCGCGTTGGGCGATCTTCTAACGAAGATCTGGTGGCAATATTACGAAGTGTATACCACTTTACGGAATTCTTACTGACCAATCTATTGAATGGCACATTCTTCTCCACAAATAAATCGGAAAGATATCTCACGTCATAAAAAACTGACTTAAATTCGTCTTTTGACACACAAACACAAAATACATATGGTCTCACCACCCCAAATGCCAGTCCCATTGAAATACATGTATTATGCCAACATTCTAAGGGCCGATTTCACCACTTCCGTCCCTAGCCACACTCCGATGTGACACACTATAATAAGACACATGCTGTCGTTTTTGAAAAACAGCTCCGAAAATGGTATGCTCACCAATTAGATTTTGACCTAGGCCCCCATATGTGGATAAAGGTCTAACTTGCCCAGATCTCCCTAAATATTCTTGCACAAGAGACACGAATCCTTCTCACCCCATGTGTCCATCAGTGTGTGCTTACAATTTATCCACAGAATTACAACATTCCTGTATTTTTCTTAATTCACCAGACGCGGAAACAACCATTTTAAAGCAGTAATTTGGATAGGGATTCTCTAGTTAGTAGCCACCCCCCTTAGATTGCGGCTCATTTAGGGTGGTTAGACCATATGACAGCCCCAAACTTGTCCATATGTTTATCACTTTTGGCATTGTCCACCCAGTTATGGCCATCTAAGAGACCTTTTATCGAATTTATTACATCACCTACAAGGGATCACCACCAGGGATCAGCTCCTCCTGTTGCTGTAACTCGTACAACTGTACAATACTAACAGTAGCTGGTCCACCATGCTTCGGTGCAAAGTCTGCCTTAGTACGCGAAGCCTCAATTGCATGGTGCTGGGACAACTGACCCCAAACTAGAGACCGCACTTAAAACACGAGAAAGCTGCTATTTACATAAGCTGTTGTGCACAAATCTGGATGCATAATATAATTTTTTCGAGTTCTTATTGTTTGTGAAACTATTAGTAGTGATGCGTTTGTGCTTAAATAAATTCCTGTGGTATATTGATGGTTAAAATATGCCACCTATATCGAGATGTTTATTTCATGGCGGCCATTCTGAATTTTACATGATAATGATGTCGAATAAATGTATCGTTTGTTTTATTGCACAATCAGGCCTATAAACATCTTAGAGCTAACACCACACTGGGACAAAAAAAATTTTGGCATCGAACTATCCCTGATTGGAATTCTCTTCCGGCAGCTGCCATAGAATAAAAAAACTGTGGCAGCGTTCAAGAGTCAACTGGTTGACTAAATCCACCAGCCCTTTCCTCCCTCCAGCCTGATACTCCAAATAGGAGGTGCTGCTGGATAACATTTCAAAGGTAACATTTGTGATAGAGGTGGTACTTCTCGTAGTAGTAGTTCTGGTGGTGAAGGTGCACAAGATGTAGTGCAGCTAATGATGACTAATTCTGTGTTGTGGCAGAAAAGTTGCAGAAATGGAATTGATAACCAAAAAGTAGAGAGGGCAAGAACAAACACGAAGAATCAATCAGCCCATTAATAAGACGGCGTCTCAGCAGCGATACAGTTCTCAACAGAAACTTCATAATTATATAGCATCAAAATCATACAGTGAGCCATTATGTTTTTTCTGTGGTGAAGCAAAAAAGAAATAAAAAAAACTGCAACATTTGATTTAGATAAAAACAGTCAATGAATGTGCTCAGCTGTTGGGCGGCAAAACTAAATCTGCAAGTGATATGATCTCACTTGACACTGTCTACCATCGAGCATGCCTGACTAAACTTACAGGAAAGCAGAAACTGTTGGATGTGATGATACTGGGAGCAACTAAACTCAAGTAATAAGAACACATGTTCTGAATGAGTTAACTGATCATATCGAAGAGCATCGTGACTCGGGGAATTACTACCTGGCTGACATAACTACTCTATATGATAAACGCATTGCTGTTTTTCTTATATTCGTTGCTATATCACACTTCTCTGTGAAGATATTGAAAGATTGCTTCCTGATATCAAATCAATACAAACAAATCGTGATGGGTTAAAGAAAATATAACCACCGATTTTTCCAATATCTGATTATCTTCAAGGTAGCTAAATACTTCGTAAATAGTATCTACATCTTCAGCAAGAATTTACAGGTTCCATTACTACAATATCTAAATCTAATTCAAAAGGAATAACTTTCTCTTCAGCAAAAAATAACTTGTTCCTTTCATACAACATTTAATCTAATTCTATCCCGCCAATCTTGAAGTCATTTTTACACATGCTGCTTGATGGATCAGGCATTGATCAACCACCACCTGGATCCGACAAAGCAAAGGTTACAGCGTACATTGGGTAACAGACTATATTTAACTCAGTGAGGCGTCCATACAAAAACCCTGGCAGCGTTCCTCGTCATATAAGACAGAGAGAGAGAACACTGCCATCTCTATTTGTTGCACTTACGCGTCATCTTCAAACTGGCAGTGCTACTCTACAGTAAACCATGCATCAACGAGGACTGTGTGTATCATACAACATGAGAACAGATGGGTCGATGGGGTGTTCAACTTTGGAATAGCAGTATTGTATCTGGCACATTTTGGGGCACTTGCGGTGGTAAGTGGGGTGTGGCAACTAAGCTATCGCGAGCACGACTCGGGGCAATGCTAAAAGTGCCACGGTAGGGGAAGGGCGGGCAAATGGGGCCACTTAACGTTTTAATGGTATTTAAGGATAATTTTCGAACTATTTTAAAAGCAATGACTGTTCTATGTAAGGTACATTCAATGTAGATACATATAACAGACTCACTTAGTGTCTCAAGGATACGTTATTTTAATTGTAAGCCAAATAGATTTGCTCTCAAAGTGGCCCCCTTTGCCCAATAGCTTGGGCAAAGGAGGCCAGCGCATTGGGCAAAAGGGGCCACCCCCACCTTGGTACTTTTCATTATTTTGATACACAAGTGTGTACATTAAAGTGAGCCTAATGAAACAGATATGATGTATATGGTGACATGTTTTGATGGACATAATACTAAGTAATATACTAAATACTTTCGTTCACTAGGATTAGTGTGTGAAATATGTACCCATTGAAATTTAGCGGGCAAAGGGGGCCATGCTGTATGGTCTTTGTATTAAAATGGCCTGGCCCCCTTTGCCCTGGCTCCCTTTGCCCAGGGGGTAGAGGTGGGAAATTTAGCCTATTATTTCTCCCCAAAACTGATATCCTGACTAAAGTAATGAATAGAAATCAAAGGCAATATAATGTAGCACACAAAACAATAGATTTTCAGAAGAAATCACATAAATTCGTCAAGAGATTCATACAAATATATAAGCTTATATTCATAAGATTGTTGCCATAAACTCCCTATCGTCTCTTATTTCTATCTAAGATATGTATGAGATGTCTATTTATGTTTTTTGCATACACATGCTCATAATTCATAACTATGACGTCATTAATATTTCATACAACATGTCAAAATTAAAATATCATTGATGGCCCCCCTTTACCCACCGGCCCCCTTTGCCCGCCTCTCCCCTATAAATCACTCACTGAAATCGTGGAAGCAGCAATCTCAACATACTAGGCCTATTGTTCATGCCCGCACGCACAACATAGGTGCTATTCAGCTCCACTATTTATCGTGTAAGCCCAAAAGGCAGTAACTTCTCAATATAATAGTAAGCTGAATACTGCAGTGTATTATTCACGACATGTCTCATTTTGTTGGAAATAGTGCTTCTGTCAGAATCGAGCTCGTAAAATGATTATTAATGCACGTAAATTATGAGATTTCCGTTGGAAAATTCATCAATAATTTGCTACAAGAACTAGGTATGCCATGGTAGAATTTGTTTGGTAGAAAACAAAAGTCTACATAGTCCATTTCTCATTTTAAAATGACGAGGACTTGAAAGTTTCCTTCCCTCAGTAGAAGTATAGACATGGCAGTGATTGCCACCGCATGGACACATCCCAATTTCCCGTGGTATAAACACGCCAGTTGTGGTTTAATGGTTTAACCGGCTCGCGGGGTAAGCCTCTTAGCTCGGATCTTGCCCCGCATGTTAGCCCGGGGCAATACTGAGCCACAAACTTTTACCACGGGTAACATTAACCCGTGGCAAATTTCACACAATGAATGAATGAATGAATGAATGAATGAATGAATGAATGAATGAATGAATGAATGAATTAATGAATTAATGAATGAATGAATGAATGAATGAATAAATGATTGAATGAATGAATGAATGAATGAATGAATGAATGAATGAATGAATGAATGAATGAATAATTGAATAAATAATTGCATGAATAAATGCATGAATGAATGAATGAATGATTAAATTAATGAATAAATGGAATGAATAATTTAGCTGAATGATAAAGTATGACAAAAAAAATAAAATAATTGGTGCTGCTCTTTTAGGTTGGTTTTAGATTGATTGGACTATAATAATAACATTATAAAATTATATACCGATCACACGTATAAGTATATCTGTTATTCAGAGGCTTCAAAATGTCATGGTACCAATAAATACATAATAGCCATTCTCCATTAATTAATATTTTAAATAAAATAAGCAAAACAGTTATGCAGCTTTAACCCGGGGTAATGACCACATCTCGAATTAAATCCCTCGCTAAAAAGTATCCCGTGGCAGAAATAGTCGTACAAAAAGATCTAACACGGAAATGGTTGGTACTCTTAAGTTTTATAGTACTTTTTGACTTCCTAATTATGGTCCACAAATGTTATTTCCGTCGTATGCCAGATTGGCATGCTTAAGCATTTTTCGCAATTGGCATAAATCCGAGATGACCGGAAAATTTTACGGAAAATAACATTAATTGGGTCATACTGGGGTGTTTTTGCATTTTTGTTTGATATTCAAATACTTTAGAGGTTGCTGAATATTTTTTTAGAAACTGGAATAAAAAAAAATCCATGTAATGGTCAAGGTCATGTCCAATGTAAATATCATGGATATATTACGCCCCCCCCCATCAGGAGGTTTAGTTTTTTGGCCATGTTGGTTGGTTTGTCTTCCCATGGGATTACGTAAAAAGTTATTAATGGATTTTTGCCAGAGGTAGGTCTCGGGCAAAGGCACAATCTGCTAGATTCTAGGGATGATCTGGATTACGATTCAGATCCGTGATCCAGATTACACTCCAGATCCGGATTCTATCCCGATCTCACGGATTTTCATGCTGTTTTTACCAGAGGTGTGTCTCTACCCAAGGACCAATCCATTAAATTTGGGGATGATCCAAATTACGATCTGGATTTAGGACACAAACCTTCAAAAACAAAAGTCGTTCAGAATAATAATATGTATTATTAAAAAGCAAAGCATTCTACAACGGCAATTTGAACTAGAGGGGAATTGTGACTTTTCAAGTAACAATAATGTTTGGACTACGGTTTGTGCGTTTTTTGGCGACCATTTTAAATATTGTTGCTTTATTGTTATTATGAGAGATTGATTTGAATTTCTGACTTCTTTGTTGGTTTAATGCTGTATCACTGTCTGTGACGCTGGCAAAGCTTTAAAATCACATTGCGTCGAAGTTTCGTGTTTGATGCAATTACAACTGCTAGTTCAATGTTAAAATGTAGAATTTGAAAGGTTCTGCTGTTTATTATTAAGCACCCAATGTTGGTTCAATGCTGAGCAACTCTCTGCGACGCTGACCCCAAACTGAAACATTATTGGATAGAGGCCTCTGTATTTTAATTGATTAAATATAGAGGGTGCTCAAAGGGTCGGTCGTGTCGCCTCTGACAAAGGACCCCTATTTAATGATCAAGATTTATTCATGGGCTTCTCCCGACATGTAAATAATTGGACCGGCGTTGATCCACATAGTGTTCCAGACAATCCTGAATAAAGCCGGAAGATCATGAGGTAAAAATGAAATGAATCGGGCTTTAGGCCACCTTTGTGCACATATAGGCTAAACTGGGCCAGGAGAACCTCCTGAGGATGGTGAGATGATTGAGATGTCACTGTCCTCCAGACACAGTATTCGAAATTCGAGCCCTGGCGTTCTGAGGCCGAGGACGCTACCTCTCGGTCACGGAGGCTCCCCACAATACTGACTTTAACACGTGGATGGGGAAGAAACATTTTTTGTTTCTTTCAAACCGCCGAGACCGGGAACCGAACCCCGAACTCTGGCGTGAAAGGCAGCGGTGCTAACCACTACCCTAGGGCCCCCGCCCAGATCATGAGGTATGATTTAGAAAAGTCACAGCACACCTCCCCGTACTCTGGTTCCCAGAGCCACACTACGCGGCGTGGCCGAGCTTCATGTAGCCTCTGGTATGCCCCAGTGGCGAATGTTTGTGACTTGTTGCTATTTTTAAATGAAAATAGGGTGATCCCCGAATTCAGACATTTTTGAAAGGTCACTTCCCCGGATGAAGAGTTGTTCACAGTATTGCATTTCCCCTCTGACGCATTTCCTATGACTTGATCCAGAAAATTATTCACTGGCCTCAATAGCACAGGCAATGTTGGTCACGTGACTAAGAACCTTGGCCAATACCCGGCCATAAATGAAATTGGCCGGGCTCGCCAGGCAAACCTCCCCGAAACCTAAGGATCATTGTGACAAGGTTTGAAGTCGATTGGATGGTGATTTCGGAGGATGTGCGGTGAATTCGGACGCCGCGGTGAATTCGGATGGTGATTTCGGACGCCCATCTTTGTAGTCTTTTATATCACTATTCTAGTACTAAAATAGCTCATTTCGGATGGTAATTTTGGACAGTGATTTCGAACGATGATATCAGGCATACTAAAGTTAACTATGGCCGACTCCGCTTTCGCCCCGGTATACTGCATCACCCATAATTTCACGGGATTTACCAGAACTTTCAATTTACAAATGCAAAGCCCCTTGCAAATGTTGAAAATGATAAAAAATGCATTTGTTTTAATGAAACAGAATTTGATCGCTTTGCAGGGGGTATGAATGCAACAGCTAATATGCCTATAGATGAATGTATAGCTCTAAATAAAAATCACAAATTACAATAAAAAAGTTTGAAATTCAGCACTTATATGTCTTAAATAGGCCTCCACCTAAATGTGAAACGAAGAGAAAGGTATACTGAAAATAAAATATATGTATTGGATAACACCTCCTGCCAGGCTATGTTCTGAACCATCAAATTTTGATGAATATGTCATGCTTTTCTGTTTACCATCATCTGGTTTTATGCCAGCTTCACTTAGCCTTTCCATGACGAACCTGAGATGGTAAATGTTCTCAGCAGCATTACTGCTGTAGATAATTATATTATCAATGTAGACAAAGCACCCCTTACCGATCAGTCCATGTAGCACCCTATCCATGGTGCGTTAGCAGCGTTGGCCAGTCCAAACGGCATTTGCTTGAACTTAAATAGGCCCCCTATGGCAAGTGAAGGCTGTTTAATGTATCGATCCTCTGGTGCTACTGGAATCTGCCAATAGCCACTTTTCAGATTTAAAGTCGAAAAACAACTTTTATCTTTTTTATATTAGTAACTAATATAATGAATTCGTGGATACAATTCTGGAATGGATTCTACACATATTTGTCAGAATCTGATGATTCAGAGCTTAGTGTGACAGGCGATTCAGATTAAACACTCTTTTTTAGATAATTTTGTAACTTTTTTTCTAACTAATAATGTCACTTTACAAAAAAAATATATACAAGTTTTGAGGTTATGCTTTTATTTGGTTTCATCCAATAAAAATCTTAAAATTTTAGAATACCCGTCTGTTTGTTTCACATTTGGATATAGGCTTATGTATGACATTTAATATGCTAAACTTTTTTTATTATAATTTGTGACTGGTATTACCAACCCCGTTTTTAGAGCAATATATTTATCTATGCATATTAATATTAACTGTTGCATTCATACCCCATGCAAGGCGACCAAACTCTGTATTGTATCTGTACTGACATCAGAAACGGATTCCTTGAGGTCAAACTATCCAAAAAAGTGTAATCATTTATATTTATAGCTTTTTTATGTCAATTTTTTTTTTTTTTGAAATGGCGCAAGCGGCCATTTTGGATTTATGCATCTAGAAAAAATGCCGGGACTTTTGCAAAGGACATACGGCCTAATTTTTTTTTAAAAGGTTGAAAGAAGTCAAATCAATAATTGTAAAAACATATTCGCCAGAAAGTGGTCACGAAAGTTAGGTTTTTCACCCTACTAATAATATCCCTATATTTTAGCTAGAAATTCCTTTATTTTTATATATTATTTTGGCTGAACATCACTGTGATGAGAATACGGCACCTAGCGGGACAATTGTTTTCGCTACAGGTAAAATAACCCAGGCTCAGTTTTTGAGAGACTTTGAATTAGTTCATAATTTATTTTATCAGCAATAATCGATACCGGGGCTAGTTCAAACAAAATGTTGACGCCACATGGGATGGGGTGTGTCTGAACAGTGTTGGATGTACCAGATTTCATGTGGCGTTAATCTGAACAATCGAATTAACCCCATTGTATTTGTTTTTTTGTTCGAACAAAGCCCACATTTACGTATTAAAAAAAAATATATATTTAGAACTAATATCATAGAAGGCAACCTAGCATGTATGAAGGATTATTAACTTCAGTTAGGGCACTACAACTATAGGAGTTGAAGCTGTCAGGCTCAATGGCAAACATTAAGCAAAAAAACATTTTGTGCGGTAGCAAAAAAATACTTTTGTCCACTTAAAATTAAAAAAACGTTTTTACTTTTTCATAAATTGTTTTGATAAAAACCTCCGAACATGAAGTCAAGGGTACTGATAAAGTCCTTCAAATACACTTACTGTCAAAATTATGGGCACTGTACTGACTCGCCCTTGTGCGAACTATAGCTCCGGTCTCCCTATTGATCATCATAATTGGTGTACCAAATGATCGATCATCGATTATAATTGATCATCAGGCACATCACTACTATTAACTATTATTATTTTTTCAAAAATATTAGAGCGATTAATGTCCACGAGAGTATTACATTTTTTGAATAAACACGCCATTTTATATAAATATCAATTTGAATTTCGACAGAATCATTCTACAACTATGACTCTGGCTGTCGTGATTGATAGAATTACACATGCAATTGAAAATGGTGAATATAATTATGTTGGGTGTCTTCTTAGATTTTATTAAAGCATTGGACATGGTTGACCACAATATTTTAATTCAAAAAATGGAATTTATTGGCATTCGAGGAGCTGCACTGGATTGGATGAGGGTCTATTTACAAGATAGAAAACAATATGTGGTTTATAATGATAGTTCATCTTGTAATAAAAAAATATCATGTGGAGTGCCACAGGGATCCATTTTAGGACCCCTACTGTTTTTATTTTTTGTAAATGATTTAGCTAATGTATTTACAGTTCTATTTCCAATACCATTTGCTGACTATACAGATGTTTTTGTTAATGGGAAATACATTGATGCTTTGATGGTTATTATGAACAAAGAGCTAGGAAATGTATCCTGGTTATCAGTTAATAAACTGTCATTAAATATCAAGAAAACCTACTATATTGTATTTACTTTGAAAAATGTAATTAAAATCTCTAATATTTGTAATGATGTGCAGATAAATATAATATCTGTATCAAAAGTGGAAGTAACTAAATTTATTGGAGTTTATATTGATTCCAAGTTAAGGTGGTCATCACATTTAAAATATTTAAAATAAAAAAATTCTAAGAGCATTGGAATTATTTGTAAAGCGAAGCATCTGTTAAACGTTACCACATTACTCCCATTGTATAATTTTTCTGTGAATCTATATTTTTCCTATTGCATTAAAATTTGGGTAGCGGCTGCCGATGTACATTTACAGTAGATAATCAAGTTACAGAAACGGGTAGTAAGAATAATAAATTATTCAAAATCATCAAAACATTCTGCTCCAATATTTCACAAATTTAAATTATTACAAATTAAGGAAATGTATGCAATATTATATTGGTATATTTGTGTATGAGCATGCTCATCATATACTACCCGGCTAAACCAGGCTACTGTGTGGAGCCTGGCCGCAGTGATGCCATTTATCACAGCTGGCTGTGTAAAACAGACACCGACTCCGCCTACCGAGAGGGGTGTAGGCCATATGCAGCTAGCACGCTCTGGTGATCACAGTAGAACCATGCTGCCAAAACATGGCGATCACTGTGTCAGAGCCTTGCGATGTCATCAGGGTAATCATATTCTGTGAAACGCAGTGACATCACTCGGTGAAAACAAAGTACACCCCCTCCCCCATACTTTATTCTGTGAAACGCAGTGACGTCACTCGGTGAAAACAAGGTTATATAAGAACCCTCCCCCATACTTTATTGTATTGGCCAGCTCGGTGAAAACAAAGGTCGAGGTCACAGAATACATCCCAGGATACTTGACTCAATGTTTATAAAGAATAATGAAATACACATGCACAATACTAGACAATCTAAATACTTTCACAAACCAAATTTAAAATTATCTTTATCTCAAAGAACTAAAAAATATAAGGGAGCTACCATATTGAATAATATATCTTTTTAATTTATTACAAATGTTGCCATTAATAAATTTAAATCATCTTTAAAATTATATTGTTTAATTATCATGTCGAATATCTAAAATTGGTTGTTTAATGTGTAATTTTGTTTTGTTTGTCCTTAAGTTTTATACAAGCAAAGATAAGTTTGTGTAAATATTTATCGTTTATCCTGTTACAGGAAGAATAAGCCGATTTAGCTTTATTCCTGTTTTATATTTGATAATGAATGTATCTTTTTGAATGGAATCTATTAATATTTTATGTTTTTTATTAACATGATTAACGACGTGGGAGACTTCTATTATGTACATTCTCTTCTACGCTTTCTCTTTTGAATGTAATTGCCGTATATATAAATTTTATTCTGGATCTTAAAATTAGCTATGGTGCTGGTCACCTGTTTTGATATCCTGATGTACACAATTTTTACACTTGCATACTTGTACGATTATTGTACATGTTTATAACATGGCACTTTGAAGTGTAATATTATTACTTCTATGATTGTTGTAGTTATGATTAATATATATTAAATGGGACATCAGACCCTATTATAAACGTCTGACCCTGTGTTGTCTTAACAGTTGGACAACACCGCCAGCGTTGGCCAAGCTTTTAAGGCCAGAACTGGGTCGGTCGTCTCCCGACAGCACAACATTTTGATTAGGTATATCATGTTCAGTTATATTTTATATCGAATATTTTATTTGTCATATTTCATTGTTGTATATATTTGTTGTTGTACCTTTTAGTGATGTGACCTCATCATAGCTTTGGTGAGGTCACATTCTAACAAACACACATCATGTATGTGGCATTTGTACAGCGTCGGCCCAACGTCTTCGTCGTTGGTCCGGTGTTGTACGGGTGATGTAAGGGAGAGTCGGGTTAGTTGAGCCGCAGGGTTAGTTGATCCACTCCCTCGTATTTCTACACATGGGATTTTAAGGAAGTTTCAACACCACCTGGTGATTAACTGTGATATCACTTACATGGCCACGTTTTGAGCACAGATCATTTTGCAAGTAGGGAGTTTTGTGGTTCAAAAAGTCATTTTTCGCTGTAGTCAGTAGAATTCAGATATTATAATGTTTGCATTAATATTACGGAAGCAATAGGAATTCTGTAAATTCTTGCTAGAGGGTCAGGAAGTCAAATACATAAAGATAGCCTATGTCAGTGTAACACTCAACTGGGATCATTGAAATGTCACAAAATTTTACATTTTATACAATATGGCTGTTGTGGGGTAAGTTGATCAACCGGCTCAGTTAACCCCATTCATGGCTCATTTTACCCCAGTAGGTAAATACATGGATCCACTAACCCCACTCGACATGGCTCATCATACCCCAGTGGAAATATAATATATTATTATAGAATGTGATATAGTGTAACAAATGACATTATATAATAGGTCAATATAATAAAGACACATAATAATAGTTTATATCTTCTTAATAAATACAAGAAAACAATGATCCATGCATCAATACAGGCTATAATGCCGATTGTATTACTTGGGACTTGGAAGAGATTTGTCAATAAATTTGATTCTTATGTGATGTACAGAAGTGTTATTTTTTTTATTTTTGCATTCTCTGGACAAAAAATAACATTTTGGCATGTGCGTTTGTCAATTGTGAATTTTTACAATAGGTGATCAACTTACCCCCTTGCTTGGCACAACTTACCCCACACAGCGGGTTAATTGAACCACTTTCACCACTCTCAGTTGTGCATCCATAACTTTTTTTAAATTGTTCTTTTCATCTTTCATTGATGTTGGAAATATATGTAATATATAGCCATGTTTTAAAGCTATCCCGACCATTCTGCGATAAATTGGGAAAACACCAGACAAAATATTGTAAAAAGTGGCTCAACTAACTCGCCTCTCACCTACGGGTGCTTTGTGTTTTACTGGGAGGTTCCAACAAGAAAGACGAGACATTGACACTGTGTTGTTTTGGTGTTGGGCCAGCGTCGTAGACGGTGGCACAGCACTGCAGCAGCATTGTTTCAGCGCCCCGTGTTTGCAGCTGAACCTTATTATCATGATTATAAGTTAATATTATTATGTAACTTGTGCCACTCCTAGATGGGATGTTTTAGTTCCAGCTTTGCACTGATACATTGGCACTTTAGTATTAGTCTGAGCTGGAGATGGCCCAATCTTGTTTTGTGACATATACAATGTTTGTTTGATGTTTCTTATAGTTTTTTTTGTGCTGAATTCAAATCCGATGAGTGCCAGCTTGGAACGCTTGAGCATTTGTGTATATTCAAGGTCAAAGGTCAATTTCAAGGTCAAATATGATTTTCAGCAAATGAAGCTGGGAACAAGTGTTATACCTCATTTTCATGTGGTTTTGACTGGACAATCTATTTCTAAAATTATTCTGATTATTCAAGGTCATCTTCAAAGTGAAACGGTCAATTTCAAAGTCAAGTAAGCGAAAATGTCATTTTTAACAACTAACACTGGGAACATGTGTACTACCTCTTTTTCATGGGATTTTGACTGGGAAATCATTTATAGTATTATTTTAGGGATTCAAGGTCATTTTCAAGGTTGTAAGGTCAATTCCAAGGTCAAAACGTAACAAACATTAATTTTAGGAGAGAAAAATAGGAAGAAGTGTAATATGTTTTTTTCGTGTGATGTTGACCTCTTTTTCGTGTCATTTTTATATATATATATATATATATATATATATATATATATATATATATATATATATATATATATGGGAAATTCTTATTAATATAAATGGGCCATATCGTCGCCTCGGAGCTAAAGGATCCTATCTGACACTCGTCAGAGTGGCAGATAGGATTCTTTAGCTCCGAGGCGACAATATATAGAAAACATATGGAAATAATGAATGGACCTTATGTAGAAAAACAAGATCTAAAAGAATGGATTTTTTCAGGTTGATTAGTATGGAAGTTTGAGAAAAAAATCGTAAACCATCTTGTTTCTCCTTTTCCCGTGACGGTAGCAGTAGAAGTAAATCATTGCTTTACGTCACTTTCGGCGCAAAAGGTCTTTTAAGTGACATTGTAATACGATAAAAACGTTGTAGTCAATTATTGATACGATGAAATGATGTACAGATGATGATGTGAGGGTGGGGGTGATAGGGCATGGTGGGTTATTGAGAGCGTTTTACTTCGCTCGCTCGATAAGGGGTTCTGGGCATGCCTATGGGATCTACCCCCAGACATGCCCAGACGGCCGGAGACTTGGGTTTCGCTGTGCAATTTAATGCTGAAACTCCGTTGCATTCCGCGCAGCTCCGCTATCCTCGGGTCGGATAGTCCCCAGAGTAACAATAGGAAGGATAACTCCCTCTGGGTAACTCCATTCATCGCACGTGAGAGACCTAATGTCAAACACGCTATTGCCGGTTATTTAAGGCTACCACAGCCTACACCAGCGCCAGCACTGATGCGAGAGCTGCGTTAGCACCGCAGTTGAGCGGTGGAACCAGTGTATACCACTGGCAATCCGCCCGAAGATTATGGCCAGATACGAGAAGGCTGCAGCTTCCCTTGGATGATTGCTGTAGTTCACGTGACGATGCCAGTTTTCCACGACAAACAGTAAATACATCAATCCCCTAAGACTATTTTATGGCTGTGTTGTTTTTAAATGAACGGAATCCCCCCCCTCTGTTTCCCTCTTTTGGTGCGAAGTTGTGGATAGTTTTGGCTCAAGAAACACGAGATGTTGATTGGACCATCATCTCCGAGGCTGCCCGAAAATGAAAACACTATTTTTTTCAAGTTTGCATCCGCTGCAAATAATTATAGGAATGGTTCATCCTGCATAAATTGCGACTTTTAATCAATGTAGTATGTAGGATCAGCTTGTCCCTTGTCTTGTTGCAGTGTTGGACACCCAGTATTGGTTGCCCATATCGAATAAGAGACAAATCATTAGAAGCATGGCTTACTTGACACACAGCAACCCTTTAACTGTTAAACTCTTTAACCACCACATGGCATATTGTGGGCAAAATTCATTGAATAAGAAAAAATATATTATCCACCATAATAAATATTTTCTGAGCTTTCAATTATTATACTAAGTTTCGGAGGATGGTCATTTTTGGTCACCCTTAGGTGGGATTTCACACAGCAATTCACATCAGAAGGTGAAGAAAATGAGAATAAATAGCTGGATATTTGGGAGGGAGGGGAGGGGGGGGGGAGGGGGTAAGGCCTTGGCGATTCCTCAGAAAACGTGCGACATCGGCGCTATGCTGATTGATTTAGTGTTGAGGGTCAATATCTCATGTTTGGTAGGTTGGCACTACCATATAATATGACCCGCAGGCAGCCACGTTTTATGGCTGTATACCATTACCGATATTATTAGCAATGCCACATCCAGCGTCAATTTCAATGACAAAATACATGGTAAACAAATCTGTAGCCTACACATCTATTTTAAATTCGTCAGAGTGATGATAACAATTTTATTCATGCTTCAGGGAAGCTTCTTTACATAGAATTATCTAAAATTATATTATGTTGTGTTCTATGGATGTTACTGATTTAGTGGGAGATTGCAATTGTTTTCTGCTTTCAAAAGGGAAGCTTATTTTCCATATAGTTATCTAAAATTAAGTTATGTTGTGTTCTAATTGTGTCTTTCATTTATTTCTTATGCAGCCTATACGGTCATTTTCAATCAAAGTCGCAGCGGTATTATTAGATTGTTAAACAGGACAAGATGGAATAATAGTTTTACTTCTATGACATGAATATGACATGACGTGGCTAGGTTTTTTTCTTATGTATGCTAGATTTTATAGCCTTAACCCTTTAAGCTCCCTCGTTGCATTTATGCATCACATATTTTTAAATAAAAAAAAGTGTTGCAGTCGATCACGATAAAGACGATCTCTGCAGCTTTATTTGATATATTAAATTTTGGATTTGATAATATCTGGGCCTTTTGATTCACCTTGAGGTGAGAATTACGAGCTTCGCCTTTAACTCTTACAGCGCTGAATTCTGTTTGTACAATCCATGGAGACCAAAGGTTTTTTTTCAGTTTGAAATCATCATAAATGTCTTAGTCAGCTCTTTTTGATTCATTTAAATACCTATGGTCTGGGTGTGCGGTCATTAGAAATATCTACAGACGTCAGATTCTGACGACTAAAGACGATCACCGCGCTATCAACTATAGAGGCCAAAGGTTTTTTTTTCAATTTTAAATCATCATAAATATCTTAGTTATCTCTTTCTGCTTCATTTGAATACCTATGTTACCGCGCCATTATAAATACTTGAATTCTTTCAGAATCTGACGGCTATGGACGTAAAATTCTGACGTATAAGGACAGTCTCCACGATGAAAAAAAGAATTGTATTTGAATTTAACATGTGGACCAGGGGGAAATTACACAAAAAGTCGACCAGAGATGTCTGAAGCTTAATTTTCAAATATCAAATTGATGGATGGGGGCTGGCTGTTGTTGTTCCGAAATACGATCGTCAATTTTATTGCAGGTAGATTCGAATATTATTTTTTTCTGACAAATAAGCGACGCTATTGTAAAATTTCTTGGAACAGCTATAATGTCAGAATTTCCTATTAAATTGGATATTGCTCCTTCAACAATGCCATTGTGTGACAAAGAAAAAAAACTGTTTCAGGTTACTTGCTATATTTTAATAAATTTTAACCAGGTTTCTGGGTAAAGTATGTTATTTATAAGGGTCTATGATTGGTTTATTTCATACGTTGTATGGTCACCAACATTATTGAAGGTATGTGAACGATATTCATCCATACATTTCTTGTGCAATCATCAAAATCTGAGCCGAACTGATACACTGCTTTTTGTCTAATGCTACATTGATCGGTTGCATTTGGGCCTTTCTTTTTTCTATTTAAAATACCGTTATTTAACAAAAACTAGATCATTTTTATTCACAATTTGCGACGGTGAATAAACACGAAACTAAATAGGATATGAAGAGGAATTGGGACGCCCCCCCCCTCTGGATATGAAAGGGTGTATCTGCCACTAATTCGTATCACAGGGGTTTGTCTATATCTTCATGTGGGGATGGGTTTAAAGTTTACCAGGTCAAGTAGGGATGAGGAAAACAAAAAAAAAACATTATATATAGCATTTTTTAGCCCTGAATGTTATTAATAGCAAAAGCGAACAAAACATATGAGAGACTTTCTTTACTTGGCGTTGATGCATTCATCATCATAATGTTATTTAATGTGTATTTTTTTTATTTCACAGGTCTCGTAACACAACGTTATCAACACAACTAATCCACATAAACATGATATAAAGACCATATATTTTCAGTTTGCACCCCCACAGTTAATTCCATTATTTTTTTTTGTATTTTGCGGCTAAAATTAAAAATGGTCACATTTCAAATTTTCAATATATCCGGCAAAGCAGACCATGCAAAGGAGAATGACCCATCCTATGACTTAACAGGTAGACTTCGACACAGGCCAGCAGAACCATGTATCCCGAAGGTATAATGTAACAGAGAAAAGATAAAAAGTACAGCAGGTATATGTCAGATCCACCCCATTTTTTATGGTTTTTCGTTATGTGGATCCCCGACTAAACAGTTCAATTTACATTGTGAAAAATGGTGACAATGACTACATAATTTTGATGTTATCTAAGCTTCTTGTATTAGGCGATGGACTACATATGGCTACCATGCTCCCCCCCCCCCCCACACACACATCTCAACGAAACGTTTTTTTAGGCCTGGGATATACTGAACACGAAATCGAATGTTAACATTGAAAATATAAGAATGCAAATCCTATTTTGACGACTTATATAGAGGTACCCTAAATATGTTATTAACAACGTCGCGCAGTTTTAAATAAGGGGGTATAGTCTAGGAACCAGGGGCCTATTTTTGAGATTCCGTTTTTACTTTAATGTATATGCCTTAAACCCATTTAATGTTTTAGAGGGGTTATCTGGGAGTGAGAAACAGTTTTTTAAGTATGCACTACCAAGTTATGACCGATTTTGTAAAGGTCATAGGGCGGCCGAGGGGTGCAATCTGAAAAATATTTAGAAATTTAATACAATGGTCAATAATCAACCTAAACATATAATTTTCCTACTGAAATTAACGTAGCTGTTATGTTTTTTTTAATATTACCATTATTTCGATCATAGTGAATTAACCCTTTGATTCAAAAGTCGTCTTTCAGCGTTATTTCTGGTGACAAATTCAAAATAATTAGGCGTGTGATATAAAATATAACAATAATTTCATTACGAATATACCTTAAATTTATTTAATGTTGTAACGCTAGGAGCTATCTGGGAGTGAAAAACAGCCGGTTGTAAAGTGTTTAAGGTGAAACACGTCTCTAGGGCTACGACGAATGCATCAACTGTTGCAATACTTGTCTTTTTCACTGTGTTGTGCCACATTTGGAATTGTTGTAATAGTACTTTCTACATATAGTCCAGGCATTTTACGAGAAAAAAGGGGTCAACCTTAAACAAATTGAAATACAATTTTTTGGTTTCAGGAACATGTCCTCTATGACAGAAAAAAAGTCCTAAGGAATCCTCCCAGGCGAAAGTTGTGAAAATCGCCATAGGTTGACCCTACCCGAAACCCCCACTTTTTGACTAAAATTCATTTTTCACAAGGCTGTGTGACTAGCAAAATGATCTTTCAAATGTTGATACAAGCACCAAACTTGACATTAACTCTCCTCATTGTCCACACTTTTGAAAAGCAAACGTTAGCAGCCTAAAAATTCAAAATGGCTACCATTTTTTAAGATGGCCGTCATAAAAAATATGCTTTCCATAACATTGGACCCACAGGTCGGATTTGAATAGTTTTGGTATTGTTTCATTATGTTTTTGATTGTTGATACAAGCACTAAACTTGGCAATAATTTTCCTTATCAAACACACTTTTGAAATACAAACTTTAGCAACCAGAAAATTCGAAATGGCTGCCATTTTTAATGATGGCCGCCATAAAAAATCTTTGTTTTCCATAACATTGGATCCACAGGTCGGATTTGCATAATGTTCGTATTTTTTCAAATGTTCACGACTGTGGTGAACCCGAATTGTGAACTTTCAACATCCCCAGAGGCTTCCTTTATGGCCATATTCAAGATGGCCGCCATTTCAGATACACAAATGATATACATGCCATGCTTCAATCTGAATGGCCTTTGTGTCAATTTATTTATTGTTATCACCATGCGAAAATAATTAGACTTAGTAATACGTCTAAACTTTCTTTGGTCGCCATTTTCCAATATGGCTGCCAATATTTTCTACATAGAAATGATTTGTTTACCATAACACTTGAACCACTGGGTCGATTCTAATGATTCTGTTATAAGATTATAAGTGATTCTAGTTGTTTCTTGTCTTAAATTGCCATGTGGTGCGTTATGATCCCTTATCGGAGCTTGCCATCGCCTGTGCAGGTTGGTGCTTTGTAATGCTGGCAGTAGTAGTACGTCGATTTGAATGTGTGGTAATTACCAACTTGGGTGGTATGGGAATTAGTTGACTTGTATTATATTAAAATTTACATTATTGTGTCGGGGTGCTGGCTTCCTAGGCTTATCTGTCTGTTGTACATTTATGTTTACAAAAACGGAGTATAACGAGCAGTATGTTATATGCAAGCAGCCTGTAGGTAGTTGAGACTCAACTCTTCATGGGGGACAAGTGAAGTGCAAGCATTAATGAGTCCAGTAAAGCAAAGAAAGACACAATTCATGCTGTACCTGGCAGAGAAGTAAACAAAGACTGTCGCCGCAAATACCGTAGCCCACATCAGATGGCCAATGACACCAATTAGGAAGATGAACCCATGCCTAAGACAAGCAGCGAATGCATGAACTGTGGTCTTCTGAGGAAGGTTTTCAATTGCTTTGTAGGAAACAACTCACGCTTAGAAGGAAGAGGACAAAACAAGAACAAGCTCATCAAGTCATGACCATAAAATTCAAGGATGCTCTTCTGGAGGCATGCCGTGATGGTATGTGATATACTGTGAAGGCACGGGGTTTAAAAGTGCATGATCTCCCTGTAGCAGAATCAGTCTAATCACCATACTTATTGCGTGAATATCCAAGAGGATAATACTTGAGCAGCCTCGAGAAAATCACAATACCAGAACATTTCTAGAGGTTGCGAGTTTTCTGGAAAAAAACGACGATGAGCAAATTACCATTAATGATCTCATTGACCTCAGTGAACAGAAGCTTGTTGACACTGACCACAAAACGTACAGCTATTCCTACATGCAGACGAGGGTGCAAGAACACTTTGGGTACAAGTTAATACATATGGAGATCAACGGCAAGTCAAATGTGGTCACCTTGAGGATAGCAGCTAGAGTGTTGCTTCAGCAGTTTTACAACCAGCAGAAACAATACCCTGAGGAAGAGTAGATCAGACTGATACAGACCGGTGCAAAACGTATACGAGACGACAACAAAGCTGTACAAATAACCCATGACATGTACCCCTCTTGAATGTGATCCAGTCTCAAGAAGCCTTGGCGATCAAACGCGATCGACGTCTTCCACAGGACATCAAGATCTGCGATGCTGCCATTGGCCTTCGGGTTAACCAGCTTCTGGTAGGTCACTGTAGGTCATCCTATGACTTTCTTCTTTATGGTACTGTATCTGTAGGGGTATTGGGATGATTGCTAGTAGTAGTACTTCTCGCCCCCATCTGGGGAGGGTCATTAGGGATCTGTTCCGTCTGTTGGATGCTGTGTACGGCATTGTACGGAATCACTAGTCTACAGCAATCATCCAAGGGCAGCTGCAGCCTCCTCATATCTGGCTATAATCTTCGGGCGGATTGCCAGTGGCGTACCCTGGTTCCTCCGCTCAACAGCGGAGCCAATGCAGCACCCGCATCAGTGCTGACGCTGATGTAGGCCGTGGTAGCCTTAATAACCGGCAATAGCGTGTTTGACATTAGGTCTCTCACGTGGGATGAATGGAGTTACCCAGAGGGAGTGATCCTTACTATTGTTACTCTGGGGACTATCCGACCCGAGGATAGCAGAGCTGCGCGAAATGCCATGGTGTTTCAGAATTAAATTGCACAGCAAAACCCAAGTTTCCGGCCGTCTGGGCATCTCTGGGGGTAGATCCCCTAGACATGCACAGAACCGCTTATCGGGCGAGCGAAGAAAAACGCTCTCAATAACCCACCATGCCCTATCACCCCCACCCTCACATCATCATATGTACATCATTTCATCTCATCAATTGACTACAACGTTTTTATCGCATTACAATATCACTTAAAAGACCTTTTGTGCCAAAAAGTGACGTAAAGCAATGATTTACTACTACTACTGTATCTGTACTCAGCCAACCACGGATATGTCGTTGGCGTGATCGTCAGATGTTGTGAGCCACATTGTCAGTTACATAGTAGACGAATTTGTTGGTCATGTTAGGTATGTCAGCTCTCTGGGAGCAGGCAGGATTTTTCTGAATGAGGTGTAGCCTACTTCTTCACACGGACAGCAGACGTTTTGGTGATGCAGATAGTGGATGAGAAAACGGGGCGCGAAATGGTGATTCATCTCTACCCCCAAGCCCCGCTGCAGTGGTGCCAACATGACCCTTGGCCTGGTGACCTGCGTCATCGCTTGTCCTAATAAAGCCAACTTCACTCCCGTTTTCTTCCCAGCAAACAGTCCTCTAAGCGGAAATTAAAGGCTCTTTGTCAGAAAGCTAATGTTGGCTTCTTGAGGCTCTAGATCATTACATTCAAGACCTCATTAAGGCTCTAGATCATTACAGAGGGGTACATGTCATGGGCATGTCTGGGGGTAGATGCCCAGAACCCCTTATCGGGCGAGCGAAGGAAAACACTTTCAATAACCCACCATGCCCTATCACCCCCACCCTCACATCATCATCTGTACATCATTCATCTCATCAATTCACTACAACGTTTTTATCGTATTACAATGTCACTTAAAAGACCATTTGTGCCGAAAAGTGACGTAAAGCAATGATTTACTACTACTTCTACATGTCATGGGTTGTTTGTACAGCTTTGATGTCGTCTCTTTTTCACCGGTCTGTATCAGACTAATATTCTCTTCCCCATGGTTTTGTCTCTGCTGGTTGAAACTGCTAAAGCAACACCCTAGCCGTTATCCTGAAGGCGACCACGTTTGGCTTGCCGCTGATCTGCATATGGATTAAAGTGTCCCACAAGTGTTATTGCAGTCTCGTCTGCATGTAGGAGTAGCTTTAAGCTTAGTGGTGTTAACAAGCTTCTGTTTAATGAGGTCGAGGAGATCATTGATTTTAATATGTTCATCGTCGTTTACTTCCAGGAAACTTACAATCTCTAGAAATTCTCTGGTCCTGTGATCTTCACGAGGCCGCCCAAGTATTACCCTCTTGGAGCTTCCTGCAATCCTTCTTTTGAGCAACTGGCATCTGCTTGTATGTTCGGAAAGCGACGTAATAAGCATGGTGGTAGATTGATTCTGCTACAGTGAGATCGTGCACTTGTGAAAGCCTTGCCTTCACAATATATCACCAACCATCATAATTATCACGACGTGCCTCTAGAGCTTGTTCTTGTTTCGTCCTCTTCCTTTCGAGTGTGACTTGTTCGCTACAAAACAAGCAATCTGTCTTGAATTGAATGGGGTCATTGGCTATCTTATGTAGGTTACAGTATTTGCGGTGACAGTCTTTGTATGCTTTTCTGCCAGGTAGCCTACAGCATGAATTTTGTTTTTTCTTTCTTTGCTGGACTTAATGCGTGCCCACGAAGCCTGCACCTGGATACCCGATACAATAATGTATATTTTAATATCATAAAAGTCAGCTATTTCCTACACAACTCAATACCCATCCAAATCGATGTACTATCACTATTAGCATCACAGTGCACAAACCTGTACATGCGATGGATACCTCTGGTAAGGGATCATACCACACCACATCGTAAGATACAAATAAAAGTAATATAAGACATATCATATCAGCAGTCTAGGACATGTACACAGAAACAGAGCAACACAAAACCGTCTTATATCAGCCTAGTGGGTCAAGTGTTATGGTGAACAAAGCATTTCTATGCTGACAATCACGGCAGCCATATTGCAAAATGGCGACCAAAAAGCTTTTGATGTGTTTTTAAGTCCAAGTGCGTTTTTTCATGGTGAAACAACAAATAAATTTACACAAAGATCGTTCAGATTGAAGCATGCTGCATACATGAATATCAGCTGTGTATCGGATATGGCGGCCATCTTGCATATGGCAACAAAGAAAGCCTCTGCGGATGTTGAACTTTCACAATTCGGGTTCACCACAGTCGAAAAATTATGAAACAAAACTAAAATTATTCAAATACGACCTGTGGGTCCGATGTTATTGAAAACATAGATTTTTTATGGCGACCATCTTTAAAAATGGCAGTCATTTTGATTGTTTTGGCTGCTAACGTTTTTATTTCAAACGTGTGTTTTATAAGGAGAGTTTAGTGCTTGTATCAACATTTGAAAGATCATTTTGCTTATCAAACAGCATTGAAAAAACTGAATTTCAGTAAAAAAAATAGGGGTTTCGTGTAGGGTCAAGCTATGACGATTTTGAAAACTGTCGCCTGGGAGGATTCATTAAGACTTTTTTTTCTGTCATAGAGAACATGTTCCTGAAACCAAAATAGAAAAACCTTGTATTGCAATTTGTTTAAGGGCGGGCTACATTATGCCTGGACTAATAGCTTCAACGGTCAGCTTATGAGCACAAACACCACGGTTACAGCTTTTCCCATGCATGATCTGCTCTGATACACATTCACTGAACACTCCGGCTTCCACCCATATATCCACGAGACTAGACTGCGCAAAGTGTGATCCAATGATACTAAGAAAATTCATTCATTGCGATATTCAAAGATATTGTACAAAGCTTGGTCCAATGTAATGACTGTTGTTTTTTGTCCATGTTTCATTGCGATTGCTTTGGATATTAACAAAATGTCATTACGGTATCAAGATGATGAGCTGGTGCTGGAATTATAGGAAGGTAACCAAGAGCTGTGGTTGATCTTGACAGACACCTATTAAATCCTGTCCAGGCTGGGATGATCTGTCTATCGCAAGATTTCAATCGAGTCAAAATCCAATCTAAGTCAACCTTTTGGAACGAAGAAGACCGAGATGATGGACATTTAAGGCAGTCTTCAGTCAGCGAAAGATGGGGATACATAGTGCTTAGGAGCATTAGCTAAGGTAATATGATTGAAACTGCCAGGTATAGTGTGAAGAGATGTGTCACAACCAATTTCAGTGGCCATATTGGTATCTTTATCTTTCGCTGGGCTTCGCTGAAATACATCCATTTGAGTACCTTTCCCATCTAAGGTTTCATCTCCCATATCAAAATTATCTGCTGCAAATAGTATAAATAATATTGTTTTGGTATGTCGGATTATGAATACCCAATACTCCCATAAAGATGATATAATTCTCAGTCAAGACATCCATACTGTAAATTTTCCCTCATTTGCATCCTGAATTAAGAATGTCAATGAGTTTTTCAAAGTGAGGTTCTAACGCTGCGTTAGCTTTTGTGTCATTATTTGTACTGCTAATGTGTGGAGCACTTTGTCCAACTTTGAATTTGCACGAAGATTGATAATGTGCCTCATAAGCTATCAAATCATTTTCTCCAACTTTGCATTTCAAATTTTTATCAAATTTAGCATGATTATTAATGTCCGTTTGAACTGCTGTTGACATTAAATGGTGTATTTTTTCACGTTTCCGAGTTTGACAATATACACATTAGGACCAGTCCATTTTAGGAACAACTGTGCGTGTTGTGGGTCGAGTTGTACTTGATGAACTTGTTTCACAACAATCTTGTGCTTCACCACTTACCATGTTTTTCTTTTTTATGTAATTAATGTTAATTGGACTGGTAAATGACGTATAACACGTTGTGTGCCACATGGGGGGGGGGGGGGTGTTCTACTAAAGTAACTACAGAAAGCATGTAATGTTTAAGTTTATTTGTCCTTTCAGTATCTTCATACAAGCTATGACTAGAAAATCATGCTAATACTTTCACTGCACCCTGTGCTGTAGGGCCTACCCTTTGAAACTTGCCCTTCGATTTGGTAAAACATACATTTTGGCCAGTCTGTTTCTACTCTACGTTTTTTTTCACTGGAACGACAACTACCGGTTGAATTTGATCATCAGACATGTTGAATTTTCGTGAAGACAGAACTGAAAGAAAGTAAAACATAATTAAGGATTTGGTTGATAAAATACAGGCGCACTCAAATAAACTCTTCAAAATATTATATTCTTGTAGGTCTACCACATACTGATATTGTGTCAAAAATCAATAAATATTAAATTCTCGTCAAATATAATAAACATACAATTTATATAGGTCTATAACAAGCGAAAAATAAATTGATGAAATGAACAAAAAGATTATCTCACCTTTTTAACTAATTTGCACTGTCAGCTAAAACATATAATCTTTTCCCGGCAATCAATGTTTACAAGTTGATTTTTCTATACGATTCCTTGCTTCAGCAGTCACAATTTTAGTTCGTGACGAGCTTGATTTTCTATTCCGGCTGCCGAGTTAGCTCAGATGTTTGAATACAAGTAGCAGCACAGAATAGTAATTTCGAATTAAATAAACAATAACAAAGCGGAATTCACTGTTTAACCTGTTGAACACGAGATTATTATGCTACTGCCCTGTTTCTGGAACGATATTATTTTATGACGTCATAGTTATCTCATGCAATCAAACCCGGAGATCTCCGGGCCTCGTATCTGAATAGTCTCCCTAAATCACGGAGATCTCCGGGGCTCGTCACAAACGGGTTAACTGAGTAAATCTATGGTAATTTTAGTGGCATTGTCAGCATCTGGTATGCCTGATGACAGTTAAATTCGTAATGAAATTATCGTTATATTGTATATCCCACACCTGATTATTTTGATTTTATCACCAGACATAACGCTGAAAACGACTTTAGGATCAAAGGGTTAATATTCACCAAAATAAAAAAATTGTAATATTTTTTTAGAAAAAGACACCTATTGACCACCTTCATTTTAGTAGTGAAATTATATGTTTAAGTTGATTATTGACCATTGTATTAGTTTTCTAAATATTTTTCACATTGCACCCCTCGGCCGCCCTATGACCTTTACTAAATCGGTCATAACTTGGTAGTGCACACCTTAAAAACTTTACAACCGGCTGTTTCTCACTCCCAGATAGCCCCTCTACCACATGAAATATGTTTAAGGTATATACATTCTCGTGAAAACGGGACCGAAAAATACACCACTTTTTCACAATTGGTTCCTATACTAGTAGGGTTACTTGAATGTATGTTATTTCTGTTCTAGTAAACCGATCTGCAACTGCTATATACTATATTAACGGTATTTGCATTCCGCTTCTTATGGTATATCAATCATTGCATGGCCGCCATCTGTTTTCTAAGAAAAATAAGTAATTTTGTGCATTTTGCCTGTAACAATTTATTTTCTCACTTGACTCTGCATCGAAATAATGGACGTCAAGCTAAATTAGAGCTATATTTAATGAAAACCTTATATTATATGAAAAATGACAAAAATACATAATGGCCGTCGTCTATTTGAAAAAAGTGTATATATCGACAAAAAACGGAAAACCCATAATAAAAAAATATACCAACATTTTTGAAAGTCACTATCAAGGGCTTTAACATAGATTCATAATATTTTATTTCTGCTAGATACGAAATGTACAACAAATCACTAAGTTTGTATTTTATCCCTTCATTTTAACAATTTCCAACGTTTTTTTTAGTGAATACAAGCAGGACTTCTCGCTCATGTTAACTTTATATAGTATAAATCTTTGTTATTACTTTCTCTCTTTTCAAAAGTGATCTTGACCACCGAATAAGTGATCACAGCAACATTATCTCAGCCAATACAAATGTGATTTTGGCCTCTGAAGAGGTGAACACAGCCACTTTTAAAATTATTTCAGCAACTAGAAAATTGATTTTACAATCACTTTAAAAGTTATCTCAGCCACTACAAAACTGCTCTGGGCCACTAAAGAAGTGATCACAGCAACTGTAAAGGTTATCTTAGTCACTACAAAAGTGATCTTGACCACTGCGGAAGTGATCACAGCCACTTTCAAAGTTATCTCAGCCTCTACAAAAGTGCTCTTGTCCACTAACAATCCTTTATCAACCCCTAAAAAGTGATATCGGCTACTACAAAAGTGATCTTGATCCCCCAAGAAAGCACCACAGCCACATTAAAAATCATCCAAGCCACCATAAATGTGATCTAGGCCACCAATAAACTAATCTTATCCACTTAAAAAGTGATCACAGCCACTTTCAAAGTTGTCTCAGCCACTACAAAACTGATCTTGGCCACAAACAAACTGATCTTGTCCACCGAAGAAGTGATCACAACCACTTTGAAAGTTATCTCAGCCACTACAAATGTGATCTTGGCCACTGAAGACGTAATCACAGCCTCTTTAAAAATAATATCCGCCACTACAAAGATGATCTTAAAGTGGTTGTAATCACTTCTGCAGTGGTCTAGATAACTTTTGTTGTTGTTTAGATCATTTTTAAGGTGGCTGTGATCACTTCTTCAGTGAACAAGATCACTTTATGGTGGCTTAGATAACATTATCAGTGGCTGACACCAGTTTTTAGTGGCCAAGATCACCTTTGTAATGGCTGAGTGTCTATATTTACTTTATCAGTGGCTAAGATCACTTTTAAAGTGGCTGTGATCACTTCTTCAGTGGTCAAGATCACTTTTGTAGTTGTTTGGATAATGTTTAAAGTAGCTGTGATCACTTCTTTGGTGGACAAGATCACTTTATAGTGGCTTAGATGACTTTAACAGTGGCTAACACCAGTTTTTTGTGGCCCAGGTCACCTTGTAATGGCTGAAATAACCTTTAAAGTGGCTGTGATCACTTCTTCAGTAGCCAAGATCAGTTTTGTAGTGGCTGAGACAACTTTGAAAGTGGCTGTGATCACTTCTTCAGTGGATAAGATCAGTTTGTTTGTGGCCTAGATCACCTTTATGATGGCTGAGATGATTTTTAATGTGGCTGTTGTGCTTTTTTGAGGGTGTCAAGATCACTTTTGTAGTGTCCGAGATCACTTTTTAGGGGCTGATAAAGAATGGTTAGTGGCCAAGATCACTTTTGAAGTGGCTGACATAACTTTCCAAGTGGCTGTGATCACTTCTTCAGTGGCCAAGATTACTTTTGTAGTGGCTGAGATAACTTTGAAAGTGGCTGTGATAATTTATTCAGTGGACAAGATCACTTACCTAATTACTAATTTTTTTAGAAAACAGATGGCGGCCATTTTGTATTTTGTCATTTTTTATATAATATAAGTTTTTTTGTTAATATAGCTCTAATCCTTATTGATGTCCATTATTTCGATGCAAAGTCAAGTAAAAAAATCAATTGTTACAGGCAAAATGCACAAAATTACATATTAAAAAAAAAACAGATGGCGGCCATTTTGTATTTGTCTCTAACCAAAATTGTGTGAAATTTAAAAGCACACATAACATCCAGGCTGATATCTGGATAGAAAAACCGTGGCTTAAATGTGGATACATATGAAAAAAGTTGGATGAAATGGTGTTTTCCAGCGGGGGTTTTTTGTCGTGGATTTCGCTGATTTTTCAATTTAAATGATGTTTAGGCATACATGGAGTGATCAATATTTGATATATTGCAATGATTTATATACCGTAATAAGCAGAATTCAAATACCGGTAATATTGGTATAGCAGTTGCAGATCGGTTTACTAAAACAGAAATAACATACATTCAAGTAACCCTACCCCCTTATTTAAAACTGCGCGACGTTGTTAATAACATATTTAGGGTACCTCTATATAATAAAAGTCGTCAAAATAGGGTTTTCATTCCTATATTTTCAATGTTAACGTTCGATTTTACGTTCAGTATATCCCAGGGCTCAAAAAAAAAATAGTTTCGTTGAGATGTGGGGTTGGGGGGGGGGGGTGCATGGTAGCCATATGTAGCCCATTGCCTACATGGATTGGTATACTTAGACCATGAACTTGACCTCAAATAAATAGTTTGTGGTAGATGCACAGTTAGGCCTGGGGCTTATTTGCGAAAGCCTGCTAAAAACACGATTTCGCTGCACCCCCCCTGCGACATAAGTTTCTTCCTTTGTTATTGTAGGAAAATATATCAACTTTAATATTCGAAACAGTAACCAAAAATTCCGGTGTCCAAAAACCATAATTGAGACACTTTAATCACCATACCCTAAGAAAAGTCATAAAACTATAAATAATATTATTCAGTCATCATTTTTTATCTGAATTATACTATTTCATTAAACATTCAGCTAAAATACGCTAAACAAATGTATACATGCACAACCATAAATACAATAAAAAGAAAACATTTGTAAAAGCTGTAAAAACTTTATTTTGATACAATTTTTTTTTTTTTTTTTAATTTTTATTTTATTTTTTCGTAAGTTTGATTTCGCTGAATTCCCTCTAATGGTGAGGTTTTATACGAACATGTATTAAACATACATTACTTAGTAAAAATGATAGCATTAACACAAAATAAAAAATCCCGTAATGTGTCATATTAAGTGTTTTGTGACCATACCCGAATGGATATTTATTAGTTCCTTAGCGTCATTTTTTAGCATTATATTTATCGGGCGGACAAAAGCACCAAATTTAGTACACAGTTTCTCTAGGGGCAAATGATGGAATTTAGTCGTAAAACCCTTCTAATTTTGGCTCTGCTTTTTCCAGAAAATCCAAAATGGCCGCCAAAATGTAAATATTTTTCGTCGCATTTCCCTGTAACTGAACATTATTTTCTTCATAATATACCTTAATATAAACCTAATAAACCTTCCTAAGACATATCATTTACTGCTGTTAGTTATTTTAAAGAAAACGTGAAAAACGTAAAAAAACACTGTTTATTTAATTAATGTGAGCTCAAAATTGGCTGTCGTTCATTTCAGCATGTACCATCACTTTCTGACAATATAATTGCAATTACTTTTGTCATAACGTGAGCCGTGAAGCATCTTACATATATTTTTTGTAATAATAAGGACCTGATAATAATAAAAAAAATTAAAATAAAGTTATTACAATTTAGATATGAAAATAAAATAACATTTTATCAAAAACCCTGAAATATATTGAAGTATGGTGATGCCTTCGGATTGAACTCTATAATACCATAAGCCACACCTCCGAGCTCATTCCTCCGAGGCGTTAGGCCCTAGATAAGGAATTTAATTGAAATGATATTGAATTTAATTTGTACCGTTATGTGCATTAAAGTTTTAAATATATATTTTTTTAATATGTTAATATACAAACATAATGTCATATTTAAGAAAAAAAATATTTATTTAAATTTGAAGCTGCTATCTTTATTACAAAGACGGAAGGTGTAATTTACACAGGTAAAATAAACAGCAAAATGTAAAGTTAGCACATTGTCTGAAAGGCCTGATGTATGTCATAAAACCTGAAGATGCACTCCCTCCAGCAACAGCTACATAAATAATTTGCAAGGATATATTTTTGGGGGTTTACTTCCTCAGTTGGTGTCCATCATACTTTGTTTAAAGTACATAATTTCAGTGATTATGATTCTAAAAATGTTCTGAAGACAGCTGTATTTATTCATTTGAGAAAAGGCAACAAGTCAAACATCATGAGCTTCATCAACTCTGACTCATCAACGACTAAAGGTGCAATAAACATATTCAACATTTCTATGATTTAGGCATTTATCAATATACTTCTAGAAGTAGAAGTGACTCTGGCTTATTATATGTCTACTTATTTGCGTTTTAAAGAAGATGATGTTATAGCATCAACATGTCTTAGGTATATTCACTATGTATGACAATTCATGTTCAACTTTCCCCAGCCATTATGTTTTAAAGCACAGCAATAAGCTATACCCATTCAAAAATTAGTACTTACTATGTACACATAATATTATTATCTGGTGAAACAAGATTTGTTTTGAACAAACTGTCACCAAACACATTTACCTGATAATTGTGGTACTGTTCTTGGCGTTAACAGAAGACGAGAAGTAGATACGGTAAACAAAATGACGAAGCAATGCCACACATGGATTACAAGAATTTTGAGTATTCCCCAAATACAGTCTTGCATTAAAGTATCAATGATGGTAGTGCCATTTTTTTTATTCACATTGGATCACATAAATTATTAACATATGAGGCATGAATTTCCGTCCAAGCTTCTAGCAATATTATGTATGGATAAGAATAACTACAATACACCCTGAGCAATTTCATTTGAAACATAAGTAAATGAAGAGCAGTCACAGTTCTACATCTTAATTTTATTCAAGTTAACCATATTATCCAGTTACATGAAAGCTTCTGGGGTTGTATTAAATCTCAAACAAAAATCGAAAAAACAAAAAATGCATGCGGATATAGACAGGATTTCCCACAAATACAGGCCTACTGGTTGGGCGAGTTTGTAATATTCGCAAGTCAATCAAAACCTGTTCCTTAAATATACAACAGGTTTTAAAAGACAAAGTCCCTGGAAAATTTGATCGGCAGCTTGATTATATTACTAGAATAACCATCAGGTGGGATATCTACATAGTATTGCAAAGCCTACAAGATGCGGGCCAGGAAACGATGGATCAGGGTTCAAGATCTGCTAAATAATTGGTCAACCATTTTAATTGTGTTTATACATGGATCTGAGAACAAAAAGTCGATTTATACAGCCCCTTTTAAAATCAATAAGTAATAATACCATATCGCATTCAAACTAACCTGAAATATTTTTTTCATTTTGGAAGAACAATGCAGCAGGCTGGCACAACATTCAACATTTCCAAAGAACTGCTAAGAGAAGCTATAGGTGCCATATATGGGCATAAACAACAGCATAATGTCAATTAATTGAGATATTATCCATTTGGATCGCTTACAACTGATCCATCACGTCTGCCCTCATGTCAAGATGCTACATTTAAACATATTAAGTGTTCTAACTATCAAGTTGCAATATGGCGCAGGAGTTCACTTGACCCCACATCGACATGGTTGGAGTTTGAAAGTAAACAGCATTTTCATAGACTAGATGAATAACACACCTGCCCTCAAACTTGTTCTGAAGTGTCTTAGCTGTAAGTGCAAAAGTTGCAAAGATAAAAGATGTACATACTGTCGTAATAGCCTGAACTGTACCAGTGTATATGGATGTAAATATCTATGTGATAACGCGATAGAAGTTGATGCAACAAATGTGATCCAGGATTCTGATGACTATTCAGACTTTGAATAGAAGCCAGTTGGCTCACAAGTATAATATGTCATATTACTACAAAAAAAAAGTGTTATAAATGTTTAATTTTGTTTTATAATTCGCTATCTGGGTATAAATACTTATAATTGTTATTTATCTTTCATTTAAATATAAAACTACCATATTAAAATATGATATGGCGAAGAAAATAAAATAGACAAAAAAATCATAAAAATCATTCCGGTACTGCATAAAAATTATGTAAATCGAGTACATTATATACCCCAATGTTTGCTTTATCGTTCTAAAAAATAAATTTATAGATTTGCAAATAATGAAAAAATAAATACGATCTAAGTAACTCCTTCTAAAGCTCAGTATAACTAAAGGAAATCAAAGTTTAAAATTTGTCATTTTTCAAATAAAATTTTATTTAAATGCTGTATTTGTAAATGTCATATTTTTTTCTTTTTGTTTCGATTTTGCATCATCTACACAGCTGTCGTAGATATATTGGTCGATTTTTCAAACGATTTTTGTATCCTGAATTTTTTTGCGAGACGATTTTTGCATATTAATTGTCACAAGTTATTTTTGATGCTCTGGTGTTAAAAGTGTTAAAATGAGATATTTTGGACACTTTATTGAGTACTGTTCTTGAATTTAAAGCTTATATGTCCAGGAATAAGAAAAAACCATGAAACCTATGTCGCAGGGGGGGGGGGGCGTGCAGCGATTATTTTTTTAGAAACAGCCCCAGGCCTAAGTGAATGAAAATGTTATATTTTTCATATCAGTCAGGCAGCTATCAAGCTATACCCTGCACCGGCTGTTAAAGTTTTTTTTCATGGATTCCACACCCTCATGGGATCTATAACGCATATCTGCCGGATATCAAGAGAATATTCTTGAGCGATCTGAGAAAATTGAACAAATTTAAAATGGCCGCCATTTAGTGAAGGTCAAACTTTAAATCGACACCATTTTCGACAGAATAGGAGCAGCTTCTTGATTTTGGTGTCCACTATAGGGTTTTCAGGTATGCCCGATCTAGTGGTGTGGTCAGAAATATTTTTAGACATTGCATTGTGGGTAAAATCCAAGATAGCCGCCATTTGTCCAAGGTCAAACAATAAATTGATATCATTTTCAACACAATAGAGGCAGATTCATATTTTTGATGCCTATTATAAGGTTTTATGTCCGACACAGTGGTGTTGTCGGAAAGAATTTTAGACATTGCATTGTGGGTAAAACATCCAAGATGACCACCATTTGTTCAATATCAAGCAATAAATTCATATCATTTGCAATATATAATAGAAGCAGATTCTTTTTTTTTGGTGTCTATTATGGGGTTTTCAGGTATGCCGTAGATAGTGGTGTTGTCAGAAAATATTTTAGACATTGCATTGTGGGTAAAACATTCAAGATGGCCGCCATTTGTTCAAGGTCAAGCACTAATTTTTTTAATTATTTTCGACACAATAGAGGCAGTTTCGTGTTTTTGGTGTCTATCATGGGGTTTTCGAATATGCCGTAGGCCTACATAATGGTGTTGTCAGAAGATATTTTAGACATTGCATTGTGGGTGAAAAATACAATATGGCCGCCATTTGTTCAAGGTCAAGCAATAAATTTATATCATTTTCGAAATAATAGAGGCAGATTCGTGTTTTTGGTGTCTTTCGTGGGGGTTTCAGGTATGCTGTACATAGTGGTGTTGTCAGAAAATATTTTTGCCATTGCATTATGCGTAAAACATCCAAGATGGCAGCCATTTGTTCAAAGTCAAGCAATAAATTCATATCATTTTCGAAATAATAGAGGCAGATTCGTGTTTTTGGTGTCTTTCGTGGGGGTTTCAGGTATGCTGTACATAGTGGTGTTGTCAGAAAATATTTTAGACATTGCATTGTGGGTAAAAAATCCAAGATGGCTGCTATTTGTTAAAGGTCGTTTTTGACAGAATAGATACAGAACAGTGATTTTGGTATCCATCATGATGTTTTATGGTATTCCCGGCTTATTGGTGTGGTCAGAAAGTACGTTAAACATTGCATTGTGGGTCAAAAAGCCAATATGGCCGCCATGTGTTCGAGGTCAAACGTTAATCTGATATAATTTTCGATAGAATATAATCAAGTTCATGATTTGTATGTCTAGCATAGAGTTTTCATATAAGCCTGATCTAGTGCCATTTTTCGAAATAATTCCCGACACTTTTTATACCGAAAAAATAGACGCCAGTCATCATGGATACAAAATGGCTGCTAGAGGGCCATGGGAGGGCAATAAATGTACAGAACTTTGAGATTAAATATATCGATGATTGTGGTGTCTACTATAGAGTTTTTAGTTGCTTCAAACATTGTGGCGTTGTCATAAAACATTTAGTACGCTATGACTGATGGCTATAGAGAGACACATATGGCTATAAATGGGTCATGATGTCCACGATGATGGCTATAAAGAGACAGCTATCAATGGTCGGGTCATGAACAGGGCCGGGGCCCTGGTGCATTCAAGTTTCGAAGAACCAAATTGTTACTTCGTCGTTCACTTGTAAAGATTTAATATAGTGGGGAGCCTCTGTGCCCGAGAGATAGCGTGCTCGGCCTCAGACCACCAGGGCTTGAATTTCGAATCCGGTGTCTGGAGGGCAGTGTCACCTCATTCATCACACCATCCTCAGGAGGTTCTCCTGGATCAGCTCAGCATTATATGTGTACACATATGGCCTGAACCCCTATTCATTCATGTTTTTTTGGGTCATGAACAAACTAGAAAATATTTATGGTTTTTGCCATATTTCTCATGAAATGATGGGCCCCCTAAATTAAGGCTAATTTCAGATGAAGTACTCGCCTTCTCGATCGCTACTTTATTGGTAGCGAAAAAAATGAAATGTTGTAGATATTTGCACAGATAATGATATGAATGGATACTGTAATACTGATAATTCTATAGATGAAATACGGTATATTTTGAATGGGCTACACATAAATAGCACAGCCAACTACATTGCCTTTTCCAGATAGCATACAATCAACTATTGCACGGGAGTATTTAAACCCATTTGACTGCTTCATTTGGACAATATCAGTATGGAAATAACCCTAGTCGTGAAGTGTAAACATCGATAAACCATATGGGTTTCATATATGCCATATGCCATTACAATGATGTAAGAAGGTATATGATAATTCTTGTCGCATATACAATAAGTGAGATAGAGATGGAGTCCCTGTCCTAAGCACATTCATTCAGAATGCATACACGTATGGAGCTATGGATAATGGAGATATTTGATCGATCGATCCTCTATCTCAGGTACTGAATCTGGTCATATTACCATGCAAGTGCTTTATCAGATAACATCCGCACATGAATCAAAACCAGAAATGAACTTCAGCAAAAGCACAGCAAGAATACCATAGGAACTACCGTGCCAAGACTTAACATATCATGTCAAACCATCGATGAAACCAAGCCTCCCATCAAAGTCCTAGAAGAAAGATCTTCACAGTCCGATCTTCATTGTGTATCTGAAACTTACATATACATGTATACAATTTTTAAGCATGCAAAGGAGAGCCGCACACGGCTTATGACAAGCCGCTTCAACGCAGGCCACATTAAAGTAGCATATTCTGCACCTACACATTCGTTTATTGGAGAAAATGTTGTGTTACATTCAGATTGTACTGTAGTTTATGTTCTTGTTGTTGTTATTTTCTATGTACTTTATTACTGTAAATATTACTTACTAATACCTCGGCTGAATTGATATTTATGAGATAAGTTACGAGCAATTCAAACGCGATAAAAAATAGAAGTTGTACATACATTATTCTGATACACAGAACAATTTCTTATCAAAAATGAATTCCTCACACCAAGATGAACTGAAATAGTAGTGTCACTCGCTATAGTGGATAGATTTACGACCTGCCGACTGCATTTTGCAGCACTGAGGTTGCACTTTTGTTTGCCTTATAGCCGCCATCTTGGATTTAGCGATCTCTATCATCTCTAATATTATTTTCTGGTGGTGTAGGCTTTCAATACATGAAAGCCCTATAATGGACACCAACACCACGAATTTGCTTCACTTCTGACGCAAGATGATATCAATTTATTGTTTCATCTTATACAACTGTCGGCCATGTTCAAGTTGGCCATACCACTAAGTCGTACATACCTGAAAACCCTTTTGTAGACAATGTTTCTTTTCTTTTTAACAGAATGTGTGACCTTGGCCATCTTGAAAATTGGCGGGTTTTTGGCTCTTCAGAAATGGATATGAATTGCCTCTTTGGATAAAACTTTTCTAATGGCTCTATGGAACATCGATGCCAAGTGTCATGCTTGCCCTAAAAGTGAGGCTTCGCCCATTTTTGGGCTCTTAGCATGTTTACTGTCGTCAAAATTACATTAAAAAATGGTTCTTACTTGTATTTATTAGAATCAAATTTTGGCTCATTTGACCTTGAAATTGACGTTTTGACCTTGAAGATGACATGGAATCATTAAAATAATACCATAAATGGATTTTCTAAGTCAAAAGTACATGAAAAAGAGGTATTACACTTGTTCCTAGGTAAATTAGTTAGAAATATCATATTTGACCTTGAAAATCATATTTTCGCTTATTTGACCTTAACATTTACGTTTTGACCTTGAGGATGACCCTTAATCATCAAAATAGTACCACTCTTAATCATCAAAATAGTACCACTTTACTTAATTCTTCAGTCAAAACACATAAAAAAGAGGTATTACACTTGCTGCTAATTGCATTTGTTAAAAATAACATTTCACAGTTTTGACCTTAGAATTGACCTTGAATATGACCTTGAATCAGTAAAACATTATTAGCAATAAATTATGTAGTCAAAATCACACCAAAATAAATTATTATATTTGTTCCTAATTATGTTTGTTAAAAATGACATTTTTAACAATTTGACTTTGACCTTGGACCTTGGAGATGAACTTGAATCATTAAAATAATATCAAAAATGATTTTTCCAGTCAAAATTAGATGAAATAGAGGTTTTACACTTGTTTGTAGCTCTATTTTAAAAAATTGAACCTTGACCTTGGATTTTGTCATTTTTTTTCAAAACGCTCAAGGATATTCTCTTGATATCCGGCGGATATGCTTCATAGAACACCTGATGAGTTATAATCCATGAAAAAGCCAATGCAGGGTTAGGCAAGAAAACAGCTTTGGCTGCCTGACTATATTGTAGATTGTGCTTTTTTCATATATATACAGATTTTTCTTGATTAGAAACTGGAAAGAGCGTTAATAATCCAACATTCAAAGGAAATTAAAAATAATGGCTGACAATTTAGCGAGAGACCGGTTAACGTACACGAGTCGGACATAGCGGAAGTAAAAGTATTCTTCTGACCAATTTTCACTTATTTATCGAAATCGTGTTAATTTTTAAGCATAACTGTCAAACGTATCCAACGAGAACCACACTATTCGCGAAGCTTCCAATGGCCACGCAACACTCTCTGCTAAAATATTGATAAACGATCATTAGCCCTTGGAGAACCAACAAGGCATTTGATCAGCGCATGATTTTTTTGGAAGTTAAATGTATTGAACATCATAGTATGATGCCTTAAAATAAAGCCGTATCGAGCTTTAAATTTATTGGCAATTACACTTGAGATTGGAATTGCGGTACCAATAATTCACATCTCACTACATGTGAGAAAAAAAATAAAAAAATACCTGGATATTTATGTAGTGGACAAATGTATTAGAGCATCAAGCACGGCTATATTATATTTTAATGCATTTTATTGGCAGGTCAGATCACCATCATTGGAAAGGAAATGAGTGCTTAACCCTTTAACCGCCAAATGATTCAATTTGAATTTTCACCCACTTAAAGTTGTGTCTCGCTGACGCGATCCACAACTTCAAGTGAGTAAAAATTATTTAGATTTGACAAAATGGAGGTCAACTATTTTCAAATCTTGCTGGTCATTTCATTTAAAATGTGGTACTTAATGTGCTAATAAAAAATGGATCGAAATTGGTTGAAAATTTAAATAAGATAACTTAGCGGGGAAAGGGTTGAATAATTGTTATTTATTGGCTCTGGTATTGCACGAGAAATACAGCTGAGAGTTGTTTTCAGAATAATATCTACTGTCAAAGACAGTCTTTAAAGAGAGACTCTCTACCTGCCCGAGTAAAATAGTCCCTCCACAATTTTGCCTATTATATGAGTGGGTGGGAAAGAAACATTAAGCCTATAGGCATATTATTTGAAACCTGACTACAGAGAGCGAGGGACAAGCTCCCGCGTTCTGGCGTCACAGACGATCGTGTTGACAACTATACCAGGGCACCATGCACCTATGACGTAAACATTACGTAAACACTTTATTGGAACCATCGAGAGCATCATCTATGTCGTGTTTTTCTGATTGTTCACAGTTGGATGTTCCTGTTCGAATGTGCCATCTCCGCCTATCCCAGCAGATCCGGTATATTAACCCGATGTTGGTTTGATGTCGGTCCAGCGTCGCAAAAGCTAGACCAGCATTAATTTAGTGCATGATCAATATTGTGTTTTCTGCATGGTTATGTTTATTATTCAACACGTTACACGACCTCTTTAAATGCGGATCCAGAACTTGTGAAAAGGGGGGTCTGATAGTAATTTAAACCCAACAAACACGAGACGTTGTCGCGATGTTGGGCCATTGCTGGACTTTCCATCATTGGGAAGGAAATGAGTGCTTAACCCTTTAACCGCCAAATTATTTAATTTGAATTTTTACTCACTTGAAGTTGTGTCTCGCTGACGCGATCCACAACTTCAAGTGAGTAAAAATTATTCAGATTTGACAAAATGGAGGTAAACTATTTTCAAATCTTGCTGGTCATTTCATTTAGAATGTGGTACTTAATGTGCTAATAAAAACTGAAAACCCAAATATATGCGGCACCGGCGGTTAAGGGGTTAAACATCAAGATTTGCAAATGTTTGATTTAAATTAAACAAATTTTTACCCATTTGAAGTTTTGGGTCGGAATTGAGTGAAAATTTAAATAAGATAACATAGCGGGGAAAGGGTTGAATAATTGGTATTTATTGGCTCTGGTATTACACGAGAAATACAGCTGAGAGTTGTTTTCAGAACAATATATACCAGGATCATTCAATAAATTATTGTCTGTGTGGCTGGACTCGCTGGTCCATTGTTTGAAATAATTTGCTAAAATTATTCTGAAACAGCAATGACGATCTAGTAAACAGTCCTAATTAGGGTCAATATCGGCCGGCGAATCAATAAAAAGTAAACTGCTGGAATTTAGATGGCAATGTGTTCATCGACTTGAACGTTCTCAGTTAACTATTAAATGCTATGTTATAGAATTAAAATAAGCCCTAGAGGGCTGGGTATTTATTTTTACTATTATTAACTATCATTATGCTATTTATGTTGAATATGTGCATATTCTGGTCACTTTAATAAACAATTACTTACTGTACCCATTCTACACTGTCCCCGTATAAACACTGTCACGTTACGCTGAAAATCATCCCTCTCATTTCATAGAGGGGAAGGGTGGAGGGAAGGTCACCTGTATGTCGGCAGGAAACAGCACACGGCGTATCAGTGCGTAGGGCGGACACACATTGATACTTGAAGTTGTAACAACTATAAATCGATAAAAATTATCTATATATTGACAATCAACACACATATCGATTTGGGCTTTAAGGGTTAAATCACTTTTCATCGTGATAATATGTATTATACTAACTATTCTACACCTACCTGCCGATCCAAACATAACTTTAACAGTCAACATAAACTAAGAAATTAGGCTTCAAAGTAATGCATTATTACCACACTAAAGAAAGCCATTAAAAAAAGAGAATTCTATCTGTCATACAAAATAAAACTACCAAGGATAGAACGTTTTGCCACACCTGTCAAAGACAGCTATTGAAGACAGACAGGGTAGCTACCAATGTCAAAGACAGTCTTTAAAGAGAGGCATTCCACCTGCCCGAGTAAAATAGGCCCTCCACAATATTGACTATTTTATGAGTGGGTGGGAAAGAAACATTAGGCCTATAGGCCTATTCTTTGAAACCTGACTACAGAGAGCGAGGGACGAGCTTCCGCGTTCTGGCGTTACAGACGGTAGTGTTGACCACTAACCTGTACCAGGGTAACATGTACCTATGACGTAAACATGACGTAAACACTTTATCAGAACCATCGAGAACATGATCTATATGTCGTGTTTTTCAGGATTGTTTACAGTTGGATGTTCTTGTTCGAATGCGCCATCCTCGCCTATCCCAGCAGACCCGGTATATTAACCTAATGTTGGTTTGATGCCGGCCCAGCGTCGCAAAAGCTAGACCAACAATAATTTAGTGCTTGATCTATATTGTGTTTTCTGCATGGCTATGTTTATTCAACACGTTACACGACCTGTTTAAACGCGAATCCAGAACTTGTGAAAAGGAGGGTCGGATAGTAATTTAAATCCCAGCAAACACGAGACATTGTCCCGATGTTGGGCCACTGCTGGACCAACGTCGTAAACAGTGGCCCAGCGTTTGCCCACCATTGAGACAACATCTCGTGTTTGCTGTGTTAGTTGTTCTTCTATAATCTGTCTTCTGACGTAAAGCAATGTTTTTTTCCGTTCTCTGACCTAATAAACAGCTATGGGGTTCGGAGCACCGCCCAAGAACAGTTTGAGTGTTATTTAACAATAATATTGTAAAGCGATTTTGGGACAATTTACAAGTGACAAGTCACAAGTAATTTATTCTGATCAATTCGAAGGGAAAGTGTAGATAAATTGACATAAATTGTCAGTTGAGCATGTGTGGTAACAGGATCTCCTAACCACCCCAATCCCTCTGGATCCGCCACTGCAATGTATATTTAGAATCGAACCACCGTCTTCTACGCTGGCCCAAACTTGAATCAACATTGTGTCAATGTTTCATGCTTTCTGGGCTGTGTCAACAAAGTATATGTCTACATGTAAGAGGCTAGACTGCTGTATATATAAAGCAGACATGATGTGTGTATAATAGTGTTGATTATGCTCCCCAGGCCTGGGGTCAATGCACATGTATGGCTATACGTATACGTATTAAACATGTATAATTCGCATTGACAATAACTACGCTGGAAAGCGCCATGGCTTGTAAACACACTCAAGTTCAGAGGCAAACAACGGTAACTGCTTACATTAAAAGTAACCAGTCACTGCTGTTTGCAACGCAGCATTTTTACTGCAGTACAGCAGCTCGATCTTCACACAATGCTGTTTTACTGTTGGGTGAACGTCGTAGACAATGGATTGACAATAAAACAGCATTGAGTCACTGTGATGTGTTCTTTGGAATCACTAGGGGCGTTGTGTTTGCCTTTCTAAATGCGATCCATATGTGACATTTCAGACAGATATGTACCAGGCGAGGTGTTGCTGCACCCACCCTTTTGAGCGCATGATCAGACTACACATATATGTATATACATGATACTTCTGTATAAGCAAACCCGAATATTTCGTAATCCTATAATTCTCGGTCATCGGGATAAATGGTAGAACAATACTTTCGGGGTAAGATCCTCTCCCTTTAGCTGATAATCATTTTAGAAGAATTATAGGATGAGAGGCCTTTGTAATTTAAGTATCAAGATCGATCTTTTCATGCTCTTATTTTCAATATTTTCAATATACTATACATAGCATTCATTTATGATAAAATAGTTTTTTCGTGTTTTATCTGTTTATGGTTACACCATCTAAAGATGCGCTAATTCTTGTTTTCTACTATGACAAGCAAAACATTTATCGTTGTATTGGACTCATGCTATCCTACACAACGGCTACGTACGTACGTCGCCACGAGGACGCAATATCTGGTTGTGGGCCCACCTTCATCGAGAAGCCTCTATGAGAGGAGGGTGGTCATTTTAATATGCGCGTCAACTTTCAGCCTGTCGACTAGCAGTAGTAGTAGTATACTTTTCGTTTGTTTGTCCACTTTATCACTTTTTTGGATCAGGCTTTACATCGAAATATCAGTCCTAAATTAAGTTAAATACAAGTCGAAATATGTTTTACACACGTCTGCACTAGGTTAAAGTTGTGCCTCGCTACCGCGATGAACAAATTTAAGCTAGCAAAAAAAATGTGATAGTTATGTAATAGTTTAGAGCTCTAAGGATGAGTTCTAGCCCAGTAAACACAAAACATTTGCATAGCATGTGTACAATGTTGGACCACCTTCGACGACGTTGGGTCAGCGTTATACAAATGTTATAGGCCTGTAAATGTCTTGTGTCTGCTGGGACGCGGCAAGCGACGTTTTGGATTTAAATAACAATAGGAATTATTTTAATGAAAGTAAACTTGATCTGCATAATGATAATATATCAGATTCAGGCTCATATTCGACTAGTCTATATTTTGTCCCGAGGTCTGTGTCTAATCATGTTCGGGTTTCAATGGAGGATCCCGAAGCGATGTGTGCGGAGGACAAAGGGTGCGATCCCGGTACATACACGATAAGTGGAAACAAAGTTGTTAAGTGCTGGGCCAAAGTAGCAGACGGTGGCCCAGCCTAGTTTCAACACTAGCTCAATGTCTTGTGTTTGCTGTGGTGGCCCAGCATCAAATCAACTGTTTTTACATTGGTTTAACGTCTGGCTTTTCGCGTTTGTTTGAAAGCCGTCGCGGCTCATAAACTCATACATGTTGCGTCGTTTATATGCATATATAATGTAGGGCTACTTGTGTGTGTAGCAGACGTGCATAACCTATTATTAATAATTCGAACTTCCTCGTAATTTAAAGCGCCATTATATCCCATATCCCCAATCGATGTCTCATGCGACTATTTACAAAATGATTCGATGTGCTATAGAGACGTCAATAGCGAGGGCTTATCAGACAATATTGTAGAAAAAATAGAACGTTTTGCAGCTCTGTCTAAATAATCACTTTTTAAAGCTTTTGACAGTCGTAACATAAATATTAACTTAGCGCACGGCCCGCGCTTTGGTGTGGCCCCGGTTCCGATCGAGGTCGTCGCCATGGATCGAGCTGGCTCCTGGGCGGGGCCGGGTCGTCGCCATGGCGCGAGACGCGCTACAAAAACATGCGCTGGGGACCACTGTCCTTTATCACTCAACCCAGATCAGTGGTAGTGCGTACGCTGTTGAGAGGTTCTAATAATCTACTCTACACTACACTCACTATGGTAAGTGCCCATACTAGTTTATACTCTCCTACCAAGAACTTTATATAGAGTTCTTGCTTCTACCTTTCTTGTGACTCGCTTAATATTATATTATTAACTAATAGTTACAGTTTCACGTATGAATTATGTCTGTATATTTATCTATATCTTTATCTACATATATCATATTTATATCTACATCTGTAGTGTATCTTTATCTATGTCTGTATGGCATTTGTGATTTTTATGTGCTTTTTGTGGATATTTATTAACGACGAGCTCATTCTGAAAATAAATAATCAAAGTTGTTGTTGAGCGGAAATAATTATTTCCTATACTATATTTTCTAAACTATTTGGGGTACTTCAGTGGGTGGTTTCTGTTAATTCTGTCTTTTTCAGACCTTCAGACATAACTGTTTACTGAATTAACATTGGTGTTGTTGGATTGTTTTATTGTTGTTGTTTAGCTGATTTGCTGATTGTTTCAAAAATGTGTTTCATTTAATACTTAGCCTAACCCTTCACCCGCCGAGTTATCGAGTTTAAATTTTCACCCACCTGAAGTTGCGTCTCGCTAGCCCGACCAACAACTTCATGTGGGTGAAAATTAGTCATAATGATACCTATTTTGGGATAAAAAAAATGCAAAACTTAATCTTTGAACACACATTTTATTCCCAATAAAAGCTATTTAATTTGCTGATAAAATGGATTAGAAACGATTAGAGACGTGCTTACCACTTTAACCCTTACAGCGCGGGGACCGACTTAAGTCGTCAGAATCTGACGTCTGTAGACGTCAGATTCTGACGACTAAAGTCGGTCCCCGCACTGTAAGAGTAAAATATTTCTAATGGGCGTAACCCCATAACATAGGTATTCAAATGACTCAGAAAGAGCTCACTAAGACATTTATGATGATTTCGCATTGATTAAAACGCTTTGGTCTCCATGATTTTTATCAAATTAATTCAGCGTTGCAAGGGTTAAAGAGTTAACTAGCTTTCTATTTAGAATGTGTTTTACACGTGATTTTACACTAAACACCATGCAGTGCTTTGTACCACCAGGACGGTTTTACTTGTGTAAAGTAATGTATTACTGGAATGCATAATTGCGATAACTTGCGAGGGTCGATACATGTATTGTTTACTAGGATATTGGAACAAATAGTAAGGTATTGCCAAGTGAATAACTCACGGTTTTTTTTTTTACTTACAGGAGAACTATACACAAGAAGAAATTGATTGTAAGTAGGCCTACAACAATAATTATAACATATAATATGTCAAATAATTATATACTTATGCATAATTCGACTGTGGAGCGTAGATATATACATCCAGCAAAGCCCTTGACCCCCCCCTCCCCTTGCATATCCCAGACAATAGGAGACGTTATCCCAAGGTTGGTTTAATGTTGGGCCGACGTCGCAGACGGTGGCACAACATTAAACCAACGTTGGGTGGACGTCTCGTGCACGCGGTGCCGTGCAGGAGCAGACCCTGGGGGGTAATTTTATAGGATATCTCAAGGTTTGATCGATACAGTATATCGAGCAGTCGTGTGCTGTAATATAAACTCTAAGAAAACATGGGAAAAACACTTTAAATATTCATGATATTAACAAATTCACATCTTTTCGCGTGGTTTATTAGCATTATTTGTAAATAATATGATGCTAAGCAATGTCAGCTTCAAATTGATTATTTTCCATTCAAGTCGAGTATAATTATACTTCAAATTTTATTACAATCAATTTTCTCAAATTGGAATTGCTTTTCAAATGTCCTCGGATACATTTACTAGGCCCTATTTAACTTCACTTTGAATTCTTACTATTTTCTCGTGGAATACGACTTTGTACTTAACCCTTTGACTTCCAGGCCGGGGTGCATGCCAGGATACAGATATACTGGTGTAGGAGTTCTATTTTTCGTCATTTGAAGCTGGAATTGCTAACGCAATTTCCAGCTTCAAATGACGAAAAATACATCAATGTAGTATATATTTGACGAAAATTTGTGTCATTTTTATGGTTACGTTCATTGACGAATGACGACGGAAATTTCCGTCATGTATGGTAGTGAAAAGATAAATGGGTTTGAAATCAGCTTTGCAAAGGCAAACAGCAGTAGCTAACTCTTAGAGGTATGGACTACTGAATTTAAATTGTAGTCGCTTAGAGTTGTGTCTCGCTATATCCAGTGATATCGCGATCCACAACTGGCCATCTCGATCAATCCGAAGCCTACATTACCTAACTTATTTATCTTATTTACCTTATTCAATTTTATATCGTATCATGTCTATATATTGCATTTAATTTCTATGTAAAATGACAATTCTTCAGCCTTTTGGCGGCAATGTCTTTTTAGTTGAATAAACACCATTTTTATATATATATCTATCGTAAATTGTACAAGAATACGGTCCCGGGCCTGTAGAGGTTAAAGTAGCGCTAAGTCCACATCCCGTATCCGGAGTTTGGCTACGCGGTCCTGATCTCCCAGTAATACTATGACTGAGAACCATAGTATTACTGTATAATGTCAATATTACTACGTAATGCTGCTCAGCAACCGTTTTCGTAACATGTTACTCAACACATTACGTTTTGAGTGTTCCCATACACTATGAAACATGTTGAGCAACAAGCTCCATAATATCAGTATTACTTAACATGTTACGTAGTGTATGGGAACATGTTACGGATATGTTGTATTGAGCAGCATGTTACGAAAACTAGTACAGGTTCTTTTTTTGGTAACATGTTGTTCAACACAACATTAGCTCAACATGATGTATGGGAACACGCAAAATGTACGTAAAATGGTACGAGAATGTAACGGTGTTACGTAACATGGTGAGCAACATGTTACGCATAGCCAAACTCGGGACACATGCCAACTATCACACTTGTGCTCACCTGGCCGTAGTCCCCAGCAGACACAAGACGTTGAATCAATAGTGGTTTAACGTTGGTCCACCGTCTACGACGCAGGACCAACGTCAAACCACTATTGATTCAACGTCTTGTGTCTGCTGGGGTAGTCTCTCCGCACATTTATGAATGGTTCACACTGCATGCCGATGAGTAGTCGATAGTCAACTGCCCAGCAGATAGTGCTGGCTTAATGGTGGGTCTGCGTCGTAGCATGTGGACCAGCATTCAATGACTGTTTGCTGGGTTGGCTTATTGCCAAGGTCCGATCATTCCTTAAACCGAGGTGGGGGGGGGGGTGGGGGTACACGGATTGAATAAGAAACAAGTCTTCAGTGAAGAATTGTTTATTCATCCAATTACCCGAGAACCCGGCAAACACAAGACGTAGACGATTGGTTTGATGTAGGATTGGTTTGATGTTGGTCCAGCACTGGCTCAGTGTCTTACGTTTGCTGGGAACACACAACTGGCAAAATCAACACGCCACACTACAACAAAATGAAAACTATTAATTAGTCGGGATGTACCTTTCACACGGGAACAAAAACTGTTAGCAGCATGGTCATATCTCCCCACGGACACAATCATATGGTATCAGCTTCTACTCGAATATTTCAAGAGAATCGAACATAAAGTATGTATCATTGAAACATAATTCCAAATTATAGACATCGGTACATATCCACCGCCACAGCGTAGTAGTAAAACATGTATTTCAGACAGTCTCGCCTTGTGCAAAACAAATCACTCAGGAAAGAGTTGTGAGAGACATTATTAGTAAAATGTAAAAAAAATCTGGGCCCGTATTCTCGTACAAGTTACGATATATCGTAGGCTTCGGATTGGTCGAGATGGCCATCTAGACCAATCCGAAACTTACGAAATATCGTAACTTGTAAGATATATAATACCCAGACATCCATACATACATAAGTTAACACATAATAAAAATTAATAATAGCATATGTGAACACTTTCATACACTAAATACAATGATCATAATTCAAAGTCCTACTTTTGCCATGGATGTTAATATCACTTCCCAACTAACCCATCCCTGGGAAAGATCCCCATGTCTGCTGGGAACAGCTGAGTGATATATTACCTCTCTCCAATAGAACACTAACAAGAATAAGAGGCAATTGGCATCATCTACATCCAATGTAACAATATGCCATAATTGAAAGTGAGTGGATATGTTTTATGTCGCTCATTGCACCCCCGTGTTACATAAATTACGGTCATACACAACTGGCCATACACTGCTTACACAGAGCTTCATATTGACAATATACCTTCTGTGATTCACCCGCTCTGAGCGGGTGATTCGGAATTGAAATAACTAGCTGAGATAGAAATAAAACTTCACAGAAATACGTAGTTACTATTTTAATTTGTTTAGGATTTGTTTTGTGTGTATTTCTGGAATCTCTAGTACTATAAATTAAGAGGTGGGGTGAGTGTTTCTCAATCGCTCGCGATTGTGTCACGTGGCTTTCTCTGCGCAGACTTGTGTAAATCCTGTATTATGTCACGGTGAGCTGTGATTACCTTCCTCACAGTGCGTGAATGGAAATTGCTCTATTTGCTACAATATATAAGTGCTAATATACACATGCATGTACCACACTAAAGCAAACGTATGGCCTTCTCCTTTCAATGGGTTTATGATCCTCTAGCAAATGATTTTTATTTAAAATATTCCACAAGACGCCTATAGACGTCATGTCTAAATCCTCCCACTACCCATGACGCATATATGCGCATGCGTCATGTGTAGTAGCAGGATTAAGACGCTGCATCTCGTAAAATATTAACACAGGAGTGTTTCTTTGTCACTTCTATAACTTATTCATAGCACTTAATAAAAGTTTGATGACATGGTTATCACCAATTATAACAACGCCAAAAATCAACATTTTTCGTGACAAATATGCTTACCGTTACCATTGCCGTGTACGTTAAACAGCAGCAGGTGCCTACTTTTTAAGTGAGCACTTACAGCCTGCTGTTTGCATTTGAACGGCAGACCAGAATCATCACAGAAATTCGGTTATGTCGTTCCATTTAGCTATAGGACGGGGTCAATTGTTTCGTGTAGTTCCACATTGTAACCAGGTAACATACGTTTTACCTTTGGCTAGTTTCTTTGGTTCTACTCCATTATATTAGAAACCATTGGAGACATATACGGCAAATATTGGTCTTTTATCCACCGTTGGCTTAATATTGCGCCAACGTCGCAGATTCTGGCTCAACATGACGTCAATATTTAATACCTAAATGTTTGCTGGTTTTTATCACCATAGGTCGCACTCCAGCATTTGATCACCATACTCCTGGCATGTCAGATGTAAACTGATTTGCCATGATGTGTCGTGATGAATGAGTGAGCACTCCTTAAACTTCTGTGTCAGGATTGGGAGCTCCATACTTACTAGACAGGGACTATGTGAATATTCACAATTAAACGCTACCCAGTAAACACAATGCGTTGAAGCAATGTACATTGAAAGGTATTGTCAACTGTTAAGATACGCGGGTATGCAATAGTACCCATGGATATACCATAATAATAATATATGCATTTTATACCCAACACCGAATTAAGAGCAAGTTCCAAAGTTATAAAAAAATCTATATACTTGAGCGACATCTATTAGTTAATAATTCCACCAATGCTCTTAGCTGGGTGTGAAAGCTACCTGATTGTATTACTGCAGGGAGTTCGAAACAGCTGACCCCCACGCATGTATTGACAGGAGGGCTTTCCCAGCAAACATTGTACACTCAAACAATGGTTTAATGTTGGGCCAGCGTCGCAGACGTTGGTCTAACATTAAACCAGCGCTGAGTGAGTATCTCGTTGGAGTAGTATCAAGCTGAATGAAACCAACCTCAACTGTATACTGAAGGCCTACACATGACCTACACATGCAAATTTCGAACACGACTTCATCTTTAATGCGGGTCGCGTCGAAGACGGTAGACCAGCATTAAGCCAACACATAATTTTTTGCTGGGGATGGTACAATCTATAGATCTGTAAATAGCTATTGTTAGCTGATGTTTTCCAAGTGCATATCTTCATGCGATTATAAATAAATCTTATCTTACCATCTTACCATCTATCTCACCATCTTATTCTGTACTCAGTATCAGTTTGGTCTGTTCTATCCACCACTTGGTCAGGACACTCAGTCTACAGTGTTAATACAGGGACAGTGTAGTAGTAGTAGTAGTAAATCATTGCTTTACGTCACTTTTCGGAACAAATGGTCTTTTAAGTGACATTGTAATACGATAAAAACGTTGTAGTCAATTGATGAGATGAATGATGTACAGATGATGATGTGAGGGGGGGGGGGGTGATAGGGCATGGTGGGTTATTGAGAGTTTCCCTTCGCTCGCCCGATAAGGGGTTCTGGGCATGTCTAGGGGATCTACCCCCAGACATGCTCAGACGGGTCAGATAGTCCCCAGAGTAACAATAGGAAGGGTAACGGGGACAGTGTACTTACCATCTTACCATCTTACTATCTTACCATATTACCATCATTATCTCACCTTATCTCATCTCATCTTTTCTTATCTTATCTATATTTTCATCTTATCTTATTTTATCATGCCTGGCAATGGCTACGCCGCTCAGAGACTAAAGTCATCCATATGGGAGGCTGCATTGGTGTGTAGGCTATGCAATAGCTGAAAATACCATAGCACTGTGTACAACGTAACACCTATGGCCAGTCCTGATATTTCTCCTGAGCAATAAATGCTCAACCAGTCTGTATCGTCACCCTGAGCTAAGAGGTCTCATCTTCTACTCATAAGATTGGTAGATAAGAACCTTGAGGTATATCATAGAGTTACCTCTATTGGTATATTGCCTAACACTCTATGCCGAGTATTGGGTAATGCAATGCGGTGGCACTGGGAGCATTCAGGTACAAAACCTCATTATCGAATAAAGCATAAAATCATGACGATTTATCCACACGTATATAGCATATATAGTTTAAATCTGAAATATTGAGTTACCAACGGGTTAAGATAGCGAAATAAACTTTCTTTTAACAACCAGGTCTAGTCCCATGTTTATAAGCGAATATATTAGATTCCCAGCCAACACGAATAATTGATCAAATGTTGTTTTAATGTTGGTCCACCGTCTGCGACGCTGGCCCAACAATAAAACATTGACAACTCCTGCTGATTAAACACAAAAACACAAAGTATTAACCTCTTCACCGCTAATCACGACTTAAGTCGTTTACATTACAGTTGTTGCGAGTGTTTAACCCTTAAAGCGCTGAATTTTTTTATGAAAACCTTGAAGGCCAAAAAGATTTTTAAATTTGAAATCAGCATAACTGTCTTAGTCAGCTCTTTCCGATTAATTTGAATACCTATGTTATGGGTCTACGGCCATTAGAAATATTTTACTCTTACATTGCGGAGATCGACTTTAGTCGTCAGAATCTGACGTCTACATAAGAAAAATTCTGACGACTAAGGTCGATCCCGCGCTGTAAGGGTTGAACACCAAGATTTGTAAACGTTTTGTCTCAAATTCAAAACCCTATCTCGTGCCTAATATACGTGACACAAGGGGTCACACTGTCAAATACTACGTCCCTACATACAGAACTGTAGTATATCAGAACAGTTTTTTGCAAGCAACCATCAGACTGTGGGATAATTTACCCGCAACAGCTGTTTCACCACTAAACATTGATGCTTTCCGCAGTCGGATAAAACAAGAACAGCTCCCATAGACAGGAACGTTGTTTTTATAAGCACATAATATAATCATTGCACTGAGCACCAAAATAATGTCTTTATCTACTTTCGAAATTGAAAAAAATGTGTGTTTTCTGCACGCCTTGCACAACATTACTCACTATATCCCTAGGGAGTGCAATTAAAAAAGAAGGAGAATAAGAGGAAGAAGAAAAAGAGGAACTTGAACAAAATTAATATTAGAAATTTTCACCCAATTGAAATTTTAAGGGAAATAATAAATAAGATAACTTGACGTGATGGTTAAGGAAAAGAGTTATAAACTATATGTATTCAATGGTAACGATTAGAGCCTATTATGTATATGTTTCCAATATAATACTATGATACTATTGAAGCTGGTGAGCTGAGGGCTGAAGAAGGTATACATATCGTGCAGGGCTATATACAACGTTAGAATACTCAACGTTCTTCGTTGACTGTTTATCCAACCACGCTTCAGGGTCGCGTTGATAGGACACAAACTTTCAATTAAGGGTTATGGCCTATTTTTGTTCTTTGGTAGGCTCATGTCAGTAGAAAAATAATTTCATGTTCTGATGTGTTCTGTCTGGTATTTTATATACTGACGAAGATGCGATGCCAGCAGCGTATTCTTTAAAACAATGCGTTGACATATCCAGGGATACGCACCGAAAGTTCAAAATGCAGATTAATATCAGTGTCAATTGTCAAACATTTTTCTGGTTCAATAAAAATTATTGTAATTCCTAGGGATGTTTTTTACAACATTGTTATTTGATTATTATTTTGTGGTATGCATTGATGGATTCAAAAAATCCCAACAGCATGTCTGCCTTGAAAACATGATCATGTGTGTTTTATTTGACAGTTTGGAAGAGCGTGTTCGATACTTTTGACCAGGATGGTAGTGGCACTGTCGACGCTAAAGAAATGAAGAATGTTCTAGTGGCCATGGAGTATAACCCTACAGATGCGCAAGTGGACGAACTCATCCGTGAGCTGGATAAAGACGGTGAGTGTTAATCATCAGATTATAGTCAATTACACTATAATATCCAGAATGCCAGATTATGGATGGTATATAGGCCTAACTTTCAATTCAGCATGGAAAGATTATGAAAAAACGGCGACCAAAATGGGCTCATTTGTCGAATACCTGTATTTTAATAAGGGTGAAATGACAGATTGGAATTGACTGTATTTGTCGCGTGGTAAGACAATTGCTTTAATCGACTAGAGATAGACTTCGACACTTGGGCTTAATGGTACATTCAAATTCAATGCACGAAAATGGCAAGTAGGACAGCCCAAGTTAAGGCCTAAATATCGGGGTTTAAATCGATTGTGATCATGCAGGAGAAAGATTTTTTATTTATTCTAGTTAGTCTGCATAATATGTAGTAAATGACGCCCATCATATATAAACCCATTATATGATGTCATGATTACATTACATGTCAAACTTTTGAAATACGTGTTAAATTTTGTAAAATGTTCAGGGTAGTTTCCGCATCACTAGCGCTTGCAAAAGAATGGTTTGGAAAATTGTTTGTGAATTTTTGGCGTAGGCACCAACGAATATCTCTCTAAATAGTTAACCATTTAGCCGCCAAATTATTCAAGTGGAATTTCCACCAACTTGAAGCTGTGTCTCGCTGACGGGATCCACAACTTCAAGTGAGTGAAAATTATTCAGATTTGACAAAATGGAGGTCAACAAATTTCAAATCTTGCTGATTAATGTCACGTTTTATCTTTAACAGGTTTTAAGGCTGATATGTAATATGCTAATAAAAATGTAAAATACGAATATGGACGGCGTTAAAGGGTTAATGTGAATCCAGGCCTAATTATTTTATTTGGACAATAAATAGAATGCTGTGTCGGTCTGCTACACGCGTTCGCTGGCTACATTGATTATTGCCATTGTGGCATTATCACACCATTCTTTTTCTTATATTGATTATTCTAAGGAAAGCTAATCTCTTTTATAAGGAGGATAATGATGCCATGGACTGCAGCAATGTGAACAGTGGTTAGCCTTCTTCCCTACGCAAGCCTTTATTCCGAATATCGGAGAGACCATACTCTATACAATGTACCGTAAAGGCTTGCTGTTATTCTACATCTGTTGAATGACATGTAATGGAATCTATGAAAAACTAGAAAAGGATGTTTTGTTCAATATATTCTCAGTCGTTGTTTAAAAAAAAATAACAAAATTTCTGGTGAAACAAACTGTAGTGGCAACTCAATTCTATTATTTTGCTTTTTACTCAACATATCTAAAAAGGATTTCGTTTTTTTTTGTTTTAGACTAATGTTTTTCTTCCTATACACATGATACATGTATATCATAAAGATGATATACACGTGTACCATTCTGCTATGCAAAGCCAAAAAAACATATCTTAGTGAGCAGATACAGCATTTTGGCTTTGCACAACAGAATTCACAATGTCAAAAATATATTAGAACTGTCTTTTTGATGAGATCCGGCCATGAATTTGTGTGGCCGAACCTTATAACGGAACCATAAACTTGTAATAATCCAGCAAAATACGACAAGTTAATCCAATGTTGGTCCACCGTCTACAAAACTGGCCCTACATTAAACCAACGTCTCATGTTGGCTGTAAATACACTTGCACTGCATCACAATTAGTGTCGATGGGGAGTGCTTAATTCAGGAATGTGGTTGCCCTATTATCATGAATGGAATATTACTATAATATTATTCTTCGTCTTTTTTACTAACAATAATAGATATATACATTTCACAATATGAATGTCTTACTGTGACTGTCATGTTTATTTATTTCTATCCCCGGTCATGTTTGTTATGGCCTATTTTTAAATTTGTATTTTGTTTATAATTCCAATTGTGTTTCTGTGTGTTCATTCTAGACTAGTTTGATTGAAATGATAAGTAATTTGTCTATGCAACTTTGTTTTTTACATTTAAATGCGTACATTTTCAGCGAACATGATTATATTTTTGTTGACAGCGGACAGCAAGATCAGTTTTGATGAGTTTATGGGAGTGCATTGCGAGAAGCAGAGCCAGTACTCTAACGAGACAGTACTAGGAGAGGCGTTTGACGTGCTTGACGTAGACGGTAATGGTAACATCCCTGTGAAGCGGCTCAGAGCCGTGGTGACTCAGCTGGGAGACAAGATGTCAGAAGAAGACGCCCAAGAGTTGTGTGACCTGTGTGATAAAGACGATAACGATCTGATAAATTATAAAGGTGAGCGATAAAGATGGCGACCTAACGTCAACACTTCCTCAAATAGTGCAAGAGCATTAGTGAAAAAAACACAGGAACCTGGAATAAAATTGCAGAAAGCTGATTTTTTCAGGAATGATACCTGGACATCTCCCCAGACGAATTCCGAAGATGCCCCAAAAATCCCCCTTGTGCATTTTTTTTAATTCAAGATGGCCGCCACCATGTAACGCCATTTTCGAAAAACAGGGGTATACCCTAATTCTTCACCTTTGTAGTTAGGAAAAAAATATTTTTGTGTCTCTACTTATGTTTTAAGGCACAAAGAGTTGATATAGATGATCAGGAATGATATCAGCACTTTTCTCAATACCAAAAATCCAAGATGGCCGCCATATTGTTCTGATTATGTTAAGCGAAAATATGAGATATCTATCTCGTTCTTGAACCTAAAATGTATTTTTTTGCCAAACCCATGGAATATAACACTTATTTAGATAACCATTATTTTATTATATTGAATTTATCAACATAAATCCCACATAGTAGTTAATTAAAATAACACCAGGTGACGCCATTTAAAAAAAAGGGTTATACCCCAATCCCCCACTTTTGAAGTTAAAACAATGATTTTCGTGTCTCTACCTATGTTTTAAGTACAAGAAGGTTATCCAGATGATCAGAAATAATATCAGTACTTTTCTTAATACCACAAATTCAAGATGGCCGCCATAATATTTTGTTAAGCGATCTCTTAAAAAAACGAAAATATGCGATAACTATCTCGTTGTTGAAACTAAAATGTATTTTTTAGCCGAACCCATGGAGTCTGGAACTTATTTAGATGACCATATTTTATTATATTGTGATTATCGACATGAATCCCACATGGTAGTAATAGTTAATTCTACCATGGTGGGTGACGCTTTGGAGTGTTTTCGAACTGCTTTCCCACTAGAAATGTAGATTGAGATTTGTCAAGTTAACAAATTAATCTCAGGTAAATAATGAAATTATTGCGTTTCAATCATCCGAGCTGTCACAGTTTCTACATGTTTGGCCAATACAAAAAGAGCACATCGTTGTACAATATAGTCTAGATTTGTGAGATCCCCCCCCCCTTTGAACAAGCCACTCTGCACCCGCAACTCACTCTTTTTAGAACTCTTTCTGGGGCGACTGCTCTTTCAGTTTGCGTTGGTTACAAACGACCATGATATAAAATCCGTTCCCAGACTGTAGATTCCACACCCTACTGTACAGCAAAATATGCTCTGTATCATAATGGATTTTAAACACGAGGCATTCATCAAATGCTGTTTTAATATGGGCTGACCGTCTTCGACGCTGGCACAAAAATTAAACAGAATTGGATTAATGCCCCGTGTTGGCTGGGGCAGTAGGTGACGTCGAAGGGAGGCTTTCTAGCAAAAATCAATTACAAGATAAGGACTTGCGCCTCACACGTTACATGTACATGACATCTGTGATAATCGTCCTGTAACAATGCTCTTTTAAATACTTACTTTTGTCCTTGATCTGCGAATGTCAATATGTTTTATATCATGAAATATATCATTTAAATATCAAGATATTACATTTTGAATATTAGGATATATATATTTCGTAATGAAGTTATGGCATTGTATGGTGTTGTAATGAGATGATTTTACATCAGAATATCGGAATATGACATTAAATTAATCGATGGCACAGTTTATCGTCAGGATATGATCTCTTTATGTCACGATAATATGAGGACAAGAAACATTAACGTCATGATATGGTTTTGTAATGTCCAAATATTGCTCTTTATTATAGTAAAATGACGTTATGATGTCTGGATACAGCTTTATAAATGCAGGATATGGTGGTTAAGCATCACGGTATGGTTTTAAAGTGACAGGATCTTTTAGTGTATTGTCACGATATTAAATATCATGATATAGCATGTTAACATCACAATATGACATTTTAGTGTAAGAGGAAATGAAAGTAAAAGAGGGCAAGGCCACATGCTGTTCAAAGAGCATGTATCTTAACGCTATCTTATTACTTTCCATTTTATTGAATCTTCCGAAGTGCTTTTGTTGTTGGCAGTTTTGGAGTACCGGTATTTGAGCAATGTAGAGGCCTTTACTTACTGAATTATATTGCGATATATATGTTGAACTGACATGTGCCAGCCTGATATTGGAATGTTCTATGTCGATTCTGTATTACCATATGGTAACGTGCGTCTGTCAATATAATGTTATTGAAATGTTATACCTTGACATGACAATATAATATCCTGACATTAAAATGCCATATCCAGACTTCAAAGTGACAAAGCCTGACATTCTATGGTCACATTATTCAGTCCTTATAATGTCACATTAGAATGCCGCCAAGCCCGCCATATCTTGATTTGATAATGTCATATCCTATCATAAAAAATTGAATATCTTGACATTCAAATCTTATTGTGTGATATAAAAGGACAAAATTTGGACATTATAATATCATGACGTTAAAGTGTCATGTTCTGATAAATTACAATCCAATAACCTGGCATAAATATGCCAGATCCTGACTTCGAACTGTTATTATACAATATTCGATATTAAATAGCATGTTTGTCATTACAATGACACACTATCACATTGCAATGCTATATTGTGACCTCAATGTGTCATTTCATCAATGTATAAAGTCAAATCATAATATTCAAGTACCATATCCTAATATTCAAATGTCATATCCTGACATTAAAATGTCATAGTGATGGTAAAATGATATATCACGAAATTGTAATGCATTTCGTGAGAATAAGATGTATATCTTTTCATTTTAATACAGCAATGCGATGTTTAGTCACTATATACTGCCTTTATAAAGCTGTGTTGAGCCATCATAACGTGATTTTGCTATATTAAACACCAATGTTTGGACATTATATTACATATCATGATATTAAAGTGTCATATCCTGATATCATATTCATATATCCTGACATAAAACTATCATATCCTGACGTTAAACGTGTTAAATCTGGTGTAATATTGTACTTAGCTCTGTTATTATGTACATTCACAATAATAATCACAACTAATAATTAACCAAAATCGAAAAACTTTTTACATAGGCCTACTATATAAAATACCTACATTGGAATTAGTCGCTGTGTTTGAAACTGGAATTTCTTACGCTATCTCAAGCTTCAAATGAAAGAAAAATACCCTTATATTTAAAGATGAGAGATGTTAGAATTTTTAATCAATGATTTCTGACATATGATATTTTGTAAATTTGATCAATCTATAGCTATATTCCCATATGAAAAAGCAGTTGGACATCGCTTAATCGTGGCATCTGCGCTAGAAGAGCTAACCAATATGGCAGCCATGTTGGATTTTGTGTTGATAAGCACATTCTATTTAAAAAATTGGTGATGGAAATATATTCTAGATCCCATGGCCCTGAAAAAAAAGTTTCAACAACATGATTATTATGGCATGTACGTGATTTTCTGAGGGGGGGGGGGACGCTTCACATAATGGTCGCCATCTTGGATTTGTAGAGATAAGAAAAGGAATGATATCATTTCTGATCCTGTTTATGAGCTTTTTGTGTAGAGGCACCAAAATATTTTTTTTTAACTGCAAAAGTGAGGAATTGTGGTATATTCCTGTTTTTTTTTGGAAAAATGACGTTATATGGTGTTACATAACATTAAACTACCGGTATGTGGGATTTATGTTGATAAATTCAATATAATAAAATATTGGTGATCTAAATAAGTGCTAGACTCCTTGGGTTTAGACAAAAAATACATTTTGGCTCAACAACGAGATAGTTACCTCATATTTTCGTTTTTTTAATTAAGAGATCGCTCAACATACTCAGTATATCAATATGGCGGCCATCTTGGATTTTTGGTATTGAGAAAAGTACTGATATCATTTCAGATCATCTGGATGAACTCTTTGTGTCCTCAAACATAAGTAGAGACACCTAAATATTTTTTCGAACTGCAAAAGTGAAGAATTATGGTATACCCCTGTTTTTTTCGAAAATGGCGTTACATGGTGGCGGCCATCTTGAATTAAAAAAAATGCACAAGGGGGATTTTTGGGGCATCTTCGGAATTCGTCTGGGGAGATGTCCATGTATCATTCCTGAAAAAATCAGCTTTCTGCAATTTTATTCCAGGTTCAACCCTAATGCTCTTGCACTAAAAACACTGATATAGATCATAGCCATAAGCCGGGACCTGAAACCTCCTGTTAAAATGGAATATACCTGATCCTTGTGTATATTCAGATATCACATATGGCATCTCAATACACGTACAATGATCAGGCTTATCCCATGTAACAGGAGATAGAAGAGTAAAACACTAAAATGGTCGCGCAAGGAGTTGTATAGGTCTTGTCACTCATTCGGTCTTTAATAAGGTATGGCTACTTATTCCGTATACGCGTTTGAATAAAGAACTGGTACTTATGCGGTAAAAAAACCCTCCTTATTCAAACGCGTATGAGGTATAAGTAACCATACCTTACCTTGAAAACCGAATGAGTGACTAGACATATACAACTCTTTGCGCGATCATTTTAGTGTTTTACTCATCTATCTCCTGTTAAATGGAATAAGCCTGATCATTGTCCCCGCAAACACGAGGCATTTCCCCAAAGTTGTTTTGATGTTAGCCCACCGTCTTCGACGTCAGCCCAACATCAAAACAACATTGGGGAAATGCCTCGTGTTTGCTGGGGTGTATTTAGATGCCATATGTGATATCTTAATATACACAATGATCAGTTTTATTCCATTTTAACAGGGGGTTTCCCGGCCTTTTGTTATGATCTACAAACTCGACTAAAGACGTTAATAATACTTGTAATTTGAGGAGATGAAGAAGTAAAACACCAATCTGATAGAACAAATATTTGTACAAATCTTTTTACGTATTCGGTTTTGAATAAGGAATAAGTAACTGGTTGCATAAATAACTGGTACTTATACGGTAAGAAAAACTAAAAAAAGACAACGCATCTGGAATACGCCCAAACTCAACGAAAAAACGTTCATATGCTTGTAATTTGAGAAGATAGATGAGTAAAACAATAAACTTATCGCACAAAGAGTTGAACAGGTCGTGTCACTGATTCAGTTTAGAATAATTACCTGGTTATCTATTCCTTATTTTTTACCTTCTAAGTACCAGTTACGTATTCAAACGTGAATAAGGAATAAGTAACCAGTTACCTAATCCTTATTCAAAACCGAATAAGCAACCAGGCTTGTAATACCCTTTGTGCGATCAGGTTGGTGTCTTACTCTTTTATCTCTTCAACTTACAAAAAATATGAGCGTCTTTTGTCGAGCTTGAGGGTATTCTAGATGTTTTGTGATTTTTTTCATGAGCATTTCACCATATAAATGCAAGTTACTAATTAAAACGCGAATAAAGAATAACTAACCAGTTACTTATTCCTTATTCAAAACCGAATGAGTAAGAAGACTTGTACCACTCTTTGTCATGTTTGTGCGACCAGGTTGGTGTTTTACATTTTAATCTCCTCATATTACAAGTATATGGAAATTTTTGTTGAGTTTGAGCGCATTCTCTATGTGTTTTTGTATTTTTATGTGTTTTTACCGTATAAATACCAGTTACTTATTCAAACGCGAATAAGGAGTAAGTAACCAGTTACTTATTCCTTATTCAAAACTGAAAGAAGTAACAATAATTGTACAACTCTTTACGCAATCAGATTAGTGTTTTACTTCTTTATATCAACAAAGCGGAAGTATATGAACGTCTTTTGTCGATTTTGAACATATTTTAGATGTGTTGCCATATTTTAAGGAGATTATACTCCTTATCTGCCAGTTGCATTTTCAACGGCAAATAAGGAAAAAGTGACCTGTTATTTATTCCTTATTTAAATCTGAACAAGTAAATATACTTTTAAAGTTCTTTGTGCATGTTCAATTTGTCAGGTTGGTGATTTTGTTTTTTTCTGTATATCAACATCTTTTGTGGAGCGTGAGCCTCAATTTGCTCAATTTGCTTTTGTTATGTTCAGTTTTGTTTTTATTGTTACTTATCCAAATTCGAATAAGGAATAGGGGCCTACGTAACCAGTTGATTGTTCTTTATTCGTTCCCATAAATAATAAGTGTATGTTACGTATTCCTTATTCGGTTCAATAAGGAATAATCATGATAAGTAGTTGTTAGGCCTACTTTTTCCTTATTCGGTCTAATAAGAAAAAAGTAGTTGTTACTTATTCCTTATTCGTTCCAATAAGGAATAAGTTACGAACTTTTTGACGTCTTCAAGTTACAGAAAAATCATAACTCAAGTGTCAACTACTACAATATTTGAAGTCTTTGTTTTATGTAACTTGTGACAGTAGAACAACGTATTCACAGATCATAACAATAAACAAAGATGGGCATAGACGACGTCATGCATTTATCATATGTTAAATCGTTGTTTCATAATCCACCATTGTGACAATAAACGTCTTCAGAGACCGTAACTTTTAGTTATGTATGACAACAAATTGCGGCACATTTAGTTGAAAAAATTGTCAGCATAATATCACGTTATCATAACATAACATGGCGAGGTAGGGTATATAGGGATTGTGCATGGATATTATGAACATGACATATTAGAGTTAAAATTGTATGTTTTACTTTTAATTTTTTTCAGAATTGATCAAGACATTATGTGAAAAGAACTACTGATCTTAACATATATGTGGCGGCATAAAGAAGATACGTTTGTGTGGTGAAAAGGACGGTGATTATAAGAACTGTTATGCTCTGCCTCACTATTCAACTTTAAGCTTCAGTCATTGGACAAGAGCTGTTATGCTCTGCCTCACTATTCAACTTTAGGCTTCAGTCATTAGACCATCACTGTTCAGCTGTGGAAACGGTGTTCACGTTTCGTTCGATATAGAAAAATTCAGAACTCGTCCAATGAATAAGGTGGGAGCCTTTAGGCGAACACCTGATTCTTCGGACGAGTGCTTAATTTTCCTATATCGCATGAAAAGTGAACAACATATTTTCTCACAAGATCATGAGTTACACATGACATTGCAGTTAAAACTACGTCAAGAGTGCGATATGGGTTGATACCGATATGCGCCTCACAGTGAAATCCACTGCGCAGAGTGTGAAAATACAGAGACACTGTGTCATAGCTATACGAAAACAGAACTGAATAACCTTGTTTCAACAACACTCCGTACTGAGCATATCAGTTATTCTTGCTACAAACACATGTAAATACCACTGTACTATTATGTATCTGTAATAATTGTCGACTGGTATTTCACGGTCCATGACAGCCGCATTAGCAATGTCCCGTTGTGAGTTATTAAACACAACGTTACGTCGAAACTGTGTCAAAAATATATTTAGCAAAAAACATTGTTCGTACGAAAAAGTTGAAAATGCTAACTATATGCTTTGTTAAACATGCCATTTGAGTATTCGATGCCTATTTCTGCACAAAATTATCTGCATGATACTCACCAAACCATGTGGTATCACATTCATAACGTAAGCTATTTTATGAGAAAAGGCATGTAGGACTATATATGTGCTAATTATCTACTTTTATCCATTGTATAATATCAACCATGTGATATCATATTTGATAAAGTCCTAGAGTAGATTTATATGCATGTACATCTATATCTGTTCCTTGTAGTGTTTATCCACCTGTATAAATAAATAATTTTTACCTTCTGTTTGATATAGAATGTCTTCTTGCGATAAAAAGTGATTATATAAGTTGATTTTTTTAAATATTTAGATTACATTTTTAAATGTTAATTCAAAACTCACTTTCGTCTTTCGGCGCACTGAATCAGCAATGATTTTTCGTCCAATCAACACGTTGCTATCTAAGTCTGGAGAACGAATCACCCTTAGAGCTCTGAACTATCAAAAGTAATTTTCAGTATTTAAGTTGTGCCTCACTACCGCGATCCACACCTTCAAGTGACTATAAAATGTAAGCAATGGCAAACCATTGCAAGGGAACGTTGAAAAATGTTTTGAAAGCATTTTCAACGGTCACCGTGTCTTCAAAGGCCACATATATTCAAGGGTTCCAAAGTGGTGTATTGACCATGGGAGTTATTAAATGACCTAATTGAAGTGTCTTGAAGTCTAAACGTGAGGTCAAGGAGTTAAATGATTCTGCTATAAAATCCCTTTGGCGCCTCCATTTTAGATTTCAAGATGGCGGCTTCTTAAAATTTACTCATGTATAGATGTATACATAATTTTATTTAAGATCATTAAAGAAGTGAATAGTTTCACTCAAATAATTATTACCACACCGCAAATCTAATATAAATATATATTAATATTATATATCACAGGCATATAGCGCTGCAAATTTTCGATTAGAATCTCTTATTACAGCCGTTTCGCACCCACAGGAGATAACTTTATATCATGACTTGGTTACGCTTCAGGAATTGTTGTCCATCATTCTCCACGCACCCAGTGACATGGTGATGAGAGAGTGCAGTGTGGGACAAGGCATTGTCCCGACAATGTCCCCTCTGATAAGAATTTTTTTTCAAGTGATGTTCCAGGGCTGCACGTGTTGGAGATATTCCTTCGGCCATACAGGAGTAGGCCTACCACAAATCTCCAGTTGCAATGGAATCCTGACAAAGGTTGATGCTGTGTCCCAACCTGTGCGTGATTGCATGAAAAATTAACAGTTATTTTCCCTTGACAGGTCCAAAACATTTTTAAGCCAGTATATGTGCTATGTATTGTAATGGAATTCATCTGAGCTCATCTACTGCCTCATGCATTTCCTGGGCGAACCAGACAGCGAGAACCACTACATCAGTGTCCACAGTGCGGATGAGTAGCCTGCTATGCCCAGATTTCATAACAGCTGCTGCATGAACTATAATACGTGTATCTGGTTCTTCATGATTGCACAGATAATTGCACATATTGCACATATGGTGGTACATTAATGACCTGTTGATGGATGGTTGTAGTCAATATTACCCACATCTGACTTAGCAAACACTTTACCAAGGAACATCGGTGGTGGACGTTCTCTGTATCAAAACGCTGGCAGACCCCGTACCTCAGTGGAGACCCGTAGCATTATAGCAAGGTATTGTCATGCAGCAAAAGAGTATCTTTTCTTTGCTACGTCGTACATCTGTGTCCACATCTGTGTCAACACCTGCTCCCCTAGCACCATTGAAACTAATGTCAGCAGCAGTTATGAAACAATTTTTTCTTGGTATAATTCTGGGAATAAACTATTGACAAGCTGGATGGTTGAAACGTACCCCATGGCCATCAGAACATTCTTCATTTCTTTAGAGTCGACACTGCGCGCCGCTACCATCCTGGTCAAAAGTATCGAACACGCTCCTGTCAAAGAAAATAACACACATAAAAGGAAATGAGCGATATTATTATATTGATTTAACAGTCTAAAGACTGTTAGCATTGTTCTAAATGTGATTTTTTTGCAGCAGCTTTAAGAACCCATACTTCTAAACAACAAAATAAAATAACATAATGTGAATAGTGTTGCATACAATATCTTGATGACTATTCATGACACAATATCGTCTCCTTGGATGTGAAAGGGTGTGTCTGCCACTTCACAAAGTGGCAGATACACCCTTTTGTGTTTAAGGGGTCGATGTAGTTGTTAAGATATGCATGTTCATATGTTTATATTCCAAAATTAACCATTTCCATGCGGCTTTTGGATCCTGTCCAAGATTTGTTAACGTTCCTTATTTGCGGTTTCCGAACCCCGTCAGGGAATGTGTACAGTTACAGTTTATTACTGACGATTCAAGTAGTGACAATGCCATTTTGATGATGAACTCACGCCAATTGTGTTGTGGAACATTCCGAAGCAATTTGGGACCCGTATGCCCTTTTTACAATCCGTGTTCACGGTTTACAATCCGTGTTCACGGTTTACAATCCACCCATATTGTTTACAATCCGTCCAGATGGTTTACAATCCGTGATTACGGTTTAAAATCCGTGTTCACGGTTTACAATCCACCCATATGGTTTACAATCCATCCAGATGGTTTACAATCCGTGTTCACGGTTTACAATCTGGGGTCACGGTTTACAATCCGTGCTTACGGTTTACAATCCGTGCACACGGTTCACAATCCGTGTTCACAGTGTACAATCCGTGTTCACAGTGTACAATCCGTGTTCACGGTGCACAATCTGTGTTCACGGTGCACAATCTGTGCTCATGATCCTCACATTAGATTATATTATAGCCTACATTTAAATTCATTAATGTAAGACTTAAATATTAAAAAATGGTAGGCCTACACACGGGAATCAATAATTGAAGAAGGAGAAATGACGAGGAATAATTTGTAATGTAACGTATATTCGGTTACAAAGAATTTCATATAATTATTGGAACTATTACTAAAAGCTACGTTTTAAACAGTGTGACATAGGGACAAGAAATTATTAACCTCGTGAAATATATATAATATATGCATACGATTTACAAAGTATATGTGATGTATATCATATTTCCTGTTGACGCGATTGTGTATTTTTTTCTTCTGATTCCTGAAATGAAGTGTGTTCCCACAGTGCAGGGTTGACCATATACAGTTATACAGTTATACAACTTTTGAAAGTTATAAATCCAACATCTTTCAGAGCTCTACAACCCTTTAAACAGAGGTCATTCACCTCTAAGTCATAGGTCATGTACTTATCATAATGAGTTAAATATATTTATATCTATCAACAGTATTTAAATACATAATTATCTCCCACATAAGCACATAATTATCTCAAGCAGAACGCTTCTTTTTAAAATGTACTAGGCCTACTGTAATAAGATTTTAGACAACTTATATTCATTTTCAATTTCTACACCATTTATATGCACAATATAATAGTAGTTGAAGATGTGCTATCATCAGCATAAGACAGGTGACAGAGCAGAACATCCACTATTTTCACACTCAAATATAAGCTGTGTAATTCGTGTGACAGATCGTTTATACATATGTTAAACTAAACAGTGTAGGCAACAAAGCGTCACCCTGTCTTACTCCAGAATGCGTTTAGAACCAGCTAGCAATATGCCCATTATAAATTTAACATCCCCATAATATTTTTGATTGTTTTCAGATTTATTAGTAGCATGGTGACATTTACCGTCGATTTGACATAGCGGAAAAATTGTATAATAACAGATCCATGTCAATCCAGTCAAAGGCTTTTTCAATATTAATAAATGCACCAAAATTGTTTTTTTTGTCTAATCTGGAAATAATTACATTAGACATCACAAAAGTGTGCTCTAAATACACACAAGTGGCCTTTCTAAGTACATGTATTTAGAAACTCGTGTATTTGAAACCGAAGAGTATATCTTGAAAATTATAGACAATAAAAGTATACCTCAATATTTAATTGGAAGATACATATCTTTATCGCGACTGTTAGTTATAGGATATATAATTATGATATTACTTTTTAGGCTAAGAACAATTCCTTTCACTTCGTCGTATCGAATCTTTTCAATCAGAAATATAATACCCCCGAAATTGTGTCCAATTTAGCTTTATATATATGTTTTTATGTTTATTTATTATAGTGACAGATATAACAAGAAACAAGTATACAATATCAATCATATCATAAGATAGTAGGCTATATCCAGCCTTTATATGGCTTACCAGTCACTTTTGTCTATTGGCATAGTAAAAGTAAATATATACATATATTTATATGCATTGCTGTGAACTGACAGTGCCGGCAGTCACGTGGATTCTTCGTCACATGTTAGGTTACATATAGCAGAGAATACACGTTTGCCAGCACAGACAAGACATTATGTATGTGGGCAATTTCACATAAAGGGTGCATTTAGGAAAAATTGAAACTTTACACAATTTTTTAGCAAATACTGCTAGATATTTATATGAAACATTTTTTATTTTAGCAAGGGTTGTATGGGGAAACAACAGAACAAATTTTATAAAGTTTTGTCAATTATTTCTTAATGAATCAGTGGTATTTATGTTATTTTCAACACATTTTGCAGTCTCATCCCGGAATTGTTTTCATAGGAGGGTTTTTCTATTCCAGGTATGCATCTGACACACAAATAAAGTTTTATTTGAGGTATGGTTATTGGTCTTACGATTCAAACGAGACATGTTTGACAAAAATCGAGCCACAAAATCTGATTTTATGTGTATTTATTGAGTTCAAAGTATTTTCCGTTAAAAGTTTTTTCATTTTTTCCCGCCAGTACATCACTGCCCAGCTTGAACTATCTACATATAGACATTTAATTGCTCTTTTCAATAGGTCTGGTGGTTATATATGGCATACAAATACTTCAAACTGATAGCTGATTAACATAAGCAAATTAATTAGAATTACCTGTATGTATGTGAAAATTCCGCTAAAATAATGACCCCTCCAGTACATCACTATTCAAGATCCACGCAGGGTGTTTTTCTAAGATATATTATTATTGCAATATACCCTGCCTCTTTGAGCCCCCACGTGGATATTAATTGGAAATTCATGTTACAACAACCACATATTTATACATTTTTAGATGAAAATAGTGTTAAATTAGAATTGTCCCCTCCAGTACATAATATCAATATTTAGTATTCTTTGTGTGATAAGACCTAATCCTAATATTGGTAATTATGTATTATTATAATAAAGCCTTCGTTAATGGCAGCCACTAGACACCAACAAATTGATATTTATTAAAAGTACATATGTATTTCATAATGGATAAGTTGTAACCAAAAAATATTTTGTGGGTGTTTCCTTTGTTCATTTTTAAATCAATGTTAGCATGTAAATGTAATTTCTTCACTGTTATGACTTACAAGACCTACTAGTACAATATATATACATTTATGGCGTATATATCATCAAACAAATGTGCTCTATATTGTCTATAATATGCTGCCAGTACACTGCGTACTGGAGGGGACAGAACGTATGTAACACTAAAAGTGTAATTACTCAGGGATAGAACTTGTGGTATTTTTCATGCTTGTCAAGCGATTTAAGCGGTCTGTACCGATACACAATCTACTAGACTACTTAAATTTAAAAAAAAATGTGTTTGTAGCAGCTGGGTCCTTTTGCTTCACCAAACCATAATAGTTTCGCTTCGGCGGCCCCACTCCTGTGGACCTTGACGATGCTGCACATGCGGATGGGTGGATAATGTTTGCTCAGCGAACCATGATGACCCGCCTACTTTAAAATGGATTTAATAGTTTAAATGTATGTTTGTCATATACATTTTCTATTGCAAAAAATGAGTTTAAATGTCTTGTTGACTTTCAAAATATAACCAGAAATGAGAACTACATACTATCTAATGCCCCTGTTCATTATCCACCCAGGAGGTGGTTTCACTACAGGTTATATGCTAGGATATAAAATTATGTCATGTCTTATAACATGGCCCCAGCCCCCAGATACATAATAGTTGATAGCGCACATGTTACTGGTACATGATGTAGGATCTTACAATGCTCAAGTTGGCGCAGCGTTGTATGGCCTTATTTACTATGCCTCATAGTGATATCTGGCAAACCATGCCAAATAGCCAGACAATTAATTGATATAATATAAAATGTGAGGTTTTAAGGAGGGCAAGGCTAAGCAAATCGTTTGATATAGCTAGACTATAACTATAAAAAATTGTGAGGTTTGAGAAAGTGTTACCAACATACCAGTTATATTCATAAAATATACATGTACATGCCTCGAAAAACTTCCAAATCTATCAGGTTCAAAATGGCCAACTGGTGTCCATTATTTACCTTAACATGCTTCATATCCAGTGCCAGATAACTAGACAATTATTATAAAAGAAAATGTGAGGTTTCCGGGAGGGATAGACCTTATTTCAACTCAGATCACATTCAAAATTGCCAGCTATCTGCCATTTAATATCTACTTTAAAAAATATATATTATGTCTGATATATCTAGCAAATATTGCCGTCTACAGCAATCATCCAAGGGCAGCTGCAGCCTCCTCGTATCTGGCCATAATCTTCGGGCGGATTGCCAGTGGCGTACCCTGGCTCCTCCGCTCAACAGCGGAGCCGATGCAGCACCCGCATCAGTGCTGGCGCTGATGTAGGCTGTGGTAGCCTTAAATAACCGGTTAGGTCTCTCACGTGGGATGAACATATATAGTATTCAGGCTATATGTGTATATTTAGTTGATGTCAGAGCACTAATTTGTTGAGCTGTCGAAGTAAATGCTGTACAATTCATACTTGAGTGTATTGCAAAATTTTATTTGTCACATTTCAAATGAATATCAAATCTAAATACATGTGAAATACTGGTACAACACATAGTGATCTCCACTTTAGAAACACGACAATAATGAAAAAAAATTTTAGGGGTTAGGATTTTCAAATCACCTACATTATTAGCATTTGAGCAGAGACTAATGATTGTTAAAACAAATGTGCCCTCCAGTACACGCAAAAACAGCATACATTTCACAAGTCAATATCTTCATTCATGGGCATAATTAAGCTCTGGAAATTTAACTGATGTTGGGGAATGACATCTCGTTGTCAAAAGTTGTGAAATTATCATACATGGAAGGTTTTTATTTTAGACATGCTATGAGACTTTTTGTGTGCCCTTTACGTGAAATTGCCCATGTACAACTGGCAAACAGAGCGGTACATCTACAATCCCATTGTTATAGTATTATGTGACAAAAAAAATACACTGCTCTTGTTTGCCATGCAAAAATGAAATGAATCGGGCTTTAGGCCACCTTTGTGCACATATAGGCTAAACTGGGCCAGGAGAACCTTCTGAGGATGGTGAGATGATTGAGATGACACTGTCCTCCAGACACAGGATTCGAAATTCGAGCCCTGGCGGTCTGAGGCCGAGCACGCTACCTCTCGGTCACGGAGGCCCCCCACAATATTGACTTTCACACGTGGATGGGGAAGAAACATTTTTTGTTTCTTTGAAACCGCCGAGACCGGGAACCGAACCCCGAGCTCTGGCGTGAAAGGCAGCGGTGCTAACCACTACCCTTAGGGCCCCCGCCCTATTTGCCATGCAGCTAACAAAAATTTAACGACATCTCTCCAATTATTGTTAATTAGCCAAATGAATTTATTAGTGTTAGAAAATGATCGGAAGTCAACATTAAATTGTATTGCTTCATCAAAAAGTGGCTTCCTAAGCGATATGTGACCCAATCTGGCAAAATGAGACGGAAGTCGCGTTTTGACTATTGAGCTAGGGCCTCCAAAAGGCTAAATGGTCATAATCTAACCAATTTCAGATTTTGAGATAAAGTATGAGATTAAAATGTTAACTTTCGGTTCCTAAGATTGTGAGGTATAAAAATAAATATGAATTATATAAAATTGATGTTTTAAACACACTACAATTTGCAAAAAATGAACAAATTTACAGACAATAAAAATTTTGACGCCAGCACTAGCGTCAAGAGCGTGGTAATAGGCCCCTGCAGAGTGCATGTCTATATGTACCCAATTTGCTAGATGTTGGTGTATAAATTGATTTTATTGTTGATTTTGTATCTCGAGGGTACTAAAATTAAAAATTAAAGTGGGTTAAATTTTGTTGGGGTCATTGAGGTCACTTTTTGACCCCTTGAAAACCCCCCCCCCCCCACTATATGATTTTTTCAGCTTAATCGAATAGCGGCGTGTAGCAGCTCATTTTATAGGTATTGATGTGTGGAATAAACTTTATCTAAGAAACTATGGGCTATTTTTTTTATTTGCCCCTCCAGTGGGGGGATAAGGGTTAAAAATGGGTAAAATCATGTATGTTTTCAAAATTAATCGAATGGAGTCGTGTAGCAACTCATTTTGTAGGTATTAGTGAGTAAAGAAAACCTCACCAAAGAACAATATGCTGAAATCTATATTTACCCCCTCAAATGGGAATAAGGGGAAAAAAGAGGTAAAATAAAGAAAATAGGGTATATTTTTAACCTATCAAATTGGGTTGTGTGGCAGCTCATTTTGCAGGTATTGATGAGTAGAACAAACTTTACCTGAGAAACTATTGGCTGAAATTCATATTCACCCCCTTCCGGAGGGAGGGGTTGGGGGGTTGGGGAGGAGGGGGGGGGGGCGGGGTAAGTGATAAAAAGGGGCATATTTTCAAATTAATCGAATAGATGGATTGTGATGTGTTTGGTGGACCTCCGTGTTGGGGCCTAAGTGGGTTTCAACCATCATAGACATCCTAAATTAATACAATTGAAGCAAAAACAGCAAAAAGTGGGCCTACTATACTGGTCACTTGTCCAAATATGTCTATTAAAAAAAATCCTTTTCGGTGACATTCTCATACAAGAAATTGAATAAGGGTTGAGAAAAAATTTCAAGAAAACTCCATCATTCAACTCCGTTTTCTCAAAATGACACGATTTTTAAATTGATATTTTCCGACTTGGGCTGAGTTACATCTTGGAGCTATTTTACCTACATGCTTGTGTGACACCTCATTTTAAAGGTCATTTTGTGGATATTCAGGATCTAGTAATAACTCTAATACCCCAAAGCGCGACTTCCGTCTCATTTTGCCAGATCGGGTCACATATATAAAGGGTACATGAGCATGAAAAATGTATTTCATCTTCTGGTTCGCCTATGGTACGCATTTCACAAATTCTTTCTTGACTATTCTTTCTTGCACAATATTACCGAATCTTCATGTCTTTAGACTAATCAAATAAGGTAAGGACGGTATTATAAAATTTCCAAAAAAATATATAAAATAGTTAAGAATTTTAATACTTAGGCTAGCTCAAACTAATTTGTTTCGGTGTGTGGTTTAAGTAGTCCAGGAGCACAAATCTGAAAATTTAATATTCGAAAATCTGATTTTACCAAATAACCAAGCTTTGACTAGATGGGATCAGAGAGTGGGCCTTCAAGAACAACCTCAGCATATAATTTTTACATTGGCATAATTTCATAAAAAACAAAGCTAACCGAGTTTAACCGGGTGGAACAAAAATAGATATTTCGGAGCAATATCACGTAGTCTGTACAACTAAATCGAGGGATAAATAATGCTTTAATCCGTCTCTGTTCTCCTGGGGTATTGTAAAATTACTTAGTCTTAATCGTAGAATGTGGTGACATCATTGACAATATATTTGTCAGAACATTTTATTTTGACAGTTTCTTTTAGCAAAGTGAGTTTATCATACTTTGTATAGCTTTGGTGATGAAATAGACATTATTTTGTATTGAGTATATAGACCATATATGATTAGGTACGTTGCAATTCACATGTTTTTTTCTTTGTTAAAACTTCAGACTCAAAGGATAATAATTTATGCACAATGCAATAAATTATTGTGGATGTTATCCATGTAAATATTGACATTAGAAATGTGCATAGCTAACACAATATATACATATACAAAATGATTGTTGATTTAAAAGCATCTTTTACAATTAAAGTAGCAAAAAAACATTTCAAATGTTTCTAATATTGTGATATCCAGATTCCTTGACCCTCTAAACATACGAATCCAAATATTATATTAACGATTTGCTTAGTTATTGGTGGAGATATGTCATGTTTAGTGCATATTGCGGCCACCTTGAATTTCATTATTATGCAAAAAAAAGAGACATGTAAAACAGTGTCAGCCACTCGGGTATTGTTCTTTGACAATTACTGGACACATTTCTGAAGCTAGTTTGATTGTAGCAAAGACATGCCATCAGTCAATTTTTTTTATCCCATCATGTACCCCTGACTGGCTGAGTACGAACATCCTGAGTTGTCGTGACAATTATAAAACCTTTTTTTATAACACTTTTTGCGTGTATCGTTCTCATATATAAAGTCTTCCTCGTTTTTGCATTCATTAACTCTTAACCCACTACGTTATCTTATTTCAAGCTGCACCAACTTGAAGTTGAGTCTTGCTACCGCGACCCATAACTTTAAATGGGTAACAATTACCATTTATTATATGTATACATACATTATACATACATTTGCAAATATTGTTGTTTAAACACCAATTTCAATCCTAATAACAGTGATTTAGCCTGCTAATAACACAGATAAAAAACGACGATAGTCGTGCTTAGCGATTAAAGGGTTAAATTTGCGCATGCGCAGATCTATTAAATCACCTTGAGTGAGCAGTTCCCGTTAGTCCAACACACCAATATATTTGCATCACAGCTCACCGGTAAGTGAAACGATATTCAAGTCTAAATATATTGGGTTGTTGGAAGTGAAATGTCACTCAGAAATGATCGCGCGACGAAGCGGTTTATCGTGTCGCGCTATGTGTAAATAACAAAATATCGATTCTGGCGCGACTTTTTTATTCTGCGATTTACAGTTATCGTAATGTAATGTGTAATATGTAAACAGCAAACACGAGACTTTGGCACAACTGTTGGGTCAACAGTTATTCAACGATGGGCCAACGTCACATGTTTGCTGGGTTTACAGGCGGTTATGCCGTTCTCCCTTATTTTGCAGGCGGGGTCAAATTAATGATATTATTGGTATTATCCTCCTTTTACTTCCAATTCAAATGCATTTGTTTTTTTTGTGTACTATGGTGGGTCTATATTCTATATTACTAAGAGATCTGTGTTTATTTCTAGTCGCCATTCGCACTGTCAGCTCCAGAAGTGGTTCATTTGTGATCACAGCCACTAGTATCTTAAACCACCCGCGAAACGAGGTTATAATGGTGAATATTGTTTCCGGATTCGCTTTATGGATTACTATTATGACGAAGCCAGGTACCTTTTTTATTATTATCAAAGTTATACAGTCAAGTGGTATGCTATATCAATTTCCATTATTATCTATGCGTTTCAAAGTATTGTAGATAATAACGATTATTTCAAATTTATATTTTTAAATCAAAAGACTAATATATAAATTGTAATAAACAAATTATATCTGAGATAGAATGTATGCAATCACACAATCATACAGATTTTATGGGAAAATGATTTATTATATAAGAATGATCTACTGACATCAAAGCCTGCAGAAGTTAAACATAAGTGGGAGCAGGAGTTTAAATCTCTATATAACCCTATTAATAATGTTACCAGTGGTAATTCTGAACAGTTTTTAAACATGTTAAGCGACATAGGGATAGCCTAGAAGTAAAGATAGATCAACCAGGATATGAACAGTGTACATTTATGAATGATAAGGTTTATAAAACTATGCGAAAAATGCGAATGTTGCCACTGTTTTTACAAAATATTTGAATCTTGTGTTCTGTACAGGTTGCTTGCCTCCTTCTTGGTTGAGATCTATATTCAAACCAATAGTAAATGGTGCGGGTAAAGATCCTTAAAAATCTATGAATTATAGGGAAAATATAATTAAAATCATGTGTTGGCAAAATGTATTCTGCTGTGTTGAATGATCGACTAGTTGAGTATCTTGACGATTTGAATGTCATAGCCGATGAACAAAATTGCTTTAGAAGAGATCGCCCTTGTGACGACCATGTATTTGTACTACGTGTAGATTATGTTGTTAAAATCGATTAAATAACGGTCATTCAACATATTTTGCTTTCGTCGACATGACTATAGCATTTGACTGGGTTAATATATTTTTACTTGGTAAACTGTTACTTTCTCGAGTAGACACTTGTATCAATCTATAAGGACAATGTACCAATACTAAAGCATGTGTTAAACTTAATGGAATGTGTACAGACTTTTTCAACACAACCAGTGGAGTACGTCAGAGGGATGTATTGTCTCCCTCATTATTTTCTATTTTTACTAATGATAGTGTGCAAAAATTGAGGGATTTGAATTCGGGAATAAATTAAGTGCGTCTCAAATAATTATTTGCTTTGCTGTACGCTCACAATATTGCTTTTATCGCAGATTTTTTTGAAAAGTTACAACAAATTATTCAACATGTTAAGGCTTGGTGTAATATATTGAGATGAAGCATCAATACTGAAAATACACAAATTGCTCGTTTTCGTGGAAAATAAAACACCTAAATCTGAACATATATTTACATTTGGTGATGTTAACTTAAAGTTGTTTCTTCTTAGAAGTATTTAGGAATGGCTTTATTTAATAGATTATAATGCTTGTGTAGACATATCAACGAGCTGAGGTAGTAGATCTCTCGGATCAGTAATAGCAAAGTTTAAAACATTTGAAGACGTAGATTTGGACACGTGTAATAAACTTCATCATTCCATGACAGTCCCAATTTCAGATTACTGTTCCAACGTCTAGGGTTATGGGAATTTTATCAAAGCAGGTAATATTCAGAATAGAGCAGTTTGTAATGTTTAATGTGTGCACAGCAAGGCTCCATTAGCAGGTCTTCAAGGAGAAGTGAATTGGATGGCGCCATGTATAGAAGGCATTTGTGTAAAATTAGGTTGTGGACGAGGTTGACTTGAATGGATAATATAAGATTAAAAAAAGAAAAATGTATTGTGGGACAGATTAACATATGTAAAACATTGGTCTTCTGGTAAAAAAAGTTTCCTACTGTCTATAAATAAATTAAATGGATTTGAAAGTCTTGAAGCATTATAATATATAAATGAAGCACGCGACCTTTTGACCCAGAAAATAAACGATAAATGGAAAAATGATATATTATCAAACCCGAAATTGCGATAATAATTATGTAACATTCAAAAGTGTATTACAAACAGAAGAATACCTAAAAAACAATATTTCCAGACATAAACTATCATTATTAGCCAATTAAGATCGAGAATACTACCGCTTGAGATTAAAATGGGAAGATTTAAAAATATACCCGTTGAAATAGACTGTATATGTTGCGATATTAATGTTGTAGAAAATTAATTTCATTTTGTATGTGAATGTGTCAGAAATGCTGATTTAAGAACTGTTTTATGCTCCTAACATAACTTCAAACCCGATCTTGATGTACAAATTATATTTGTAAATATGATGAAAAGCCTACACACTTTAAATGTTTTAAATGCTTATTTCGAAAAGTCGTGGACGACGCGTCAGGAATTTTTATTTTGGGAGAAAGGGGAAAACTCCTTGCTCATATCACTCACCACCGTCTACGGTAATTTTGTGTTAATTTCTACCGACTTATTGGCCAGACGGCTGGGTACATTTGTATTATCGCCCATATTCAGTCACATAATTATCACCCTGATGCTATTTAACCCTTTTCCAGCTAAGTTATCTTATTTAAATTTTCACCCAGTTGAAGTTGTATCTAGCTCGTTTGAGGACAGACATTGGTCAATTTTGGTGTTTAAACACACATTTCGTTCCCAATAATAGTGTTAATAAAACGTAATAAAAACGACAATGGTCGTCTTTAAATGTTTATTAATTAGGCTTACGCATTATATAGAAAATGTATGTATTTAAAAGTTTAAATAATTGTATCGTTTAAATGTACAGCGTATAGTCACACACCCGTTAGAAATCAGATGGTAAATGCGCGGTGCAATAGGCCTAATATTGAATGTTTGATTTACAGGTGATGCAATACTATGCCTCGACTGTCAGTGGACATTTTCAGATGAGCCGAATGTGAATAAGCCTTGTGGGTCTGGAAATAATGTGGCTGGTGTGACGACTTGTAGTGATGAGTATGATGAGTCAGGAGGCTGTCAGACGGCAGTTTTGAGAGTGAATTCAGAGTTCAGCGGTCAGTAGAAAACGACAAAAAATTGCCCAAAATACTGTTCAATCCTGAGCTTCCTTGCTGCATTTATGAATTTACATTGATAAAGGTCCCGAGTGTGTGCGAGTGTGGATATTATCAGAGAAGTCTATATAGTTCTGTGTTATTATGAACTGATGAACGGAACCAGTGCCATAATCTCCACACTAGCACGATACAAGTCACCTTCATGTATTTTCTCGCACGATAAATACGAAAAATGAATTACATAGACCTAAAAATATTTATGAACATCAGGATTCATTTGCAAAAATAATGTTTCGCCAGTGCCGCCTCATCACTGTAACAAATGTTAAGGATTCACTAGGCATCTTCCTACTGTGACGTTTGCATAAACAATGCATTTTGAAACTCCACTAAAATGGTTCAAATAAAAAATGTATTTTAAATGTTTTGTGGGAAAATAAATGAGGCTTGTGGAAAAATCATCGTAGTGGCAGTAACGAAATACTTTGTTTTTAATAAGCGTTACATAACTCAATACAGAGGGGACGGGTCTAAAGCATGGCCTATTTTTAATACAGTGCGAGTGCGGGACTATCCGGACTTGTTCACGAGTGGGCCAATCACTGCCAGAGTCCGGGAAAATAGCTTACCAGTTTTACAGTTTTTTGAATTAATAATTACCAGTTAAGGCGCTGCATTATGAAACTACATTTTTACACACTTGAAGTTGAGTCTCGCTACCGGGACCCATAACTTCCAAGTGGGTAAAATTACTCACATGTGTACAAATTAAATCAACATATATGTCAATAATTATTTAGCAAATTGAAGATTAATTCTCTACCTCGACCCACAACTTCAAGTGGGCGAGAATGACTCATCAATTTTTTTTAAATTGGGATCAAACATTTGCAAATATTTGTGATTAAACGCACATTTAACTTCTGCCTATTACCTCTTACAGCGCGGGGATCGATTTTAGTCGTCAGAATCTGACGTCTGTATGATTCTGACGACTAAAGTCGATCCTCGCACTGTAAGAAATAAAATATTTATAATGGGCGTAGACCCAAAACACAGGTATTCAAATGAATCGGAAACAGCTAACTAAGACATTTATGATGATTTAAAATTGAAAAAAACCCACGTTGGTCGCCATGGTTTGTAAAAAAATAATTCAGTGCTTTAAGGGTTAAAACGGCTTAAAACAACACAATTGGAATTAGTGTGGTGAGAGTTAAAATCGTCAGCAGTATCATAGAGTTTTTGACCAAAAGGTAGGGCGGGGGCCCTGGTGTAGTGGTAAAGCTGCGTGCTTGGAAAGTCGGAGATCGGGGGTTCGAATCCCACTCTGTCCTCCAAGTTTTCAAGAAACAAAAATGTTTCTTCCCCGCTCACTCGTAAAGATTCAATATTGTGGGGAGCCTCTGTGACCGAGAGGTAGCGTGCTCGACCTCAGACCGCCAGGGATCCAATTTTGAATCCTGTGTCTGGAGGGCAGTGTCATATCATTCATCTCACCATCCTCGGGAGGTTCTGCTGGCCCAGCTTAGCCTATATGTGCACAAAGGTTGACTAAAACCCCATTAATTTCATTTGGAATAAGATTCTTGAAGGTTATTTTCTGTACACTAAATCATGGTGAAGGACTCTACACACATACTACTTTTGTGTGTGTGGAAAACTTCCCTGTACAACTGTTCATGTTCATAAAATAACCTTATTTTCTAAGAGTGTAATGTATATCTTTTCAGGTGGGATGGTTTTGGGAGTTCTGTTCAGAAGCTGTCGTGATGTTGCATACAATGGTAATTTGGGCGAATGTATGCATTCTAATGCTGATGTGAGAAGGTTTTTTTCAGAGACACATGTAGAAAGGTACATGATGAATGACATGATGAACGTGACGGTGTGTTTATGCTCCGAGGACAAATGCAATGATATGCACTTTAAATTGGTGACACCCCAGCAGAGCTACCAGACCATTGCAATGTCACCTGTGTCTACAGAGACAGATCCTGGCGTTCCACTCAGTGAGGTTGATATGGAATATGCTGCATTGACTGAGTCTACTGAAGCTGATGTCACCAAATCAGAGAATAACATAGTGAGGGCTGTAAATTGTAATACGATAAAGGGGATCGTCGTGCATTTTTTCATAGCAAAGTACTGCATCACTGGACTATTTAACTGATCTACATCCAGAAATTGATTGGTCACGTCATTGCATGCATTTATTCGAATAATAATCATGATAATAGAGAATTGATCATACATTATGTGGCATGCAAATAGACACACTCAGTTATCAAGGTGTACCAGTACGCGCATATCAGAACGCGAGTAAAATGGACTTATATTAACTATTGTTTAATATGGATGTCAGTCAATTTGGATTAAGATTGGAGCTTCTCCTCTTCCTGAACAATGGATTCCTCTAATCGTAGCCAAATTGGAGACATCCAAGTAGGTGGGAGAGTTCATAATCAACAAACACATATATCGGGGAAATATACTGTAATAATTATTCTTTAAATAATGTGTGTTTTTAACAAAAATCGATGATAATTGAGACTGTAAGTCCAACTAATCACACGAGGACCAATCATATTTTCTGTCCCATATTTCGTCTTAGCTTGATGATCTTATTTAGACCCAGTACTTTGCATAACACATCGTTTACTAGCAACCAATGAATCGTGCACCACGCCTGAAACCAGCCTCATAATATCAAGACCGAGAACGCAGTTCTTGGCCCTGATTGAATACACTGAGAATGTGTCATTTTACGAATATTTCATCTGGCCAATAAAGAATTTCCTATTTCACACCAAAATTCAAACTGTGTAATTCAGTTGATAAATCGTTTACAAATTGCCACAACTTGTCTTACCCCAGTATGCGTTTCAAACCAGTTAGATATTCCGCTCTAGTGTGTTTCTGCATGTTAGTCCCATACATTTGCAGATTTGTGAGCAGGATATGCCTGATGTTCGACAACCACAACCACCTGTGCAGCCAGCCTTGCAGTTACATGATACAATGTTCATCACTTTGTCCGGTGCTGGGGTAAACAGTGTTCTTCTGATTTTGTTGCGAGTGGTCCTGCATAACTATCAAAAATCACAGCTGCACCAATTCCATACTTAGCGATAACATACCTCACATATCACTGACACATTTCTGCATATGTAGCCAGTGAGGCCATACAACACTATGAAGGTATCCATACAACACTATGAAGGTATCCTCCATCAATAACATAAACTGGATTTTGAGGTATAGGCCTAACAGTTGGTCCGGGTGGAACAAGAGACAGAAGCAATGATGCTAATGCAGCTTTTGCGGGTATTCTCAACGAAATATCATCAAATGGAGATGGTGGCCTTGGTGCAAGTTCATACTTCCTGTATGCTGCTAAATCAGTGACAGAATCCAAAAAAGAAAGGATGCGGTTCAACATTCGAATCTTGATTGAGTTATTTACAGAAGCCAGTGATTTCAGGCGTTTCCTGATTAGACGTGGTCGTCCCGATCAGACATGAACCCGATCAGACGTGCCCCATAGTAAGTGAGTGGGGAAATAGGTGTGGGGGGGGGGGGGGCATAGCGGCAGCGTTGCGGCCAAGTCGCTTAAACAAGGTCTGCCCTGATAATTCTATTTGTTTAATAGACCTTTATATCATTTTTAAAATCATTTTGTAAGGTCTGAAAGCGACTTAAAAGCATGGAACTGCAATTCATTACCACTGGCGAATCAAACACGTGAAGAATAGGATATTATCTAAAGGAGCTGTGGTGTGCTCTAAATTAAAAAAAAATCGTTTATCTTGATAATATGATAATACACTATGGAAAAAAATATATTATGGAATATTCTATTGAAATATCTAAAAAATATAATATAGAATAATATACATGATATATAGGAATATCTAAGCCCTCGTTTAAAAAATATAATATAGAATAATAAATAGAAATATCTAAGCCTTCGTTTAAAATAATTTTGACACCAGACATTAAGGAAAATTGTGACTTTCATATTAACCCTTATGAAGCGCAAAAATAAATATTTTAAACATAGGGCCTAAATCATTTTTGTTTAATTTGACACCGAGCATTTTCAAATCCGGACATTCAAACACTTATTCCATTCCCAATGATATGTTAATCATCCTAATAAAACAATAAAAATGGATATACTCACGCTAACTCGGTTAAGGAATTATCATTTGAAAATGTATTTATTTATTAAAATGAACAAAAAGGGGTTATAGAATATCAATGACAAAATATTTTACGTGATGATTGTTAAAAAGAACTATATCTATTAAATAAAGCGGCTAGTTAACTATTGCACATTACAGACATCAAGTCTTTCACATCTTTTACACAGGGCTTCCGCGTGTTGCTACATCAATGGATTAATAATTTGATACCTGGCCCAACAATTCTATGCTCATCGGTGTGATATTACAATCACACACACTTCTTATTTCGCTCTCATCTCCGCCATTGTATTTTAAGTTGACTTAAAGGAAGCCATGGTGTTGTTGTTTTAGATATTTTGTCAAAAGAAATAATCACCTTTCATCTCGGTTATGTTTAAAGAAGACATGTTGTTATGGTTTCAGATCTTTGATTAACAAAACAAGCGGGTGGTTTTAATGACGTTACCAATTAATCCATTTTACTGCTAAATGTTTTCATAACAAAAAAAAAAACAATGTTATGCTCTCCATTTAAAAATGAATGCCTCTTCTGCTATCATGGCCTTTATATCCAAATGATCAAAGAGTAAGCCTATCCCGAGCACATTTTGTGATTTTATTTGCTACACACACATTTCATACTCCGGTCTTTAATGAAAAAAGTAACCTGTGATCGGCATAGAACAGCCACCAATACAGCGGTTCTAGTGAACTTCGCGTTAGCACGTGATGTGTTAAACGTTAACACGTGGTGTGTTAAAACGTCATACCTTCATATAAAGCGGTAGAAAATATTATGTATAATAGCTCGTTTATTTATAATTCGATTATACTTATTATTATTAGCTACTTAGATAAATTAAACAGCTATTATTAATATCCATATTTTATGGATCAATCTATGATCATAAACACACTGCGTTATGTCAATGGACATTTTACTATTGTTTTTGTACTATTTCTATTATAATTTATTATAATGACAAAACTTTTTTAAACCTATATGCGATTTTATTTTGGTTAGATTATTTAAACACGCCTCAGGCTTGTTGATGACAAGTAATACCAACCCTATATACATGATATAAGGCACTCCTCATACATATTATATAGGCCACGTCTGATCGGGCTCACGCCGGATCGGGCCCGCTTTCTAGGCGCACATCTGATCGGGTTCACGTATGATCGGGACTAAATCATTTCACTCTGTTCTTACGATGAAGTTTCACTTCTGCAAAATTTTGTCCGACCATGTCCTTTCGAGAATTAAGCCCCACTCGAAGTGCATCATCACAGTTGACAGAACCAGCTGCAACAAGACCTGTTTGGAAACTAACCCGCATAGTAGTATATCTGAACGGTGGATGTGCTTCGAGCCACTCAATTAAGCAGTCAATGTCATGATTGTCTCAGCTCCTTGAGTTGCTCTGATGTCTCATGACCAACTCCTACAAATCTTTCCAGGTTGTTGCAGAGAGGAATTGTCTGAGTAAGTCCTCCAGATGCCTTAATTGTCCTCATTTAAATCTGTTCGATGGTGATATCAAACAAAATGGCAATTTTTGCTGGAAGCTCCGCGATCTGTTGTATGTACAGATGAGCGGATTTAGCATAGAGCAAGTGTCCTTGAAGCATCTGTTTAACAGCATAAAGTTGGAGGTACCAATCACCTGTTCGCTCTGAACAGACAAATAATCGCATGATCTGCACAAGCGAAAAGTATTTAATACACAATTTAGCCGTTCGGTTGCTTTCCTAATTTCGTTGTAGATTTCATTTATGTTGTCAAGTAGTTTTGCAACATTATCAAGATAAATTACTCCCTGAAAATGTGAATCACCCATGATCAAACTTTCATATATCTGGCTAAGTTTTTCTTTTGAAGCATCAAGGATATTGGAACTCTTCAGAATAATGGTTGCCAACGCTGCTCGAGTTAAAAATTGTGCCCTTAGTGCTCTTGAGAATGCATGGCCTGTGCTCATGTGAGGCACAAAGTTCCTCAATGACACTGCCCGCCATGATATTTCCAACTGCACCCATAAATGACATTAGGAGATGAAATCCCGCTATCCACAAGCTGTCCAATTTCATGGCTTTCAGCATAGTATAATGCCCGAGGAGCTCTACATTCTTAGCTGTGAAAAGGGTCGGGGCCGAAGGCACATCCGAACACAATGAGAATCCCTCAAAATCAACAGCTCGGTCACACCTGACTGATTTTAATATCATAGGCCTACCATGATAAATGGTCTGTACCAGGAGAACAATGACTCTCCATTACCGGCTTAGAATGTCGTGGTAGGACAAAGAAAATAATGTAGTGGTGTGTTTTAATCAAGGTTCCAGATCACATGCTACAATCGTTAGTCCGTTTCAGAGGCGAAACATCCCTTTTGCAGGATAAACATCCGCCTCCGAGTCCAAAAACACGATGTGACGTATTAAAAACCAATATATCCAGCAAATGAGCAGGTGTTTATGTTTCATTTTACATTTATCCAACTGTGAACAAACATTGCAATTTAAAAAGCCTAATATATGTCCCTCGTGCTATCATCTGAAAGCTGTGGACTCGACATAAGCAGTGACAACATGCAGTTTTTAATGTAAACATGGAAAATCGGTAATAGTTTGGGTATACTACCTATTATATTTCCCTTTTGTATGTTCATACTATTTAATAGAATTGCCCAGATACAATTATTACAAAGATACAACATCAGTAAATATTTACAATCTTAGGAATCTGTTGGGAATAATCGTTTAATATCAGAATTCAATAAAATAAAGATATCCACAGTGAAATATTTTGACAACTCCTCCTCGCAGTTTATGGCAACGCCTCCTCTCGCTACATGTGTACAGGATGTTAATATGGGAATACTTAAATATACTCAATTACACAACTACACTGCTAATAATACTCACATTATTTAAAATCTGATATTCTAATGTATATATAAATTTTAAATATGAAACAACCTTTATAAAATTGAACCTTGTAGACATTATGTAAATCCTGGATCTCCAGTTTTCACCTGAATAAATATATTATTTGTGCCTACTGGGAACGCATATTTTCTCATTACAGTAACGTTTGGCCACATCAATATGGCTGATGCTGATGAGCGATAGGGCAGCCAGAAAAAAACACACAGAACTTTGGACATCGTCGCAAACGGAAAAGAGGCCAAGCCCGGGGATCAACATACGCGAAAAAAACTAAAACATAGATTTCTACATTTGAGAATTCACCAACCACTTTAAAGCACAACGTGAATCTTTCTTCAAACATTACACAAGACCAAACATAACATTGTACAAAACATTCATTTTAACACCAAGAACATGAAAGTACAAGCAGATGAAAAAGAAACAAATAACATAACAGATGATATCGTATAAAACATGAAACACGTATTACCGACAGTTTTAGAAAATGTTGCAGACGAAGTGCTGCTGGAATCCCATACATTGTACAAATTAATTGCAGAAGACAGTTTTCCAATGAATAATATATCGTTTCGCTTATTTCTTGAAACTGTTAGATGGTACTCCATACAGTAAAGCAACACAAATATGGTATTGCAATGAAACCATAGTTTTTTAACATGGGTACTACAGACAGTGATCAAGATAATGTGTAGTAATAACGCAGGAAATACACGGTGATAAATTATTTTGTGAGTACAAGTACACATATCTAATTGATTTGCGTACACACAATTATTTTTGCTGAATAACATAACATGCCACGGTTGTGATTCTCATGATGACGTGCGTCAACCAGGGCGAATGAATTTTGCTGATTCGTCAGTCAATTCTGAACTAGTTTTCATAACATTTTGCTCAGACAATTGACCATAGCAATGGGGCGACTATACTCTTAAAATTTTGCGAAGTTTTAGAAGATCATCATATAGGTTTTGACTTTAATTAGGTTAATTGGTGTCAATTTTTGCAAATGAGGTTGATCCGAGGTATTTAAAATGTCGTGAAACGACTTCCATGGAGTGAAAACCCCGAGTAAAGGCATCAAACACACCACTGTGGGTGACTTTATTATAAAGTTACAGCATTTTATTGGTTTCTGGCTTCAAATATGCTAATTTATGTTAATTTATGCAAATTAGGTTGATCCGGAGTTATTTACTTTTATTTATTTATTAGGCTTTACTACACAAATATATACAATATTCTTACAAATATGCAATTGTAAGTAAAATTGTGTACATCAGGATGTCGAATACAGGTGACAAGTACCCTAACTAAGTTCGACATCCAGGATAAAATTTATATACATGATAATTACATTTAAAATTACACTTAAAAATAAAATTAAATAGAAATATATTATACAAGATTCTTGTTTTCCGCGCTAAAACCAGAGATAAAATAATTACATATTAGTATAAAAGTAGCAAAAAAACCTCTGGAAAGCGTAGAAATTTATAAAACAACTACAAGTAGAGCAATTTTTAGAAGCATGCAACTTTATACATGGTAATAGCACTTAAAAGTAAAATTAAATAAAAAATATAATATACATAATTTTTGTGTCCCGCGCTAAAACCAGAGATAAAAAAACTACATAACTATATAAAAGTAGCAAAAAAACCGTCTGGAAAGCGTAGAAACTTATAAAACAACTACAAGTGGAGCAATTTTTAAAAGCATGCAACTTTATAATAATATCATTATTTGAGTTTTATAAAGTCTTCACAATTTCAACGTTGCAGGTATTTGCCTGACTGCTAAGCAAGTAGAAGGTGACCACACAAGTTTAGTCCATTATGCACACGGGCCAAATACCATATAATATCATAATAATACAATAAAACTATACTATATTAAGAGTATTTATAAAAACAATAATACAACTATGTTGTATTAAATAGAACTCTCATCACGTACATAACGTTAGTCCCTTTAGAATAAAAGTACTTTGATTAGTCTAAATTGCATCTGTTGGTGTCAGCTCGCATAGCCGTCGTTCAGCCGAAAAAAACATCTATGCTATACTATTCTGAGTTAGACTGGTGGCTCTCGCCTGCCAACACATGAGTATCGACACATGAGAAGCCTCCGTCATTCTGTGGAAAACCTAGTTATAGACACCCGAACCACCTCTGTGGGTGACTTGCTTGAAAAGTTAGAGCATTTTTTAGATTGATGGCTAAATATGCTAATTTATGTTGATTTATGCAAATTTATGCAAATTAGATGGGTTTGTGGAATTTTAAAATCAACTATGACAAAATCCACGGAATATCAACCTAGATGGAAACATAAAATTACATTATCGGAAAGTGTGTCGAAACGTCAAAACCTGTGTCGAATTGACTACTACATTTTTGGACAAAAACACGTTTTTGTGTCGAAATTGCACTGTGTCGAAATTGCCTGTGGTGAAGCGACTGACACCCTTGACACGTAATTAAATTATTGGACGAAGTTAACGGGTTTAGAAAGGGCGACATTTTTTGTTAAATACTACATGCTAAATAGACTAAATTAAAGTAGGGCTATACAATATGTTTCAATAACATTTTCGTGGTAGTCGCCCCATGACTAGACAATTTCATGATAATTGGTTGAGAATTGACCTGGAAATCAAAGAAAATCATTCACCACGGTGTGAATCCGACTGCAATATAGGTTTGAGACCCGCGGGGTCGGAGAAGGTTGCTATATCTCCATTATTCTCAAAATCAACCCACCAAACGCGACACATTCAATGCTGGTTTAATGTTGAACCACCCTATTCGAAGCTGGGCTATCATCATTTGCAACTTCATTGATTTTTGTTTGTTGCAGCCCAGGGGCATCTTGCACCAGTGGGTGGTACGAGGTAGAGCGGCTGTTTTGGTGCCTGGATTTTGTACGTCTGTGGTAGTGTGAAAATTTTGGTTGCACCATGTTAGACGTAGGCCCACGTTCAACGTTTGAACGCCCCAAAACTACACCACCTCCCGAGGTGGTTTAGCCAGCTAAAGTTAGGGCGTACGTGGGCACACCCTAGCATTATCACATGCGCTAAAGTTACTTAGGCCTATTGTTTCCCGGTTTTCAATAATAATTAAATTATCAATTATTAACAAGGACAGTTATTATGATATTATTTGGTATATCACAAAATGATCATGGTTTTTATGACATTTAAATATTTTATCACATGCAACCTGTTTTTATGGCAGATTGTTAACATCCTCCCCCAATCAAATGTTTTTGAGTTAAATTACAGCGATTTCATCTGTAGATTCATTAGAAGCTGTAGGTCACAGTTACAGGGCTCGACTCCCTTTCGTGGCAAATAAAATATTTAAAAATGTTTATGTTGCTCCACGTTGCCATTTGGAGACGGTATATGTCAAGTCGCCGCCACAAGTCCCTCTATAAACACTCATAAACTCATTAAATTGGTTAAAATTTAATTCCGTTGTAACCCCTGACTTGCATGGCAAATTGCCTGACTTTGAAATACTCGCTACAATTTCTGCAGCTGGTGGTGGTTAGAAAATAGCGATTGTAAAACTTCATGAAAATCAGTTAAAAATTGACTGGTAAATTTGTGAAAAAATGCGCCACAAGGTTATTTGACGGCGACTACTCTGCTCTGCAAAGCCAAAAGGCAATAGCTGCTAACTTGCAGAGTAAGCAGATGCTGTCTTTTTTCCTTTGCACAACAATATTGGCGATCAAGTTAATAGTGGCATCGTCACGATATTGCCTGACTATGCCCAAAGACACGTTAGACCTCAATTCATTAAAAATAATTAAATGTTTTTGGGGGGAGCTAAGTACATGTATAATATCACTGGCCACTGTAAAACGTATTATATATGAGATATTTGTTTGTTGCAAAAAGTAAATCGAAACGTGGCGGCCATATTGATTTTCAAATTTGGGGCTTTTGAATTTTTGCGCAACAAAAAAAGTTGATCTGTGGGGGCCATTTAGAATTTTTTGTAGCATTTAAAAACATCATTTGCACATCTCTATGTTGTTAGGGGGCGGGGGCCTTAGGGTAGTGGTTAGCACCGCTGCCTTTCACGCCAGAGTTCGGGGTTCGGTTCCCGGTCTCGGCGGTTTGAAAGAAACAAAAATGTTTCTTCCCCATCCACGTGTGAAAGTTAGTATTGTGGGGAGCCTCCGTGACCGAGAGGTAGCGTGCTCGGCCTCAGACTGCTAGTGTTCGAATTTCGAATCCTGTGTCTGGAGGACAGTGTCATTTCAATCATCTCACCATCCTCAGGAGGTTCTCCTGGCCCAGTTTAGCCTATATGAGCACATAGGTGGCCTAAAGCCCGATTTATTTCATTTCTATGTTGTTAGGAATGAGATTTTTTTTTGTCTACTAGTTTCTTAGTTTTTGCAGCCACAAAAAGCGCGACGGACGCGCACTACGTGGAAATTTGAACTCGTTTAAAGTCGGCTATAATTAATTGGTGCTAAATTTACAATCGTTTTTTTGCAATACTTTGATAAATTTCTGTCAATACCTTACGGGTTTTTTTCATTGTACAAAAAAGCGTAGTCCGCACTGAAAGGATCAATAACTAATAGAAATAACGAGGTAAAGCTCATAAAAGGTTAGGCATAATAATAAAATTGTGGAAGATGAATAATTATTTACGGATGATCTGTTTCCTTGTTATATTGTGGTGTCCGGTTTCATTTATTTCTGATATATAATCTAAATCCTGATATTTTTTTGTTCATCACTGTTTCATGTGCATAAAGGTGGCCTATAATCCTATTCATTCATTCATTCATATTTCTTCTCTATTAGAATTTGTCAGGGAACTTGCCAAATTATTCCCGAAATGATGTTTTAAATTGACTGAATTAATAAATGAATGAATGAATGCAACAGTGATGAAACAAAAAATATCGGGATTTAGATTATACGTTTTACGGTGGCCAGTGTTTATTATTCTTTGAATATTATTCTTTGTTTGAACATCTTTGGCTCAGCAAAAAAAACTTTAATTAATTTTAATGAATCGGGGTCTAACGTCACTTTGGGCACAGTAAGGGAATATCGTGACGATGCCGTTATTAACTTGATCGCCAATACTGCCGTGCAAAGGGAAAAAGGCAGCATCCGCTTACTCGGCAAGTAAGCAGCTACTGCCTTTTGGCTTTGTAGCGTATTTTCTCACAAATTTATCAATGAATTTTCAACAGATTTTCATGAAGTTTACAATCACTATTTTCTAACCACCGCAAGCTACTCTGCACATTTCGTGAAATTGTAGCGAGTAAGCCCTATTTAAAAAAAGTAAGAACATTTGACATGCAACTCCGGGCTGACAACGGACTTCAATTTAATGAGTTGATCAGTGTTTATAGAGGGACTTCGTAATAGGCAATTTACTATATGTCAGATGGTCTATTAATTAATATTTTGCAATGATATTTTCACAGTATTCGGCGATGGTCTAGAAAATGGTTCCAGCAAAAAATGGTTAAGAGTTGACTGAAAAATCGACAAAAATCTTGCGCGCGACGGCGACTTGAGATACACAGTCTCTGGCCAATCCGAGTTTTTCTCGGATTTTTTTATTTTGTTTTAACTTGACACAACCCCTTAACAATATGCCATAAAAACTGGTTGCATGTCCTATAATATATAAATGTCAATAAACCCCATGATCATTCTGCGATACACCAAATAATATCATTGTAACTGTCTTTGTTGATAATTGATAACTCAATTATTATTGAAAAACCGGGAAGAAATAGGCCTAAGTAACTTTACTACGTGTTATAATGCTATAGGATGTGCTTATCTACGCTCTAACTTTACCTGGCTAAACCACCTCGGTGGCATAGGTTTTGGGGCGTTCAGACGTTGAATTTTCACAAATTTTCACACTACCACAGACGTATCAAATCCAGGCCCCAAAACAGCCGCTCTACCTCGTACCACCCACTGGTGCAAGATGCCCCAGGTGTTGCCTGTTCTGTATATATTCTGATGGATTCTTCTCCATCAGACCCTTTGACAATTGGTGGGGTAATGTTGGATCAGCGTCGCAGACAATGGACTAACATTGACCCAACATTAGGTTGATGTCTTGTGTTTTGTTGCGTGCAGATTGCTACTTAACGGGACGTCATGCGGGCCCGTTTTGATAAGTGCACCTTTAGGCATAATTTAGAGGGCAACAATCTGACTCGTCGCATTAACGCAAAAGTAAGACAAGAGCCTTATTTAGTTATTTTAATTTCAAATCCATTTTTCGCACAGTGCTCATAAATACTAATCAGTACATGTTCTTGTGGTTTATATTTTTTCGAATAATATGACAATTAAAAAAAATGCTGGCACTGTCACATGTGGCTGTCGGCTATATGTGGCTATATCTTTGACGGCTGAACTGTCGGCGCATATCTCGATGAGATCGTCCGTCAGTCAGTCAGTCAGTCAGTCAGTCAGTCAGTCAGTCAGTCAAATCGGACTACGTTAGATGTATTGATATAATTCACGATTTACTGGTATTAATAATATTTTTTTAAGAACTAGAAAAAATGCTTTAAATCAATATAAAAAGACTTAATCTTTAGATTTATAAAACATCTAGAAAATTAATATATCACGACAGCAGATATTGTACGAACATTCGCCATTGTCGTGACATTTTGTTATCACACCTTTGCTTGTGTCGATCTCATACGAAAAGTCTCCTTCATTTTTGCATTCATTAACCCTTGACTCGCTAAGTTATCTGATTATCAAATTTGCACCCACTTGAACTAGGGCTTGCTACCACGACCCACCACTTCAAGTGGGTGACAATTACTCATATTTTTTTATTTGAGACCATACATTTTATTTGCAAGTCTTGTGGTTTAAACATCGATAATTTCAATCCTAATAACAGTGATTTAGCCTGCTAATAACACAGATAAAAAACGACGATAGTCGTGCTAAATTAGCGCTTAACCCTTTAAGCCCTCACGATGCATCGAAGCATCATTTTAAATCCCTGTAAACAGGATGATTTTCCTATAACCAAGGGTTTTAAAACGAAAAATTCCATGAAACTGTTTTACCAAATCATGGCAATTTTCTTTAATTTTTAAACCACATCAAATCATCTTCATCCACTACAAGTCGAGAATTGCGACAGCAATTCGCGGCTTGTAGTGGATGAAGATGACAATGGTAAACTCGGGCTTGAAAGGGTTAATATGTTAGAGTTACGCATGCGCAGCTGTATTAAATCACCTTGAGTAAGCAGCTGCCGTCAGTCCAACACACCAATATATTTGTACCCCATCTCTCCGGTAAGTGAAACGATATTTAAGTCTAAATATATTGGGTTGATAGAAATGAAGTGACACTCATCAATTATAGCGCAATGAAGCGTTTTATCGTGTCTCGCTGTGTGTAAATTACACAGGGCCGTAGGCTGGGGGGGGGGGGGGTGCGTTGGGTGCGCTCGCACCCACCCCCCCCCGCTGGGACATAAAAGGGCCGCCAGGCCCACCTCAAGGCCAAGGTCCGCAAATAGATTGGTATAAAATCAAGGATACTCAGTGGCAGCAGGCGCCCCCCCCCCTATTTTCGCCAAATTCTTTAAAAAGTCCCCTTAATTGGCTAAAATGTACCCAAAAAATCTTGGAGGCACTTTAGCACCCAAAACCCCGTGCGCCCCCCTTTCTTCAGATCCTGTATCCGCCACTGATACTGTAACCCCTCGTGGGCGTCACTTGACAGTCCTAATACACTGAACACATTGAGTCCCCAGGGATGATATGTAGGCCCTATATATGCGCCGTCTTGAGCATGCACACTTATCCAGACAGGAGAGAGGGGTAGATTCTGTGAGAATCGCATTGTAGAAAAGGGCTGGGGGTATATTCTGGGAGGGAGGAGTAGATTCCGAGACGCTCGCGTATAGATGTTCAAAAGAGGAGTATATTTTGGGAGGGAGGGGTGGATTCCGGGAGTGTCCCACAGTCGCATATAGATGTTTAAAGGAGGGTATATTCTGGGATGGAGGGTAGATTATGGGAGTGTCGCATATAGTGGTGAAGAAGGAGGGTATATTCTGGAGTGAGGGTTAGATTCTGGAAGGGACGCATATCTAAGGGGGGGGGGGTATATTCTGGGAGGGCGGGGTAGATTCTGGGCGGGCGGGATAGATTCTGGTAGCGTCACATATACTTGTAGAAAAGGGGGTATATTCTGGAAGGAAGGGGTAGATTATGGGAGTGTCGCATATAGTTGCCAAAATAGAGGGTATCTATTCTATGAGGAAGGGGTAGATTCTGGGAGGGTCGCATATAGATGTTTAAAGGAGGAGGGAGGGGTCTATTCAGAGAAGGAGGTGTAGATTCTGGAAGGGTCGCATAGATATTTAAAAGTGGGGGAAGGGGTATATTCTGGGAGGGAGGGGTAGATCATGGGAGTGTTGCACGTACTTGTGAAAAAAGGGGTAGGGTAGATTCTAGGAGTGTTGCTTTATATAAAAGGCAGGTATATTCTGGGAGGGAGGGGTAGATTCTGGGAGGGTCGCATATAGATCTAAGATGTTTAAAAGGGGGGGGTGTATATTCTGGCAGGAAGGGGTACAATCTGGGAGGGTCACATATAGATGTTTAAAATGGGGTATATTCTGAGAGGGAGGGTAGATTCTGGGATCAGAAGACACTTTACATAATCACGAAAAAAAGTGGGTGTAGATTCTAGGATGGAGGGGTAGATTTAATTATGATACACAATTTGATTTGGACGAGAATGTTGATCTGTATCCAAAGCCCCATCCACGTCGTCTTGAGCTGGATTCACTTTTATAATAAACATTATAACGATGAGTCTTATTAATACGCTGATAGTCTACTGTTAGTCTACACATATATGTAGTTTTTTTCAGCAAATAATTGTTTCTATTAATTTCTGACCATATCATAATTATCATAGTGAAGTAGTCTACTGGAACGAGAGCATATTACTAAAAAATTACTTCACAGAACTAAATGTGCATTATACGATAATCCTGCATGCCTTATTATTTTTTTTCCATCAAGTTTAAAGGATATATTATGGATGCAAGATTTACATGTATTATGTACTTGATTATGTATTTGTCAGTACAATAATGTTATTGGCTTTTGCCTCAATTAAAATCATAATCAAATAGGCCTACCCTTCCAATGTTTGGGATTATATTTCAAAAATACATATAGGCCCCTAATGATTGTGTATGAACAAATCCATTATGCCTCCAGAATTCATGTCAGATGCTCTCAGGGGTCACAAACAAACAAAATTTTCTAGGGGGGCTTACAGCGCCCCCCAAACCCCCAGGTGCTCTTATGGCTCGCTGCGCTCGCCAATAGGTCCACATCAGAAAATTACGCATTCCCTCGCAACGAGATCAGCCTACGGCCCTGAATTACATCACAAGGCCCTGTCACACTACAACGTTCTTGATGAAGTTGGTCTAAAGGCACTGTCTCACTACAACGTTCTGGAAAAAGTTCGTCTAACGTTCATGAAGAGTGGCAGAACGCAGACAAACGTTGGAAGACGTTTGAGGTCACAGGAGGTGCGATCGTTGCAGGTCGTTGGTGGTCGTCGGGGATAGTCGGACAACGCAGAGGGTCGCGGAGAGTTTTTTGCATGTTAAAAATTTACAATTTCATCGGACTCTCCCTGAGAACGCCCGATGAACGTTCTGTGAGCGCTTTCAACGGTGGACGGTCGTTGGAGGGAAGCAGACGGCGTTCCCTCATTGTTCTCTCTGGTCTTTGCCGCCCTTCTGCCGTCCTTCCGCCGACCTTATCTTTCTTGTACCGTCCAAAAAACCAACCCAATGAATCAGGAGTTTAATATCCATGTATGACCATCACTGCAGTTGTTAAAATAACAGATGGGTGGTTTTGTCTTTTATCAGTTAGTCAGTCAGTAGTGACTCAGTCCTCATTCCAACTACGATTTTCAGTGCTATTGATAAAAATACTGATATTATAAATAATTAGTAAGCTCCTAATATCTGCTGTGAAATCATTCAAAAATATTATTTTTTTAGACAAAATGTCAATTTATGATTAGTGTATGCGACGCCTTGAATGATAGTAAATGTGAAGCTAGAACGATATATGACGTGGTTGGAACTGATGAAGATAATTAAGCCAAGATTAAAAAGTAATCCCAAACAGTTTAATTCTTTAAATCAACAATACTTAAATATTAGGTTGCACATTATAAGTATCAAAATAATGTGAGGTGATCGCTCAGAGACTATTTCATAGAAGCTGTGGCGTGGTCGTTACACAAGCGCTAGACGGACGGTAGAGGGACGCATAGGACTGTGCATGTACGGAGGGCGGGCGGATGAGGGCCGTCAAGAACTGCGGAAGAATGACAGGAGAACGTTGTAGGACGCAGTTGACTGAGCGGTAAATGAACTGTAGAAGGAGGCCGGGAACGGTGGAAGGACTTTACATGGGCGCAATCAGGTCAGCGGATGCAAAGATTTTCGCAACTTTTTTTAAACGTTTTCCAACGTCCTGCAATTTTTTTACGAACGCAGTTAGGGCGTTGAGCAAGAGCGTAACGGTTGTAGAGTGACAGTGCTTAAGTAAGTAGACCAAATATCGATTCTGGCGCAATTTTTTTATCGCCCTATTTACGCGGAATGTGTGAACAGCAAACATGAGACATGGATTTTTCTGGGCCAACGTCGTGGTTGGTTGGCCAACAGTGAACCAACGGTGGGCCAACGTCTAATGGTTGCTGGGTTTACAGGCGTTTACGCTTTTCTCCGTTATTTTACACAGTTTTCACTCACTTGAAGTTGTACGTTGAGTCACCGAGACATAGCTTCAAATGAGTAAAAATTAGAATAAACAAAAACGTGCTGGTATAAGTATAAGTATAAGTAGCACCATCGAATATTATAGAGACTCAGAGCGTTAGTTTAAAAATGTTACTAATGCATTGAGCTGTAACATACCAATATAGAGACAAGCAACGTAATAATAATAATTATGATTAATGTTTAACATACATACCATGTTTAACATACATACCATGACATATGTTTCGTATTTTTTTCATGTATTCCACTTATTTTTATTGCATGATATTACCCACCCAGGTGGTATTCATAACCTGGACGTCTCCAGACATTGTATTCTATTTGGTTTTAAGGTTCGATAATGTATATTTTACGGTCAAATAATTAATATTATTGGTATTCTCCTCCTTCTACTTCTATTTCAAATGCATCTCATTTTTTTTTAAATAATCATATTCTTGTGGTGGGTCTATATTCTATAGTATCAAGAAATCTGTGTTTATTTCTAGTCGCTATTCTCAGTGTCATCCAGACGTGATTCATTTGTTATCACAGTATCTTACACCACCTGTGAAACGAGGTTATAATGGTGAATATTATTTCTGGATTCGCTGTATGGATTACTATTATGACAATACCAGGTACATTTTTATTATTATCAAAGTTATACCACCAAGTGGTATGCTATTTTAGGTGTGGGGGTATTGTGAAACGGAATGAAAAATGGCTCCATGGCGGGAAAATAATTGAATGTGTAAAACAATATACATATCTTGGATTATTTTTCACCACAACTCTTAGCTGGTCACTGGCAAAAAAGGTTTTAGCTGCGTAAACAAACAAGGCGTTAGGTATGCTCTATATGTACAACTATAAATGTAACGGTTTACCACACGAAATGTATTTGAACATTTTTGACAAAATGATACTTCCAATACTGCTATATAGTTCTGAAATTTTAGGTTTTAACTACTTTGATAAAATAGAGCAAGTGCAACATATATTTTGTAAAAGGTTGGTAGGATTATCGTCAAATACATTAAACGAAGCTGCCCTAGGTGAACTGGGGAGATACCCTTTAGCCGTGCATTATCATCTGCGATGCATGAAGTATTGGCTTAAAATTCTTAGTATGCAGTCAGGTAGATATCCTAAGGCCTGCTATGCCATGCTATACAACCTAGATCAACATGACAAGAACACATGAGCTACACGTGTAAAATTATGTTGGAACAATTCGGTTTTCTTTATGTATGGGCCCAGCAAGGAGTCGGAGATTTAGATTTATTTATAGAGATATTTAAAAACAGGGTTTCACAATTTTAAGAATTTTTTAGAAAAAGTGGTATAATGCCACTAGAAATTCTTGTAAATTAGCTGTATGTCCCACATATAAGTATGAATTAGAGCCTGAAAGTTACTTGGATGTACTATGTGTTAGAAAATATTTTGTAGCGTTTAGTCATTTAAGATGCTCAGGTCAAAATCTAGGGATTGAAAGTGGAAGGCATAACAATACTGTTTAACAAATACTCGCTCCACATAATTTGGATTCTCTATATTCTTATGAAAATTATGCAGAGTGAGGAAACTATCTGTACAAAAGACGTTGCATGTTATATATACAAAGCATTTATTCTCAGAAAACAAAAATGTTTAATAATATTTAATCATGACCATGATTACATTTAGATGTATTTATTGATGTACGATGGGCCTGAGGCCAAATATACAAATAAAATATTACCCCACCTACATGTACCTATATCAATCCCCATTATTATCTATGCGTTTCAAAGTATTGTAGATAATAATGATTGTTTCAAATGTTTATTTTCCGACCCAAAGATTAATATATAAATTATTATAACCAACAAAATATATCTGGGATAGAATGTATGCAACCACAAAATCCGATAGAGTTTTGGGACATAATTAATCAAATGTGTGTAAAAAAGAAATGTTCAATTCCAGATAGGATATATTAAAGTGATCTACTGACTTCAGAGCCTACAGAAGTTAAACATAAGTGGGAGTTTAAATATCTATTTAGCCATATTAATAATGTTACCATTGGTAGCTCAATCAGTGTACGTTTTTAATGACTCATTTTCATTTATATAAAAGTATATGAAATTTTGGCGGTAAAAAATCTGCAGGTATAGATTTTATTCCAAATAAAGCTCTAAAAATGTGAATATTGCCAATGTTTTAACAACATATTTTAATATTGCATTCTGTACAGGTTGGTTGCCCACTTCTCATTTTGAGATCTATAGTTAAACCGATACCAAAAGGTGCGGGTAAAGATCCTTGCATATCTATGAATTATAGGAAAATATGATTAATATCATGTGTCAGCAAACTTTATTCAGCTGGGTTGAATGATCGACTAGTTGAGTATCTTGAACATTAAAATATCAAAGCTGAAGAACAAAACGGCTTTAGAAGAGATCGATCTTGTGAGGACCATGTACTTGTATTAAATTATGTTGTTAAAAATCGATTAAATAACGGTTAGTCAACATATGTGGCTTTCGTCGAAATGTATAAAACATTTAACTGGGTTAATAGATATGTTTTTCTTTATAAACTGTTACTGTGTGGACTGGGCGGACACTTTTATCAATCTGTAAAGGCAATGTATACCAATATTGAATTATGTGTTAAAGCAGCCCCTTGGGATGACATCAATTTTTGTTTTTAATTCCGTACTGAAGTAGTGTATCCCACGGATCATGTTTTTATTTTTTTCAGAATTTTCATATTCTTACAAATATTTTTAATCAACATTTCTATGAAACCAGAAGTAACCCAAACAAACTATTTGTATACCTGAAGGACGATTGAATGTTTTCACAGCATTGGGCCACATGCTGATGGCATCGGCCCAGCGTTGGGTAGACAATCAGTGCTGCAGGTGTGTTATCCCGTGTCCTGACTATAAGACACCAATTAACGGCGAATTCTCCGATCTTACCGTCTGATACGTGGGAATATGTGATGTAAAGTGCTGAATATTGATGACTTGCTTTGTTTACATGGCAATATACGACCTGGAAATACAACTATTTCACTCTTTTTCGGTACTTTAAAATTGTTTTTTGAATTTTTCGTATTTTCAGTTGAGATCAGTAGGCTATATAGCTTTATATAAATTAAATTTTCACAATTGACAACATTGAAAATGTCTCATCCCAAGGGGTCCCTTTAAACTTAATGGAATGTGTACAGACTTTTTCAACACAATCATTGGCGTACCAAAGGGGGGGGGGGGTATTGTATTGTCTCCCATATTGTATTCTTTTTTTATTAATGATCGTATTGCAGAATTGAGAAATTTGAATTTGGGGATAAATATAGGTACGTCTCAATTTTTTGCTTTGATGTACGCTGAGATTCTTCTGAAAAGATACAACAAATAATACAACATGCTAAGCTGTGATGTGATAAATGGAGATTAAGCATAAATACTGAGAAGACATAAATTGTGTTTTTTTCGTATAAAAATTAACACCTAAAACTGATCATATCTAAGTTTATATTTAGTGATATCACACTTAAAGTTGTTTAGTCTTATAAGTATTTAGGAATCGTTTTCATCAACATATAGATTATATCGCACGTGTAAACATATTAACAAGCTCAGGTAGTAGAGCTCCCGAGTCAGATTTTGCAACGTTTAAAACATTTAAAGACGTAGGTTTTGACACTTGCAATAAACTTTATAATTCCACGGTAGTCCCAATTACAGATTACTGTTCCAGCGGGTTATGGGAAGTTTACCAAAGCAGCTAATATTCAAAATAGAGCAATTTGGTATTTTTAGGCGTGCACAGCGTAGCTCCAAACTAGGTATTCAAACAGAGAAAAGTCAATTGGATAACACCAAGGTATGGAAGGCATTTATTTAAAATTGGGTTTTGTAACAGGTTGACTTGAATGGATAATACAAGGTTAACAAAGAAAACGTTTAATAGTGTTTTACAGACAGAAGAAGAAAACAATATTTCCAGACATAAACGATCATTTTTAGCTCAATTACGATTAGGAATACTACCGCTTGAGATTGAAATAAGAAGATTTGGAAATATACACGTTGAAAATAGACTGTATATGTTGCGATAATAATGTTGTAGGAAATTAATTTCATTTTGTACAATATGTAAATGTGTCAGATATGCTGATTTGAGAACTGTTTTATACTCCCAACACAACTTCACCCCGATCTTGATGTACTTGTAAATATTTGAGTACACACTTGAAATTTATTACTGCTTATTTGAAAAAGGCGTGGAAAATACGTCATGATTTTTTTATTTCGGGAGTGAGGGGGAAATCACACACAACCGTACACATTAATTTTGTGTTAATTTAGACTGAATTATAATACAGAAGGCTGGGAATATATTTTCCTAAATATCTATGTTTATGTTATGTACATGTTGGTAAAATAAATGATACCATATCATATTTATATATATCTAAATGTACCTACAAAAAAGTTTATTGTTTACATTACATTCAGTCACATAATTATCACTTTGATTGTATTTAACCTTTTTTTGTATTTAAATGTGCAACCATTTGAAGTTGAGTCTGAACATTTGTCAATTTTATTGTGTGTACACACAATTCGGTCCCAATAACATATTATCAATATTATCAACGATTATGGTCGTCCTTGGCGCTTAAATGTTTGATAAAATACGCATTATAATGTGTTTATGGAAATTGTGTGTATTTGAAAGCTCTATTTGGATCGTTTAAATGTACAGCGTATAGTCACACAACCGTTGGGAATCGTATGCTAAATGCGCCGTGCAATAATATTGAATGTACATGGCTGTTTGATTTGCAGGTAATTCACTACTATGCCGCCAGTGTCGGTGGTCATTTAATACATATGAACAGAAAATTAATATGCCTTGTGCGCATGGACAAAATGTGCTTGGTGTGACGACATGCAGTGATGATCTTGAGTCAGGGGGCTGTATGACGGCAGTATTAAGAGTGAATTCAGCGGTCAGCGGTCAGTGACAACAACAAAATACCCCCAAAATACGGTTCAATCCTTTAAGCTTCCTCATTGCATTTATGAATTAATAGTTTATCAGTTTATTGAATTAATAATTGCCAATTAAGGCGCTGCATTTTGGAAAAAAAAAACATTTTCACCCACTAGAAGTTGTGGGTCGCAGTAAGTTGAGTCTCGCTACTGCGACCCACAACTTCAAGTGGGTAAAAATTACTCAGATGTGTACAGATTAAATCAACATATATGTCAATAATTATTTAGTAATTGAAGATTAATTTGCTACGTCGACCCACAACTTCAAGTGCGCGAAAATGATTCATCATATTTGTTTATTTTGATGCCAAAAATTTTGCAAATATTGGTTTCTATACACCCATTTCACTTTTGACTATTAAAATGCATTGAAAACGACAACAGTTGTTGGGTTAAAATCTTCAGCATTATTATGGAGTCTTTGGACAGAAGGTTCTTGAAAGTTATTTCCTGTACAGTAAATCACACATACGCCTGGTGTGTATGTGGAAGATTCCTCTGTATAACTATACATGTACATAAAATAACCTTATTTTCTAAGAGCTACCGTAGATATTTTCAAGCGGGATGGTGTTGGGAAGTCTGAGCAGAGGCTGTCGTAAAGTCCCATACAATGGTCATTCGTGTGAATGTATTCATTCCAATTTTGATGTCAGAAAGTTTTTTGATGAGGCATCTGTTGCAAAGTACATGATAAATGAAGATATGGCGAACGTGACTGTGTGTTTATGCTACGAGGACAAATGCAATGATATGCACTTTAAATTAGTTACACCCCAGCAATGCTACCAGACCAGTGCGATGTGGCCTGTGTCTACAGAGACCGATCCTGGCGATCCTCTCAGTGAGGTTGATCTGGAATATGCTGCATTGACTGCGTCCGATGAAGCTGGTGACTCCCATTCAGAAAATAACATAGTGAGGGCCAATACTATTTGGACAATTGGTGGGTTAGGTGACAAGATGACAACTGATGTTGCTGGCGGTCTGGGCGATATTACACTTAGTGATGTTGATCGGGAATATGCTGCATTGACTGCGTCTACTGAAGCTGATGACATCAAATCAGAAAATAACATAGTGAGGGCTGTAACTTGTAATATGATCATGGGGATCGTTGTGCATTTTTTATAGCAAAGTACTGCATTGTTGGTCATGTCATTGCATGCATTTATTCGTAATAATAAGCAGTTGACATGGCAAGGGCTCTGGTCCCATAGAGAATTGACCATAATAGGCCTACATTATGTGGCATGCAAATAGACAAATATAGTTATCAAGGTGTACCAATCCACGCATATCAGAACGCGAGTAAAATTGACTTATATTAAGGATTGTTCCACGTGTTGATACTACAGGTAGATGAGATGCTTGTATTTTAAATAAACTTGCCCAAATAGTTGTGTATATTATGTTTTACTAATTGAGTGTCTTGAAAGGTAATACAACTCACCGACAGCAATAGAGTGGGGCCAGGTGGAGCGTTTGGAGGTACGCTGGGGTAGTTATCCTAGAACCACTATTATCATGGGGAATTTATTAGGATGATTATTAGTCATAGCTGATTTCATGTAGAGCCACCAGGCTCTAAGTTTTGCCAGTGGTGGATGGTCAAGAGAGGATTCCGGGTTGCCTATCAATCACCTGGAGCATCTGTCTAACTTGAACAAGGAGGGCGCGAACGAGATCGTGGTTTTCTGTCAAGATTATTGCTTCCCTTTGATTTGATCTTATCTTTTAGAGTAGCAAACTTAGGAGCGGATGTACCTGCGAGAGGACAAGTGAGTGGTTCTTGAAACCCGAGGAAATTATCATGTACCGTTCCATTTTATCTCTGGAGAGTGCAGACAGGGTGTCTGTCGATTTGAACGCTCTGGATCAATATTGGAGCTTCACGAGTTTGTATGCTTCTCGGACTCCTTCTGAACAATTGATTGCTCTGATCCTAGCCAAATTGGAAAGAGATCTAAGTGGGTGGTAATAATAATCAGCATGGCTACGAGGCTTGTCGATTCTTCCCTCCCTTCGTCTTCTGACTCACCCGGATCTGAGTATGGGGATTTACTGTCTTCTTTCAGAAAGCTCATGTTGACAACATGGTACATCTGCAGCACAAGAGAGAGGGAGCAAATCACACCCTATGCATAATTTATCTGCTATTAATAGAGAGGTTCTACAAAGGACCAGTACCGATATCTGACTGGTGTAACAAACAATGTAACTAAAACTGGCATGGCCCTTTTTTAGGACTGTTTATCAGTTAATTGTGGCTCGTGTACAAGGACATGTGAATGTTCTGATTATTATTAGCGTGCATCGCACCGCCATCACCACAACAGTTGATCTTATGCGGCTTGCAAACGTATGCATCACTCAGTCAACATTCTTTAGTAACTCGTTTTGTCAAGGCTATTTTCCTTTCAAGACATCCGGCTAAGAAGGGCAAACCTGTTTGTAAAGTGAGCACAGTTCCGGAAATGATCAGGAGCTGGAGCCAAGCTAGTGAATAACCGCACTGTCCATGTGGTGACAGCGTCCAGATGCTCTAGCAAATCACTACTGGCTGGAGGTCCCCGGTTGTCGTCTTTTCGGTCAGTGAGAAAATAAGGTATTTTCCTTCATCTTATTTTTTCTAGCCACTGATCACCCTGACCCACTCTCTGGAGAGTAGATTTTAACACCTAAATATGCGTTTTTGGGTGGGACGGGGGTTGGGAGGGGTCATAATCAACAAACACATATATTGGGGAAATATATTGTGATAAATATACTGTAAATAATGTGTGTTTTTAACAAAAATCGATGATAATTGGGGTTGTAGGTCCAACTAATCACACGAGGACTAATCATATTTTCTGTCCCACGTTTCCTCTTAGCTTGCTGTTCTTATTTAGACCCAGTACATAGCATGGCACAAAGTTTACTACGCAACCCGTGAATCCTGCACCACGCCTGAAACAAGCCTCATAATATCAAGACCGAGAACGCAGTTCTTGGCCCTGATTGAATACACTGAGAATATGTTATTTTAAATCGTTGATAAATTGCAACAAAGCGTCACCTTATCTTACTCCAGTATGCTTTTGAACCAGTTAGAAATATGTCCATCACTGTATCCGGCGCATAGACGTGCACTTATATTTCAAAATGCATTTAGTATTCGAATATAATACTTATATTCGAACACAAAATTATATAGAAAAGGAGTTCTCGAACTCCGAGGCCTGACTTTAGGCTGTATGAGTGCTATATAGACAAAAAATATGTGCTTATTATTTTGCAAACATAACTGTATTTGTCTTTCTCATGGGCCAGAATTCTTAATATCTAGGAATTCTTAATATCTAGGATATAATTAAGGAAATAACCAAGGAGACAAATTAAAATATTTATCTTCAACGTTTATTCAGTCTACCACTATCGCCACTGCTGGCCAACATCCATTTGATACTTGCCAGTGAATCGTGCTGCCGCGTATCACTACAATTGTCTTGTGCTTGCTTGGACTGCTATGAGAGTGACGCTTTACTCCTCCCGTCGCCAGAAAAGTCACTACCCAGATGACACGCTACATTGGCCCAATGCTGATGTAATGCTGGGCCACAGTCAGTGACGCTGGGCCAACATTATACCAACCTTATTCTTTTAAGCCCTAATCAAGAATACAATCGTAAATATATTAGCACTATTCAAACACGCAACTACTTGACCTAGCGACATCAAACGTTGTATTAGACATGTTCATAAGGACTGTTCAACAAAAATGTCAACCGTTTCCCACACACGACACCCGTCTTCCCACAAATTAGCACACAAACTTTATTGCAATAAATTTAAGATGCTCCTGGCCTTCGGTCGGGCCTAAAAATATATAAGAAAAATGACAAGCACTTATAGTATAGTCGAGCATGAAATTATCTTGTCAAAAATGTTTTGGCATAAAAAATGCTAACCTTTTGCATCAATAATAGTATAGTTTCGTGAATAATTTATCACAGTATGGATATAAAAAAATATGTTCATATATTATACAGTGAATAGACGCGTTCACGCCCTTGTCTATATAGACCAGACGTGGCTGGGTGTAAGGTGTCACCCGGAATGGGAAATCAGGTCACTATTATTTTCATATAGCTTGACTTTCAGGGGCCATAATCAACCTATTGATCAGGTAACTGCCGCTGCTTCACTGAAATACAGCAAAAAGTGTACATGTGCATGCTTTTTCCGATTTGGAAAAATCGAGCACATTACACATTTTCACCCACTGAGTAGTCAAATTTTGAGCTATATCAATATATTTGATATCAATGAAAATCTACTGGCACAGGCCACGGATGTAAAATATTTTGTGTCTTATCTTTGACAAATGCACAATAGAGCTTTAAGTTGGTACTTTAACACTTAATTTTACCTATTTTTCATACCTATTTTCATACCTATTTTTCAGTAAAGAGTCAAAACACTTTTCTCTCATTTGATTTTTGTGTATAATAAATATATATATTTGATTCAAACATGTTCTAGAACTATTGTTGACTTAAAATAAACCCATTTGGAATAGAAAATAATGGGCTATTTGAACATATTACACATTTTTGGGGTTCGATGTAAAATTTGGGCACTTTTCTTCCAGCGAGGGGAAATTGACATTGTTTCACATTTTTGCCCAATGAGTACCGGGTACCCAACATAAAAAAAAATGTACCAACATCTTTGATATCAGTCAAAAGTAACCATCAATGGCTTTAACGTGGATACATTATAATTTATTTTTGTTAAAAACGAAATGTACAACAAAGCGCTAAGTTTGTATTTTATCCCTTCATGTGAACAATTTCCAACGTTTTTTAGTAAATACCAGCAAGACCTTTCGCTCATGTTAACTTTACATGGAATACTTGTTTGTTATTACTTTTACATTCTCTGGAGCCATTTTTCAGAAGTTATCTTGACGACTGAAGAAGTGATCACAACCACTTTAAACGTTATCTCAGCCACTACAAAAGTTATCTTGGCCACTGTAGCAGTGATCATAGCAACTTCAAATTCCAGCCACTACACAAGTGATCTTGGCCACTGAATAAGTGATCACAGCAACTTTAAACGTTATCTCAGCCACTACAAATGTGATCTTAACCACTGAAGAAGTGATCACAGCCACTTGAAAAGTTATCTCGGTAATACAAAAGTTCTCTTGGCCAGTGAACAATGATCACAGCCACTTTAGATGTTATCTCAGCCACTACAAAGTTGATCTTGGCCAATAACAAACTTGTGTCAGCCAATTGAAAGGTTATCCAAGCCACTACAAAACGATCTGAGCCACTGAAAAAGTGATCACAGCCACTTTAAAAAAATATCTAAACGACTACAAAAGTGATCTTGACCACTGAAGGAGTGATTACAATAGCTTTAAAAGTCATATCTGCCATTGTAAAAATTATCTTGGCCACTGACGAAGTATTCACAGATACTTTAAAAGTGATCTCAGCCACTACAACAGTGATCTTGGCTACTGAGGAAGTGATCTCAGCCACTTTAAAAGTTATCTCAGCCAGTACAAAAGTGATCTTGGCCACTAACAATCTTATGCCAGCCCCTGAAAAGTCATTTTAGCCACACACAAACTGATCTTGTTCACTGAAGAAGTGATCACATGCACTTCAAAAGTTATCGCAGCCGCTTTAAAAGTGATATTGGCCACTAACAATATTCGGTCAGACCATAAAAAAGTGATCTCGGTCACTACAAAAGTGATCTTGACAACATAAGAAGCAATCACATCCAATTTAAAAATCATCTCAGCCACCACAAAGGTGATCCTGGCCACAAACAAACTGATCTTGTCCACTGAAGACGTGATCAGAGCATTTTGTCAGTGGATGACAACAGTTTATTAGTGACCAAGATCGCCTTTGTAATGGCAGAGATGACTTTTAAAGTGGATGTGATCACTTCCTCAGTGGCCACGATCACTTTTGTAGGGGCTGAGATAACGTTTAAAGTGGCTATGATTACTTCTTCAGTGGCAAGATCACTTTTTGCAGTGGCTGAGATAACTTTTAAAGTAGCTGTGGTCACTTCTTCAGTGGCCCAGATCACAACTATATTGACCTAGCTAATAGTTTAGTAGGTAAGGTAACCTTTTGTGCATTTTGTGATTAAAGCATGAGATTTCTACCACTTGTAGAACATATCCTAAGGGTCATTTTAAGATGTGGAGGTAAACTGGATGACCTCTAGAGGTCATTGACCTCGAAAGGTCAAAATATGCACTTGCAAAACCAAAAAGTAGTGAAAATTGTATATTACAATGTCTATCATTTGTTTCTGTGTCCCAAAAGTATGTCAAATACTCGAAGAGACTGTTTTGAATCATAAACATAACACCAAGGTACTATCAAGGTCACACCAAGGTCATTTAAAGGTCAAACTGGCAGACAATAGTTAAAATGTCCACTTTTTATCAATTCCCACGCTGTTGTTGTGCAGTCATTTATCACAAAGGACTGTTTTTGACATACTCTTCGTCCTATGTATTTTCCTCACACATTTTAGGATATCAAGGGCAGTATCGACCTTGGGAAGGAGGCTAGGTATTATAGGTATTCCACTTATTACGGTCATTCTTCAATATTTAGTTGAACGGGCCAAATTACAATTATGCAGCATTGTAAGATATTAGCTTGGGCTCCCATAGCAAAATAATGATAAATAATCGGGTTTAGAAGTTTGACATGGGGTGGAGTTTTGTTTTACTGGCGTACCATCCGAAAGCAATTTGAAGGTCATGTCAAGGTCATTTTAAGGTCAAACTGGCAAAAACTGTTACCATGATCACGTGTCTTCTTCAGAGCTGTTCCAATATCTTTTCAAACGTGTCTTCATTCAAAGGAGCCTGAGCTTCAGTCTGGTGGCATGTATACATTTTTTCTAGAATCACATCTAACTACATCAACCTAACTTTATGCAGGTGAGCCATATCTGATAATTTAAAGACAGCTCAGTTTTATTATCGTGACTTCCATTAATGTAATTGGTCTTAGGCCTATTCGGTATACATTTACTAGCCTTCGTGTAGCAATCATGTCTCCTCAAATAAGTTTGGTCAACAAAGCAGTGTCTTCTAATTCGGGACCACATTATTATCTATAGGCCTACTGTAGATAGATGAATAGTGTAGATAAATAGTGTAAGCCATGTGAGCCATAGGTATGGCGTTGATGCCATCACCTTTATCTAGTCTCTCTAGTCTAATGTTTCAGGTAGCTGGAAGTTGTTAGAAGATCACATAAATTTAGAGAAAATGAGGGTCATTTATACTGATTATAACGGCTCGATTAGAATATTGAATTGTATATATATAGCGTGGCGAGCAGGTTTTTATTCCCCTTCCGTAGGGGAAGGGGGTTTTAGTCATGCTGGGATCTATCAAGCGTGAGGCACCAGGCGGTACTTAATTTGTGTGGGTGAAAAACTAAAAATCTAGTGGTCATTTTTTTTCGAATTTTTAAATCACATTCTCAGCAACATGGGGGTGTGCAAGTGAGTTTTTAAACATGCTACCAAAATGCAAAATATCTGCCAGAGTTCAACTTCATAATTTGTTGTGGGCGCAAAAATCAAAACCTTAATCAGAAATTATCCAAATCTTACAATCACATTCCCCACGAATGTGACAATATGGAGATGTACAGGCAATTTGTTCAAGATTTTGCTGAAATTTAAAATAGCCGCCACAAATCAACTTTATGATTGATTGTGCCGCAAAAACTCAAATTTTGTAAGAAATAAGTCAAATTTTACAATCAAATTCTCGACGATATGGAGATGTGCATTTGATTTTTTAAACATACTTGATACTAGAATTACTTTCTAGGCTACATCAATTTTTCAGAAAGCTCGGCAAAATATTGATGTCACGACTGCCAAAATATGTTTTCGTTAAATTGAGACCCTGTCACCACGATATATATAAAATTGATAAAAACTGATATCGTTCGGTATTCGATCCATTCTGAATAGACTCCATTATTTTCTATTAGGACATGACGTTTTTCCATGACTTGTCGACAACAGTTGCATTATAACTAGACTAAACCTTTCACAGCCATCAAATAGGAGTTATAATATTAACTACTTTGTACATTTACTAATCCGTTATAACGGTATAGTATTTCGTTTTAACCGTCTACTATTCCGTTATAACAGTCTAGTATTTCGTTATAGCATTGTACTATTCCGCTATGACGCTCTAGTATTTCGTTATAACGGTTTAGTATTTCGTTATAACGGTTAATTAATCCGTTATAACGAGCTACTGTTCTGTTATAACGGTCCAGTATTCGTTATGACAGTCTACTATTTCGTTATAACGACATACTATTCCGTTATAACGGTCCAGTATTTCGTGATAACGGTCTACTAACCGCTAAAACGGTCTACTAATCCGTTGTAACGATCTACTATCCCGTTATAACGGTCTATAATTTCGTTATAACGGTGTAGTATTTGGCTACAACGGTCTATCAATCCGTTATACCGGTCCACTATTTCACTAAACGGTTCATTATTGCGCTATAGCGGTATATTATTCCGTTATAACTTGCTAGTATTTCGTTAACGGTCTAATATTTTGTTATAACGGCCTACAAATCTTTTATAACGGTCCACTATTCCGTTACAACGGTCTACTAATCCGTTATAGCGGTCTACTAATCCGTTATAAGGGTCTAGTATGTCGTTATAACGGTCTATTTTTTATTTTAAACCGTTTCAACGAAATAGTAAACCGTCAAAACGAAATACTAGACCGTTTTAACGGATTAGTAGACCGTTATAACGGATTAGCAGACGTTATATCGAATTAGTCGGCGGATCAGTAGATCGTCATAACGGATTAGTAGGCCATTATAACGGGATAGTAGACCGTTATAACGAAATACTAAACCGTTATAACGAGATACTAGACCGTTATAACAGAATAGTACATCGCTATAACGGAAGACTTTACCGGCATAACAAAATACTATGCCGTTATAATGAATTTGTAGGCCGTACTAGCGTGATACCAGACCGTCATAACGAAATACTAGACCATTATAATGGATAGTAGACATTTATAACGGATTAGTAGACCGTTATAACGAGATACTAGACCGTTATAACGGAATAGTAGACCGTTATAACGGAAGACTTGGCCGTTATAACGGAATAGTAGACCGCTATAACAGAATATTAGACCGTTATAACGTGATACTAGACCGTTATAACGAAATACTAGACTGTTATGACGGGATAGTAGACCACTTCAACGGAATACTAGACCATTGTAACGGAATAGTAGACGGTTAAAACGAAAGAATAGACCGTTATAACGGAATAATAGACAGTTATAACGGATTAGTAGACTGTTATTACGTGATACTAGACGTCATAAGAAAATACTAAACCGTTATAACGGAATAGTAGACCGTGATAACGGATTAGTAAGCCGTTATAACGGATTTGTAGGCCGTAATAGCGTGATACCAGACCGTCGTAACGAGATACTAGACCGTTATAACGGGATAGTAGACGTTTATAACGGATTAGTAGACCGTTATAACGAAATAGTAGGCCGTTATACCGAGATACTAGACAGCTATAACTGAATAGTAGACCGTTATAACGGAAGACTTGACCGTTAAAACGAAATAGTAGACCTTTATAACGGATTAGTAGACCGTTATAACGGATTAGTAGACCGTTATAACGTGATACTAGACCGTCATAACGAAATACTAGCCCGTTATAACGGGATAGTAGACCGCTTTAACGAAATACTAGACCGTTGTAACGGAATAGTAGACTGTTAAAACGAAAGACTAGACCGCTATAACGGACAAGTAGACAGCTATAACGGATTGGTAGACCGTTATAACGTGATACTAGACCGTCAAAACGAAATACTAGACCGTTATAACGGGATAGTAGACCGTTATAACTGATTAGTAGACCGTCATAACGAAATACTATACCCTTATAACAAAATACTAGACTGTTATAGCGAATATAACACCGTTATGAAGGATTAGTAGACCGTTATAACAGATTAGTAGACGTTATAAGAGATTGAAAAAAAATCTTATTTTCATAAAAACTCTTTGTTTTGGCTGATATAGTTTTTTCTCTTTGAATTATCCACGCCTATATTGATATCTGGGCGGATGTAGATCTCTCATCCTTCAGAATTGAAAACAATCAAAATGGCTGCCAAGATCGCCGAAATTATTATGCTTTTGCTTATTCTAAAATCCCTCTCTCAGAGTATACGCCGTGATGATTATTTAATGGCACATCTATTTATTATGCATATAAGACAATGATCAGTAATAATCTACTTGTTCACTTGTATCCTACATAAGGGGGCCACCTTCAAATACAAGGGGAGATCGAGGGCGGAGTATTTTTGAAATGGATATTTCCAAACTAAATTTTCGTGAAATAAAAAATTGTCTGATTGTGTAAATAATATTTAAATTTGAATTAAATAATGATTTCATCTTATGAGCAACATCATCTAATAGTCCGAAGAAAATTCGAGCCTCATTTATCTGGCATCATTAAATGACCTTTAAATTTGTGAAGCCTCTGTTTGCTCGGATCGTTTGCCTCCAGATCAAGGCTAGGATTAGTTTGGGATTCAAATTTGTAAACAGATACATATTTAAGGAAGTGAAATAAATATATATATGTCCGCACACAAACTGAAATAATTATATTGCTCGAGTGTGAAAAAAGTAAACTTCTGCAGATAGAAAGTGAATTAAATAATTTGTTCAATTAAACCCCCCTCCGCCTAGTAATTGAATGGTGCCTAAATGGATATAGATACATATAGGTTTAAATGTGTGGCATAGCCCTAGTCACGATACCACGAACACATATTAGTACTGGATTATACACTGTGCATAACATCATATTGCTGTAGGCCTATATTTAGAAATACTGATCAACGTTGCATCTCACTCTCTTGTATAATCCAATCAATGTACAAGATGTCTACAGTTGACATACAAAGAGGGCACCCTTCGGCTTCCTGGAATTGGGCTTCAAGGTCAAATTAAGGTCATTTCCAGGGTGTGTGTTTTTATACAATATATTGGGACATATAATGACTGTGTGTTATCACTATCACCAAATTATCTATCTGACACATATTCTGCAAAGAAATATTTTGCCCAAGCTGATGTTTCACACTGCTGCACGCTGATAAAAAAGTGGATATTTTCAGATTTTTTTGCTATTTGACTTGAAATGACCTTGATGTAAATTTAATATGACTTTGGTGTTAGTCTTATCATTAATAGTAGTCTCTTTGGGCATTTGACATATTTATGGAATACACAAATAGTTTATAAAGATGGTAATACACAATTTTCACCACTTTTGGCTTCGCGAATGAATATTTTGACCTTTCGATGTCGATGACCCCTAGAGGTCACCATGGGTCAAATCTAGCTCACCACCACAATTTAAAATAAGGAACAGGATATGTGCCGCTAATGGTAGTAGTGCATGCTTTAATTATAAAATGCACAATTGTTTCATTGCAGGAGCTTAACCACTACAATATTATCGATAGGTTAAAACAATAGTGTGCTAAGTGACATTTTTTTGGCCTTTAGAATAATAACCAGCTAAGTCATCTATAATATGTATAAAGTTTGAATTTATCCCAAATTCAGGTTAAAACAACAGATCAAGTCGACTTAGCACATTGTTATTCTCGGGAAAGGGAGCACATATCAGCATAATATCTGTTCAACACAGGACCAATTCGACTTGACACATTGTTATTCTCGTGTTATATGCTTATGGGCTCTGTTTCTGGGAGAACAACGGTGCAAGTGCACTTAGCGCTTTCTTATTCTGAGACATGTGGAGACAACACAGGGGAAATGCCTGGACTTAGTTTATTGTTGATCTAGGAACAATCTCTGTATATTCTGTGTTCCTGGTGTAACAAAGCGCTAAGTCAACTTGGTGTCTTGTTGATCCCAATTTTGCTTCTGTAAATCACTTTTGCAGGTAAAAAAAACTCTGATAACTTCACTTGATCTACTGTCAAATTCCAATCGCTGTGTGTTTCATCATTATAAGTCCAAGTCTACATGCTGATAAGTGGATTTAGCAGACTGTAGTTCTAAGCAAAAAGATAAACACAATTTCGCTGTCAAGTCGACTTGACCCACTATTGTTTTAGACCATCGTTATGTAGTATTTTGTGTATTTTGGCGAATTTTCTAAAAAATTGATGCAGCCTAGAAATTAATTCTGGTATCCGGTATAAAAGTAAAAATATATATTTTTTATGATTTTTGACAGTTTGACCTTGAAATGACCATGATGTGACCACCTAACTTTGTTTTTCGACGGTACCCCAGCAAAACATAATAATAACCCATGTCAGACTTCATAGCCCAATTATGCATCAATAGTTTGCCATAGGAGCCAAAACTGATGTTTAACAGCTGCTGCACACTGTAATTTTCTCGTCCAATTAAACATTTAGGAAGGGGTGTAGTAAGGGGAATACTTAGGGTATATTTTCCCTCCCAAGTTAGATACTGCCCTCAATCTCCTAAAAGGAGCGTGGAAAAAATATGTGACCAAGACTGTGTCAAAACCAATCCTTTTTAATAGATGACTGCACCACTGGTATTGTTCAAAAGTATATATTTTCACTATTTGTTGCCATTTTGACTTTTAAATGACCCTAAAGTAACCTTGACATGACCTTGGTGTTATGTTTATGATTAACAGCAGTCTCTTAGAGTATTTGGCACACTTCTGGAATACAAAAACATTTTATAGATTTTGTAATACACAATTTTCACCACTTTTTGGCCTTGTAATTGGATATTTTGACCTGTCGAGGTCAATGACCTCTAGAGGTCACCAGGGGTCAAATCTATTTTACCTCCACATCTTAAGATAAACCCCAGGATATTTACTAATAATGGTAGAAGTTTCATGCTTTAATCATAAAATGCACAATCGTTTCATTATGGGAGCTTAACGCCTACACTATAACGTTTAAAGTTGTTATGATCACTTCTTCAGTGACCAAGATCACTTTTGTAGTGGCTGAGATACCTTGTAAGTGGCTGAGAAAACTTCTTCAGTGGCCAAGATCACTGTTGTAGAGATAATTTTTTTAAAGTGGCTGTGATCACTTTTTCAGTGGTCAAGATAACTTTTGAAAAATGGCTATATACCATATAAAGTTATCACGAGCAAAAAGTCCTGCTGGTATTTACTAAAAAAAGTTGGAAATTGTTCAAATGGAGGGATAAAATACAATCTTAGCGCTTTGTTGTACATTTCGTATTTAACAGAAATAAACTATTATGTATCCATGTTAAAACCCTTTATATTGTCTTACAACTGATATCAAATATGTTGGTACATTTTTTTAAATTTGAGTACTCATTGGCTAAAAATGTGAAGCATGGTCAATTTTCCCGAGCTGGAAGAAAAGTGCCCAAATTTTACATCTAACCAAGACAGTGAGTGATATGTTGAAATAGCTCATTATTATTTTTATTTAAAATGGGTTTATTTTAAGTCAACAATAGTTCTAAAACATATTTGAATCAAAACTAAACATTTATTATATACAAAAAATCAGCTGAGAGAAAAGTATTATGACTATTTACTAAAAAAGTATGAAAAATAGGTACAGGTACATTGGTGCAAGAGCATTAGTGAAAAAAACACAGGAACCTGGAATAAAATTGCAGAAAGCTGATTTTTTCAGGAATGATACCTAGACATCTCCCCAGACGAATTCCGAAGATGCCCCAAAAATCCCCCTTGTGCATTTTTTTTAATTCAAGATGGCCGCCACCATGTAACGCCATTTTTGTAAAACAGGGGTAAACCCTAATTCTTCACCTTTGTAGTTAGGAAAAAAATATTTTGGTGTCTCTACTTATGTTTTAAGGCACAAAGAGTTGATACAGATGATCAGGAATGATATCAGCACTTTTCTCAATACCAAAAATCCAAGATGGCCGCCATATTGTTCTGATTATGTTAAGCGATCTCTTAAAAACACACGAAAATATGAGATATCTATCTCGTTGTTGAACCTAAAATGTATTTTTTGGCCAAACCCATGGAATATAACACTTATTTAGATCACCATTATTTTATTATATTGAATTTATCAACATAAATCCCACATAGTAGTTAATTAAAAATAACACCAGGTAACGCCATTTAAAAAAAGGGTTATACCCCAATCCCCCACTTTTGAAGTTAAAACAAAGATTTTCGTGTCTCTACCTATGTTTTAAAGTACAAGGAGGTTATCCAGATGATCAGAAATAATATCAGTACTTTTCTTAATACCACGAATTCAAGATGGCCGCCATAATATTTTGTTAAGCGATCTCTTAAAAAAACCGAAAATATGCGATAACTATCTCGTTGTTGAAACTAAAATGTATTTTTTAGCCGAACCCATGGAGTCTGGAACTTATTTAGATGACCATATTTTATTATATTGTGTTTATCGACATGAATCCCACATGGTAGTTATAGTAAATTCTACCATGGTGGGTGACGCTTTGGAGTGTTTTCGAACTGCTTTCCCACTAGAAATGTAGATTGAGATTTGTCAAGTTAACAAATTAATCTCAGGTAAATAATGAAATTATTGCGTTTCAATCATCCGAGCTGTCACAGTTTCTACATGTTTGGCCAATACAAAAAAGCACATCGTTGTACAATATAGTCTAGATTTGTGAGATCCCTCCCCCCTTTGAACAAGCCATTCTGCACCCGCGACTCACTCATTTTAGAACTCTTTCTGGGGCGACTGCTCTTTCAGTTTGCGTTGTTTACAAACGACCATGATATTAAATCCGTTCCCAGACTGTAGATTCCACACCCTCCTGTACAGCAAAATATGCTCTGTATCATAATGGAGTTTAAACACGAGGCATTCATCCAATGCTGTTTTAATATGGGCTGACCGTCTTCGACGCTGGCACAAAAATTAAACAGAATTGGATTAATGCCCCGTGTTGGCTGGGGCAGTAGGTGACGTTGAAGGGAGGCTTTCTAGCAAAAATCAATTACAAGATAAGGACTTGCGCCTTACACGTTACATGTACATGACATCTGTGATAATCGTCCTGTAACAATGCTCTTTTAAATACTTACTTTTGTCCTTGATCTGCGAATGTCAATATGTTTAATATCATGAAATATATCATTTAAATATCAAGATATTACATTTTGAATATTAGGATATATATATTTCGTAATGAAGTTATGGCATTGTATGGTGTTGTAATGAGATGATTTTACATCAGAATATCGGAATATGACATTAAATTAATTGATGTCACAGTTTATCGTCAGAATATGATCTCTTTATGTCACGATAATATTAACGTTATGATATGGTTTTGTAATGCCCAAATATTGCTCTTTATTATAGTAAAATGACGTTATGATGTCTGGATAGAGCTTTATAAATGCAGGATATGGTGGTTAAGAATCACGGTATGGTATTAAGGTGACAGGATCTTTTAGTGTATTGTCAGGATATTAAATATCATGATATAGCATATTAACATAACAATATGACATTTTAGTGTAAGAATAAATGAAAGTGAAAGAGGGCAAGGCCACATGCTGTTCAAAGAGAACGTGTCTTAACGCTATCTAATTACTTTCCATTTTATTGAATCTTCCGAAGTGCTTTTGTTGTTGGCAGTTTTGGAGTACCGGTATTTGAGCAGTGTAGAGGCCTTTACTTACTGAATTATATTGCGATATATATGTTGAACTGACATGTGCCAGCCTGATATTGGAATGTTCTATGTCGATTCTGTATTACCATATGGTACCGTGCGTCTGTCAATATAATGTTATTGAAATGTTATACCTTGACATGACAATATAATATCCTGACATTAAAATGCCATATCCAGACTTCAAAGTGACAAAGCCTGACATTCTATGGTCACATTAAAATATTGTTGTGTCATATTCAGTCCTTATAATGTCACATTAGAATGCCGCCAAGCCCGCCATATCTTGATTTGATAATGTCATATCCTATCATAAAAAATTGCATATCTTGACATTCAAATCTTATTGTGTGATATATAAGGACAAAATTTGGACATTATAATATCATGACGTTAAAGTGTCATATTCTGATAAATTACAATCCAATATCCTGGCATAAATATGCCAGATCCTGACTTCGAACTGTTTATTATACAATATTCGATATTAAATAGCATGTTTGTCATTATAATAACACACCATCACATTACAATGCTATATTGTGACCTCAATGTGTCATTTCATCAATGTATAAAGTCACATCATAATATTCAAGTACCATATCCTAATATTCAAATGTCATATCCTGACATTAAAATGTCATAGTGATGTTAAAATGATATATCACGAAATTGTAATGCATTTCGTGATAATATGATGTATATCTTTTCATTTTAATACAGCAACGTGATGTTTAGCCACTATATACTGCCTTTATAAAGCTGTATTGAGCCATCATAACGTGATTTTGCTATATTAAACACCAATGTTTGGACATTATATTACATATCATGATATTAAAGTGTCATATCCTGATATCATATTCATATATCCTGACATAAAACTATCATATCCTGACGTTAAACGTGTTCAATCTTGTGTAATATTTTACTTAGCTCTGTTATTATGTACATTCACAATAATAATCACAACTAATACTTAACCAAAGTCGAAAAACATTTTATATAGGCCTACTATATAAAATACCTACATTGGAATTAGTCGCTGTGTTTGAAACTGGAATTTCTTACGCTATATCAAGCTTCAAATGAATGAAAAATACACTTATATTTAAAGATGAGAGATGTTAGAATTTTTAATCAATGATTTCTGACATATGATATTTTGTAAATTTGATTATTCTTTATCTATATTCCCATATGAAAAAGCAGTTAGACATCGCCTAATCGTGGCATCTGCGCTAAAAGAGCTAAACAATATGGCAGCCATGTTGGATTTTGTGTTGATAAGCACATTCTATTAAAAAAATTGGTGATGGAAATATATTCTAGATTCCATAGCCCTGAAAAAAAAGTTTCAACAACATGATGATTATGGCATGTATGTGATTTTCTGAGGGGAGGGGGGACGCTTCACATAATGGTCGCCATCTTGGCTTGTGGAGATAAGAAAAGGAATGATATCATTTCTGCTCCTGTTGATGAGCTTTTTGTGTAGAGGCACCAAAATATTTTTTTTTAACTGCAAAAGTGAGGAATTGTGGTATAGTCCTGTTTTTTTTAGAAAAATGACGTTAAATGGTGTTACATAACATTAAACTACCGGTATGTGGGATTTATGTTGATAAATTCAATATAATAAAATATTGGTGATCTAAATAAGTGCTAGACTCCATGGGTTTAGACAAAAAATACATTTTAGGCTCAACAACTAGATAGTTACCTCATATTTTCGTTTTTTTAATTAAGAGATCGCTCAACATACTCAGTATATCAATATGGCGGCCATCTTGGATTTTTGGTATTGAGAAAAGTACTGATATCATTTCAGATCATCTGGATGAACTCTTTGTGTCCTCAAACATAAGTAGAGACACCTAAATATTTTTTTCGAACTGCAAAAGTGAGCAATTATGGTATACCCCTGTTTTTTTCGAAAGTGGCGTTACATGGTGGCGGCCATCTTGAATTAAAAAAAATGCACAAGGGGGATTTTTGGGGCATCTTCGGAATTCGTCTGGGGAGATGTCCATGTATCATTCCTGAAAAAATCAGCTTTCTGCAATTTTATTCCAGGTTCAACCCTAATGCTCTTGCACTACATGTATAATGAAGGGCTGAGTACCCACTTAAAGCTATCTTGTGCATTTATCAATGATTAGACACAAAATATGTTACATCAATGTGAAGGGCTGTGCCAGTAGCTTTTTATTGATATCAAATATATTGATATAGCACAAAATTTGACTATTCATCGGGCCAATCTGTTAAATACAGTCAATTTTCCCGAGCCAAAAGAAAAGCGCACACATTTTACATCTAACCAAAAAGCATGTAATATGTTCACATATCTTCACATAACTCATTATTTTTAATCCAAATAGGTTTATTTAAATGAACAATAGTTCTAGAACATGTTTGAATCGAAACTAAACATGTATACCATACAAAAATCAGCTGTTAGAAAAGTATTTTGACTATTTACTGAAAAAGTATGAAAAAGGGTTACATTAAGGGTTAACATACCAACTCAAAGCTCTCTTATGCATTGTCAATGATCAGACACTATCTATTTTCAATCCATGTAAAGGCCTGTGCCAGTAGCTTTTTATTGCTATCTAATATATTGATATAGCTCAAAACTAGACTACTCAGTGGGGCAAAAATGTAAGCTACGGTCAATTTTCCCGAGCCTGAAGAAAAGCGAGCAATTTTTACAGCTAATCAAAAAAGTGAGTAATATGTTCACATAACGCAGTATGTTTATTCCAAATGTGTTTATTTGAAGTCCACAATAAATCTATAACATGTTTGAATTAAAACTAAACATATATACCATGCCAAAATCGGCTAAGAGAAAAGTATTTTGACTATTTACTCAAAAAGTGTGACAAATAAGTAAAATTAAGAGTTAAAATACCAACTTAAAGGGACTGGCCCACGCTAAAATCATCAAAAAATCGGTGATTTTATTTCGGGTTCTTAATAGGACCATATGATGTAAACATGTACATAGACTAGAACTGCAATTTTTTATAATTTTTGTGCTGCGCATTCACCAGTTAGGCTAGATATAGAGAAGAAATTCCTGATTTCTAATTATTGACAACCATGTCAAAAATAGGAAATGCGGAAATTTCGTCTCTATATCTAGTCTAACTGATGAATGTGCAGCACAAAAATTATAAAAATTTGCAGTTCTAGTCTATGTACATGTTTACATCATATGGTCATATTAAGAACCCGAAATAAAATCACCGATTTTTTTATGATTTTAGCCTGGGCCAGTCCCTTTAAAGCTCTCTTGAGCATTTTTCAAAGATCGGACAGAAATTATGTTACATCCACGTGAAAACTTGTGCCAGTAGCTTTCTGTTGATATCAAATATATTGACATAGATCAAAATTGCACTACTCAGAGGGCGAAAATGTGTAATTCGCTAGATTTGTCTAAATCGGGAAAAAATCGCGCATAGGTCATATACACTTTTGGCCATATTTCACAAAAGCAGCGGCAGTTACCTGATCAACAGGTTGATTCTGGCCCCTGAATAGTCCAGCTATGTGAAAATAATGGCCTAAATTCCCATTCTGGGTGACACCTTACCCCCAGCCACGTCTGGTCTAATAACGGTCTGAAGACGACAGGGGCACACTTTTCATTGTTCTCAAAACAAACAGAGAGCCGACCGTTTTCCTTAAATGAGCGCTCGATTAGTGACGTAATTGTCAAAGAAGAGGACGTGGCGTAATGGCTAGAGCGCCTGACTGCCTCGCCAGTCATGCATGCGTCCCGTTCTCGAACCCCGCTGTTTCCGTGTGGAATTTTCAGATAAAACATTGTTTATGTGACTAGGCGATCACGTTAATGGCGGCCTCGTAGAGTTAAGGTTGAGACAAATGTATCGACGTTAATATATCACACCTGTGCCGAAGCTAGTCAGCTATCACAGAATACAAAGGATACAATAATACAATAATACAAGGATACAAGGATACAAGGATACAGTTAATCAGTCAGTCAGTCAGTCAATCAGTCGGTCGGTCGGTCGGTCGGTCGGTCGGTCGGTCGGTCGGTCGGTCGGTCGGTCGGTCGGTCGGTCGGTCGGTCGGTCGGTCGGTCGGTCGGTCGGTCGGTCGGTCGGTCGGTCGGTCGGTCGGTCGGTCGGTCGGTCGGTCGGTCGGTCCGTCCGTCCGTCCGTCCGTCCGTCCGTCCGTCCGTCCGTCATACAGTCCGTCCGTCAGTCAGTCAGTCAGTCAGTCAGTCAGTCAGTCAGTCAGTCAGTCAGTCAGTCAGTCAAACTTCTATAACGCCCGAATCCTAAGTGGACCGGGCTCAGAGTCGCATGAATCTTCAGCATGATGATTCACGTGTCATAATCCAGGCCAAATCAAATATCAATATCAATAATATCAATGTCAGTGACATTTTCTTATATGCTAGACATGCGTTTAACCCTGTATATACGAGTCTAGCTGCACAACGGTTAAGTCATATGCACTTATATTCTGATGTGAAAAAAAGAAAATAAATTATTCTTATTCTGTCCTGTCAAAAAATTCAGTCACGATCCGTAGTTCAGTCACGATTCATGAGAGAAATAAATGTCAGTCGGACTACGTTAGATTTATTGGGATATTGCACGATTTACTAAATGCATTCAAATTAATATAAAAAACATAATCTTTAGATTATTAACACATCTAAAAATTTAATCACGACAGTGGACGAACATCCGCCGTTGTCGTAATAATTAATATCACTTTTTGTTATCACACTTTTTGCTCGTGTCGATCTCAGTTGAAAAATCTCCCTCATTTTTGCATTTAGTTATCTTATTTAAATTTCAATCCACTTGAAGTTCGGTCTTGCTACCGCGACCCACAACTACAAGCGGGTGATAATTACTCATATTTGTTTAATTTGAAACTATACAGTTGCAAATCTCCTAAACATCAATTTCAATATAATAACAGTGATTAAACCTGCTAATATTAGAGATGAAAAACGATGATAGTTGTACTTAGCGCATAAAGGGTTAAAGTTACGCATGCGCAGCTCTATTAAATCACCTTCAGTAAGCAGCTGTCGTTAGTACAACACACCGATATATTTGTATCACAGCTCACCGGTAAGTGAAACGATATTCAAGTCTAAATATATTGGGTTGATGGGAATGAAACGTCACTCAGAAATGATCGTGCGATGTAGCGGTTGATCGTGTCGCGCTATGTGTAAATGACATCACTAAAGTAAGTGGACAAAAACATGATGACGAAAACATAGTTTCAGACAAGCACCATGGTTTTAGAAAGGGTCACTCTTGCGAAACCCAGTTGATTACTACCGTTAATGATCTTCTGGCATCAGCCGATGTGGAGAACCATGTGAATATCGCCATTCTGGATTTCTCCAAGGCATCCGACATCGTTTCTCGTCGCAGACTTAGTGCAAGAGCATTAGTGAAAAAAACACAGGAACCTGGAATGAAATTGCAGAAAGCTGATTTTTTCAGTATTGATACCTGGACATCTCCCCAGACGAATTCCGAAGAGGCCCCAAAAATCCCCCTTGTGCATTTTGTTTAATTCAAGATGGCCGCCACCATGTAACGCTATTTTCGAAAAACAGGGGTATACCCTATTTCCTCACCTTTGTAGTTAGAAAAAAAATATTTTGGTGTTTCTACTTATGTTTCAAGGCACAAAGAGTTGATCCAGAGGATCAGAAATGATATCAGCACTTTTCTCAATACTAAATATCCAAGATGGCCGCCATATTGTTCTGATTATGTTAAGCGATCTCTTAAAAAAACACGAAAATATGAGATATCTATCTCGTTGTTGAACCTAAAATGTATTTTTTGGCCAAACCCATGGAATCTAGCACTTATTTAGATCACCATTATTTTATTATATTGAATTTATCAACATAAATCCCACATAGTAGTTAATTCAAAATAACACCAGGTAACGCCATTTTTTTTAAAAAAGGGGTATACCCCAATTCCTCACTTCTGAAGTTAAAACAATGCTTTTGGTGTCTCTACCTATGTTTTGAAGTACAAGAAGGTTATCCAGATGATCAGAAATAATGTCAGTACTTTTCCTAATACCACAAATCCAAGATGGCTGCCATAATATTTTGTTAAGCGATCTCTTAAAAAACCCGAAAATATGCGATAACTATCTCGTTGTTGAAACTAAAAAAATTTTTTTAGCCGAACCCATGGAGTCTAGAATTTATTTAGATGACCATATTTTATTATATTGAGTTTATCGACATGAATCCCACATGGTAGTTAATTCTACCATGAAGGGTGACGCTTTGGAATGTTTTCGAACTGCTTTCCCACTAGAAATGTAGATTGAGATTTGTCAAGTTAACAAATTAATCTCCGGTAAATAATGAAATTATTGCGTTCCATCATCCGAGCTGTCAGTTTCTACATGTTTGGCCAATACAAAAAGAGCACATCGTTGTACAAAATAGTCTAGATTTGTGAGATCCCCCCCCCCCTTTGAACAAACCACTCTGCACCCGCAACTGACTCTTTTTAGAACTCTTTCTGGAGCGACTGCTCTTTCAGTTTGCGTTGGTGACAAACGACCATGAGATAAAATCCGTTCCCAGACTGTAGATTTCACACCCTCCTGTACAGCAAAATATGCTCTGTATCATAATGGAGTTTAAGCACGAGGCATTCATCCAATGCTGTTTTAATATTGGCTGACAGTCTTTAACGCTGGCCCAAAGGTGAACATAATTGGATTAATGCCCCGTGTTGGCTGGGGCAGTAGGCCTAGGTGACGTTGAAGGGAGGTTTTCTAGCAAAAATCAATTACAAGATAAGGACTTGCGCCTCACACATTACATGTACATAATCGTCCTGTAACAATGCTCTTTTAAATGCTTACTTTTGTCAATGATCTGCGAATGTCAATATGTTTAATATCATGAAATATATCATTTAAATATCAAGATATTACATTTTGAATATTAGGATATATATATTTCGTAATGAAGTTATGGCATTGTATGGTGTTGTAATGAGATGATTTTACATCAGAATATCGGAATATGACATTAAATTAATTGATGTCACAGTTTATCGTCAGGATAGGATCTTTTTATGTCACGATAATAGGAGGACAAGATACATTAACGTCATGATATGGTTTTGTAATATTGCTCTTTGTTATAATGATATGCAATATAAAATGACGTTATGATGTCTGGATACAGCTTTATAAATGCAGGATATGGTGGTTAAGCATCACGGTATGGTATTAAAGTAACAGGATCTTTTAGTGCATTGTCACGATATTATTATAATATCATGATGTAGCATATTAACATCACAATATGGAGAGGAGATGAAAGTAATAGAGGGCAACGACACATGCTGTTCAAAAAAATGTGTCTTAACGTTATCTTACTTTCCATTTTATTGAATCTTCCGAAGTGCTTTTGTTGTTGGCAGTTTTGAAGTACCGGTATTTGAGCAATGTAGAATCCTTTACTTACTGAATTATATTGCGATATATATAATGAACTGACATGTGCCATCCTGATATTGGAATGTTCTATGTCGATTCTGTATTAACATATGGTAACGTGCTTCTCTCTATATAATGTTATTAAAATGTTCTACCTTGACATGACAATATAATATCCTGACATTAAAATGCCATATCCAGACTTTAAAGTGACATATCCTGACATTCTATGGTCACATTAAAATATTGTAGTGTCATATTCAGTCATTATAATGTCACATTAGAATGCCGCCAAGCCCGCCATATTTTGATTTGATAATGTCATATCCTATCATAAAAAATGGAATATCTTGACATTCAAATTTTATTGTGGGATATAAAAGGACAAAATGTGGACATATTTTGATAAATTACAATCCAATATCCTGGCATAAATATGCCAGATCCTGACTTCGAACTGTTTTTTTATGTTTTTCCTATTTTAATGTCATAATCTGACAAATCTATTATACATTATTCGATATTAAATAGCATGTTTGTCATTATAATGACACATCATCACATTACAATGCTATATTGTGACCTTAATGTGTCATTTCATCAATGTATAAAGTCATATCATAATATTTAAGTACCATATCCTAATATTCAAATGTCATATCCTGACATTAAAATGTCATAGTGATGTTAAATGATATATCACGAAATTGTAATGCATTTCGTGATAATATGATAATAATATGATAATTTTAATACAGCAACGTGATGTTTAGCCACTATATACTGCCTTTATAAAGCTGTATTGAGCCATCATAACGTGATTTTGCTATATTAAACACCAATATTTGGACATTATATTACATATCATAATATTAAAGTGTCATATCCTGATATCATATTCATATATCCTGACATAAAATCATATCCTGACGTTAAACTGTCACATCCTCTAATTTTATGTCATATTCTGACATTTAGATGTGATATCACATTGCAATATCATACAATGTCATATATTTATTACGTAATACACTAATATAAATAAAATATCTGAATATTCTTATCTATAATCCAAGGTATTTCTTACCATTTTCAGGAAATTGACCAAATTACGCAGGCCTATAGATGACCAAACTCTGCAGTAAAATGATGTGATTTAAAACATTTTCTTATTTAGTAGTAGGGCCTACATGTGAATAACCAACAGTCTTGTAGAACACGTGTTCAAGCTGGTGTAATATTTTACTTAGCTCTGTTATTATGTACATTAACACAAAATAGCTAATATTCATATCCTAGAATAATCACAACTTATACTTAACTAAAATTGAAAAACATTTTATATAGGCCTCTATATAAAATACCTACATTGGAATTAGTCGCTGGGTTTGAAACTGGTATTTCTTACGCTATCTCAAGCCTCAAATGAATGAAAAATACCCTTATATTTAAAAATGAGACATGTTAACATTTTTAATCAATGATTTCTGACATATGACATTTTGTAAATTTGATAAATCTATATCTATATTCCTATATAAAAAAGCAGTTGGACATCGCCTAATCGTGGCACCTGCGCTAAAATAGCTTACCAATAGGGCAGCCATGTTGGATTTTGTGTTGATAAGCACATTTTATTAAAAAAATTGGTGATGGAAATATATTCTAGCTCTGAACAAAAGTTTCAACAGCATGATGATTATGGCATGTAAGTGATTTTCTGAGGGGGGGGGGGAGGACGCTTGACATAATGGTCGCCATCTTGGATTTGTGGAGATAAGAAAAGGAATGATATAATTTCTGATCCTGTTGATGAGCTTTTTGTGCACATGTGTAGAGGCACCAAAATATATTTTTTTAACTGCAAAAGTGAGGAATTGGGGTATGTTTTTTTTGGAAAAATGACGTTATATGGTGTTACATAACATTAAACTATGTGGGATTTATGTTAATAAATTCAACATAATAAAATATTGGTGATCTAAATAAGTGCTAGACTCCATGGGTTTAGAAAAAAAATACATTTTAGGCTCAACAAAGAGATAGTTACTTCATATTTTTGTTTTTTTTAAGAGATCGCCCAAGATACTCAGTATATCAATATGGCGGCCATCTTGGATTTTTTGTATTGAGAAAAGTACTGATATCATTTCTGATCATCTGGATGAACTCTTTGTGTCCTCAAACATAAGTAGAGACACCTAAATATTTTTTTCTATTTGCAAAAGTGAGGAATTATGGTATACCCCTGTTTTTTCGGAAATGGCGTCACATGGTGGCGGCCATCTTGAATTAAAAAAATGCACAAGGGGGATTTTTGGGGCCTCTTCGGAATTCGTCTGGGGAGATGTTCATGTATCATTCCTGAAAAAAATCAGCTTTCTGCAATTTTATTCCAGGTTCAACCCTAATGCTCTTGCACTAACTGATGTCCAAACTAGATCATTATTGTATAAGATCATTATTGTATAAGAGGATTCAATCTTTCCATCACAATAGAAACCAAAAGGTTCTGATTGATGGCTATAGCTCGAATACAATTTATGTAGACTCAGGGGTGCCGCAGGGATCGTTCTTGGGTCCAGTACTGTTCTTGGTCTTCAACAATGACCTGCCTGATCTTGGTAAATCACAATATCGCCTGTTTGCTGATGACTGACTTTTGTACAATAAAATCAAAACTTTAGATGACTCCTTGCAGCTACAAGCAGATCCTATATTACTTGAAAATTGGGATGAGGAATGGGGTATTTAATTTAATGCCAAAAAGTGCTATGCAATTTCCACCGAAAAGGGGGAATCCCATTCTTCTACACCCTAAGGGCGGGGGCCATAGGGTAGTGGTTAGCACCGCTGCCTTTCACGCCAGAGTTCGGGGTTCGGTTCCCGGTCTCGGCGGTTTGAAAGAAACAAAAATGTTTCTTCCCCATCCACGTGTGAAAGTTAGTATTGTGGGGAGCCTCTGTGACCGAGAGGTAGCGTGCTCGGCCTCAGACCGCCAGGGCTCGAATTTCGAATCCTGTGTCTGGAAGACAGTGTCATCTCAATCATCTCACCATCCTCAGGAGGTTCTCCTGGCCCGGTTTAGCCTATATGTGCACAAAGGTGGCCTAAAGCCCGATTCATTTCATTTTTTCTACACCCTAAATAGTTTGCAATATGTTGGTACAAACTCACACCTGAGCGTCACGCTTTCTGAAGATCTGACATTTGACGCTCATGTGGGGAAAATCACCAAAAAAGGCTGTCGAATGCTTGATTTCATACAAAGAAACCTCAAGGGCTCTCCATCACGCCTTAAGGAACTGGCATGCCTGACATTGGTCAGATGTGGCTTGGAATATGCGTCTGTTGTCTGGGACCCATTACTGCAGAGGGAAATCGATCGCGTGGAAAAGATCCAGCGCAGGGCGGCACGCTTTGTCACCAATAACTACAGGAGGGAAAGTGGACTCACTTCGACCCAGCTAATTGACAGCCTAGATTGGGATAGCTTGCAAGAACGCCATAAAATAGGCTCTTAAAATATTTTTAAAATAGGCTTGCATGCTCTACAGAGCAATTAATAAATAGGTAGCCCTCTCGACTGACATGCTGTGTAGACCTCATAGTAGAGCAAGGGGCAGCACACAAAATTTCAGACCCATTCAAATAAAAAAGAGACCGTTCTCAAATTATTTCTTCATTAGAACTACATTGTATACCGGACTGGAATAAACTACTATCTGATGTGAAATTGGCGGCGATCTTCACAGCCTTTAAGGCTAGATGAAAGAAGTCGGACCTAAAAGTGCTCCTGTTAGGTAATATTTAGATTCAGACCAAATATCGATTCTGGCGCGATATGTTCACAGTTATCGCGGAATGTGTAAACAGCAAACATGAGACGTTGGCCCATAGTTGGTTTACTGTTGGCCCAGGGTCATAGACGGTGGGCCAACAGTATATCAACGATGGCCCACGTTTCATGTTTGCTGGGTAATTTACAGACGCTTACGCTGTTCTCTCTTGTTTTGCGCAATTTCAGCGAGACATAGCTTCAAATGAGTGATAATTAGAATAAACAAAAAACGTACTCCCCGCTGAACGTATAAGGGGGATTTTATAATTTGTTGGTTCTTTTGTGTCCCAAGCCACAAATCGCGTGATTGTTTCATTGAATAAGACAACCCATATTCACAATTGCATGAAATTATTATTTTTGCTAGTTTCTTCCTTGCATAGTTGGTGCTTGTACACTCGGACAATATCCCTTAATGTCAAACGATACCTTTATTTTAACGTTTATGATGAAGGAAGCATTATTTAGTGTTTGTTTGTATTTAAAAAAACATTGCACAGCATTTTCTAAAACTATTTTTTTTTATCGAATAATATTAGTTATGAGTAATATTTAAAATGAATGATTGTTCATGAAATGTCATAGAATGTTTCGCGTTATTTCGTGAATTTCATTTCTTTTCTATTGCATGATATTATCTACCCAGGTGGCATGCATAAACTGGACGTCTCCAGACATTGTATTTTATTTTGTTTTAAGGTCTTATATGTATATTTTACGGTCAAATAAATGATATTAATGCTTTTCTCCTCCTTCTACTTCTAATGAAAATGCATTCCATTTTCGTGAAGATATCTTTTTCTGTATCCTATGGTGGGTCTTATTCTATATTACTAAGAAATATGTGTTTATTTCTAGTCGCTATTTTCAGTGTCAGCTCCAGACGTGATTCATTTGTTATCACAGTCACTAGTATCTTAAACCACCTGCGGAAGAGGTTATCATGGTGAATATTGTTTCCGGATTCGCTTTATGGATTATTATTATGACAATACCAGGTACATTTTTATTTTATCAAAGTGTTATAACCAAGTGGTATACTATATCAATTCCCATTATTATCTATGCATTTTTGACTGAAATATCTTATCAAAGTTTTGTAGATAATAACGATTGTTTTGAAATTACTATTTTCAGAAATAAAGACTTACATATCAATCATAACTAAAAATAACAAATTTCTCTGAGATAGAATGTATGCAATCACACAATCTTATTGATTTTTGGGTCACAATTAATCACATGGGTGTTGGAAAGAATTATTTTATCCCAGATAGGGTATATAAAATGATCTACTGCCTTCAGAGCTTACAGAAGTTAAACATATATGGGAGCAGGAGTTTAAATCTCCCTATTTGTAATGTTACAAGTTATAATAATCTGAGAAGTTTTTAATACGTAGTAAACGACCCAAGGCTAGCCTATAAGTAATAATGGATCTATCAACCGGGATATGAACAATGTACGTTTATGAATGACTCATTTTCAATTGATGAAGAATATAAAAAAAAACATATTAGTGGGTATAGATTTTATTCCAAACGAAGCTCTAAAAAATGCGATTGTTCCCAATGTTTTAACAAAGTATTTCAATTGTATTATGTACAAGTTGCTTGCCTACTTCTTGGTTGAGATTTATATTTAAACCTATACCAAAAGGTGCGGGTGAAGATCCTTACATACCTATTAATTTTAGAAAATTAATTGATTTAATGTGCTGCTGAGTTGAATCATCAGCTAGCTGAGTATTTTGAACATTTGTATCTCATAGCCGATGAACACAATGGCTTTAGAAGAGATCGATCTTATGAGGACCATGTATTTGTAATAGATTATGTTGTTAAAAATCGATTAAATAACAATCAGTCAACATATGCGGCTTTTGTCGACATGGCTAAAGCATTTGATTTGTTTAATATATATTTTTACTTGATAAACTGTTACTGTCTGGAGTGGACAGAAACTTTCATCAATCTATAAGGGCAACGTATAGTTGTATACCAATACTGAATTGAACTTAATGTGTAAGAATGTGTACAGACACAACCAGTGGAATACATCAGGGGGGATGTATTGTCTCCCTCATTGTTTTCTATTTCTACTAATGAAGGTATAGACAAATTGAGAGATTGAATTTCGGGATAAATATAGGTGCGTCTCTAATAATTATTTGCTTTGCTGTACGCTGACGATATTGCTCATATCGCAGATTTTCCTGAACAGTTACAACACATTATTCAACATGTTAAGCTTTGGTGTGATAAGTGGAGATCAAGCAGCAATACTAAAAGAGCACAAATTGTTCATTTTCGTAAAAAAATCAACACCTAAATCTGATCATGTTATATTTGGTGATGTCATACTTAAAGTTGTTTCGTCTTATAAGTATTTATGAATGGTTTCCATGAACATATAGATTATAATGCACCTGTGGACATATTAACGAGCTCATCTAGTAAGTAGAGCTCTCGGGTCATAAATTACAACGTTGAAAACCTTTAAAGACTTGCTGTTCCAGCGTCCGGGATTATGGGAATTTTACCAAAGCAGGAAATATTTAGAAAAGAGAAATCTGTTATTTTTAAGGCGTGTACAGCTAAGCTCCATTAACAGGTCTTTAAGAAGAAGTGAATTGGATGACGACAATGTATAGAAGGCATTTGTGTAAACTTAGATTTTGGACCACGTTGACTTCAATAGATAGTAAAAGGTTATCAAAGAAAATTGTACGCAACCTTTTGACCCGGAAGATAAATGAGAAATGGAAAAATGATATCAAATGATTATCAAAAATGATTATCAAAAATGATTATCAAAATTCAAAAGTGTTTTACAGAAAGAAGAATAAAAAAAAAATATTTCCAGACATAAACGATCATAAGCTCAATTTAGTTTTGGAATACTACAGCATAAGATTGAAATATGAACATTTTGAAATATACCCACTGAAAAAAACCCGTGAATGCTCCGAAATTAATGTTGTAAAATATTTTCACTGTATGTGAATCACTGTCAGATATGCTGATTTAAAAACTGTTTTATGCTCCCAACATAACTTCAAACCCGATATTGATATACAAATTCAATTTTTAAATATGATGAGTAAACATGGAAGACACGTCATGAATTTTTATTTTGGGAGTAAGGGAAAATACTTACTTATAATCCAAAAGGCTGGGTTACATTTGTATTATCGCCCATGTCACATAATCACATAAACATAATCATCTTCATGCTATTTACCCCTTTTCCATTCAAGTTACATTATTTAAATTTTCACCCATTTGGAGTTCGCTTAACGCTCGTTTGAGACCAAACATTTGTCAATTTTGCACAATATATGTATATATGGAAAATGCATGTATTTAGAAGTTCTATTTGTATCATTTAAATGCACAGCGTATTGTCATTCAACCGTTAGAAATCAGATGTAGAATGAGCTGTGCAATAATATTGAATGTACATGGCTGTTTGATTTTACAGGTGATGCAATACTATGTCTCGTTTGTCAGTGGACATTTACAGATGAATCGGATATTAATACGCCTTGTGCTTATGGACATAATGTGTATGATACGACGACATGTAGTGATGATTATAATGAGTCACGGGGCTGCCAGACGGCAGTTTTGAGGGTGAAATCAGCGGCCCGGGGTCAGTAGCAAACAACACAAAATGCCCCAAAATACGGTTCAATCCCTTAGGCTTCCTCGATCGTTGCATTTATGAATTAATAGTTTACCAGTTTATCAGTTTATTGAAATAATAGTTTACCAGTTAAAGCGTTATGCATTACGAAACTCAATTTTTACCAACTTAAAGTTGAATCTCGCTGCCGCGCTCAGCAACTTCAAGTGGGTAAAAATTACTCACATGTGTGTGAATTAAATGAAAAAAATGAAATGAAAAAATGACTCCTCATATTTGTTTAATTTTAAACCAAACATTTGCAACTATTGATGTCTAAACATTCATTTCACTGCTCACTATTCAAACGGAATACAAACGACTACCGTTGTGCTTAGAGTTGCATATTTATTAGTCGTCAGCATTATTATTAGGCCTTTGGACAGAAGGTTCCGCGAGGTTATTTTCTTTAAAGTAATAAACACACATACGCTTGCTTTGTATGTGTAAGACTCTATCACTATACATGCACATAAAACAAGCTTATTTTCTAAAAGCGTGATGTATATTTTTTCAGGTGGGATGGTTTTGGGAAGTCTGACCAGAGGCTGTCGTGACATTCCATACAATGGTGATTCGGGAGAATGTATTCATTCTAATTTTGATGTGGGAAAGTTTTTTTCAGAGGCAAAATTGGAAGATCTTATGATAAATGAAGACATGGTGAATGTGACACTATGTTTATGCTTTGACGAAAAATGTAATGATATGCACTTTAATTTGGTGACACCTCATCAGAACTACCAGACCAGTGCGATGTCAACAGAGACCGATACTATTTGGACAATTTCTGGGTTTGGGGACAATATGACAACTGATTTTCCTGGTGGTCTGGGCGATACTACACTCAGTGAGGTTGATATGGAATATGCTGCATTGACTGCGTCTACTGAAGCCGATGACATCAAATCAGAAAATAACATAGCGAGGGCTGTAAATTGTAATACGATAAAGGGGATCGTCGTGCATTTTCTCATAGTAAAGTACTGCATCACTGGACTATTTACCTGAGCTACATCCAGAAATGATTGGTCACGTCATTGCACGCATTTATTCGTGATAATAGCGGTTGACAAGGGCTGATCCCATAGAGAATTGACCATAAATTATGTGGCATGCAAATAGACACACATAGGTATCAAGGTGTAGCAGTCTGCGCATATCAGAACGCGAGTAAAATTGACTTATATTAAGTATTGTTCCATGTGTTAGTACTACAGGTAGATGAGATACTTTTATTTTAAATAAACTTGCCCAAATAGTTGTGTATATTATGTTTAACTAATTGAGTGTCTTGAAAGGAACTAAAAACTCTCCAAAAGCAATGGAGTGGGCACTAGGTTGAACGTTTGGAGTTATAACGCTCTGAAAAACGCTCAAAAAACAAATTTATCTCAACACCAAAAGTAACCAAGGTTTGGGATGCTAGGATTGTAGTATAAACGTCCTAGAACAGCCCCTGTCAGTGTACAATCAAATTGTGGTATCAATTTTTTAGGGGGCATTTTAGGGTGGGGGGTGTACTGTATGGTATCACGAAGGAAAAATGAAGTATGTGTGCATATTGGTAATGATATCTATTCTGTGGATTTTTTAATTTTGTGGGTGTAGTACATGGCCTAGTTTGAAAAAATGGAATATGAGTGACAAAATTACCCATATATGTATCAACATTAAATATTTTACCACCAAAACGTAAGTCACATATTTAACTATATATATGAAGAAAAAAAGTAATCACATGTGTGTTATAAAGGTAAATAAAGTTCAAAACAGCATACGATCGTTCGGGCTGGTTCGGGCGTTTCCAACTTTTGACTAAAGGCAGTAGCCCGCCTAGCCTCAATTTCGAATCGCGCTGCATCAAGCGATGCGCACAACTTACTCCCAGGCTGCCGAGTTGATAGGACGTCTCGCTAGACTCAAGAGCCCAGCCGCTGGCTAGGTTGTCGCGTTCTGCGTGGAAATGTGTGCACTAAAGTTATTACAACGTCTAGACTAAATAAACAAGAATAAACCAAAAGATGAATTAACAGAGTTATTTGTGCTCCGTCGTCCCGACGGGAATGGAGATTGAAGTGAAGTGAGTTGGGGCTGGTCCCACCAATCCCCTATTGGTGAGAAGCCCTACACTTACAAGTTTGCCAATTTTTTACTGTCATCACGTTGTCTGTACTTCGATATTTTTTGCTCAAAACCTGAGCTAACCGATTTGATGGGACGATGACATGAAATCTATACAACAAACCTAGATAGGGTGTATAGTCAAATTATTATATAAAAAAGTTTCAATGTTGGTTTGTTCCAACTGGGGTATATCATTTAGCATAATATGCCACATAGAGTAGAATTACATAATTGCCAATATATTCGCCAATCATCAATAAAATGTACCCATTTTGCTACCAAAAATGTTGTATTCATTCTGCAATATTTATCATAAAAACAGTTGTATCTATAACAAAGTTGTAAAGGTCAGTAAAGGTCAACATATCCTATAACAGTGATAAAAACATGCGTTATTGTCTTAATACTTTTTTAACGCTGCCTTTATTTCTTCAACTTAACCAATGTTTGAGTTGATATAAATATAAACTCGAAACTCTATGTTTAATCATATTTCAATATTCTGGAATCAGAACGTAACATTTTTAATATGAGTATATGTACTCACAAAAATGTGCAATAACAATAGCAAAGTTGAAAAGATCAACAAACTTCCGCAGCCGCATGCCACATCGATTTAAACATGTGTTTTTATCATGCTCTTTAGACGTTGAAAAAAAGTTCTTAACTCCAAACCTAATCGAGGTTTGACCTGACAAAATAATGAGATAGGGTCCACAGAACAATTTCAGAGAGTTTATGTAGTAAAATTGGGGTAGAAATAATGTTTTATGTACTTCTTTGTCTTCTGGAATTATATTAAACAGCATAATCTAAACACGGAGTTGAATGAAATAATTGCATGTTATTGCGAATAATTAACACTATTTTGTACCAACACAGCTATATAGTTTTTAAATAATGGGTAAGTAGCAATATGCCAAAGCTATGAAAAATCAAGTGATACCAATTTAGCCGGTAGTTTCTTTACACCACTAACTGTCTTTGAAACAATGTTCCCTCATGTGCCTGCAAGTTTACATAGGCCATAATTACTTATCATCTCCCACAATTTTTTAGACAAAACCTTAAGTGAACATTCCACTAACTCATTTTTTTTTGTATAATTTTAAAAAGTCGAAGTTTGTTTAGTTTTGATGTCAAGGGAGATATTTCAAAAAACTTATAGTGTGATGAATAACAACTGTTAAGAACGATGTGACATGCGTTTTGGACCTTTGCTGAAATTTTTAACCAGCACTTTCTTTTATTTGCTACAGTAGAAATAGTCAACGTGAATAGCTTTGCGTTATATTGTAGGATCCTGACATCGCCTAGTCAATGTGGCAGTTATCCCCAGATTCCTGGACGCAGGCTGACGGGGATGACCGCCTCGTTGTCATACCCTGGTGACGTGCGCACACAGAGCAGTGTGGTGCGGCCCTTGGTATTTTTCCCTCACTTCAAGCGTAATACTCAGCGACTGCGGACGTGCCGCAGCTCGCTCTCGCTAAGTCCATAGAGACGTGCCGTGCGCGGATTATTGTGCTTTGCTGTTATCGCATGTTAATCAAATAAACATGACAGGAGAGAAGACAGTTTCCTGGTTTGTTTAATACCGTCGATCAGACGGATGAGGAAGATATTTGAGTTTTGATGGCGAGATTGGGAGGAGTCCTTCGTCGGCCATTGTGACCCCATAGTGGAACTCCCGGTGTAGGTTTACCACGACATATTGGTTAATCCGACCCTTCAACTCGCCATATTGGTGACCCTGACGACTGATCGTTCACGCAACAGTGTTTTCACCTAGACGCCGGTTGAAAACTGCTGTTTTCAAGGATAGTTTCATTAATTTTAGGGGATTTTTTGAAAAAAATCAATAGCATTTTTTTCACAAGATACGTGAAAGCTGTAGGTCAAAATATATATATGCCAGTTTAAATTAGTTAGAAAGAGTTACCAGACGAGAAGCACGTTTCTTTGCGTCGAAAACGGCATAAATTTCTAAATTTTTGGTCGAAATCCCACGTGTTTGGCGCCTTTTCAAGATGGCGGCCTTGCCGGTTCTCTAGAAGAATCTAGAAAATTATTCTTATAGACATAGTCTATCATTTTTTTATCGTAAGAGTTTGTTTAATGCCTTCATCCTACTAATGCCACTGTAGGCGAGTAGGAAGGGGGTATTTTCTGTAACTTATTTTTATCGTTGATTACCATAATTGGGTAACTCGATATTAAAGTCCACAGACGAAATCTCGTCAAATTTTTTCACGATTTTTCTACAAATCTACAGAAATTTTTACTACCGCTTCGACTCGGGTAACCTTTAATAGGTTTAGGATCAAAATAAATTGTTTCCCTAAATGAATGTCAATAAACGGTCTTATTTGGTCTGCTTAAAAATATTCCCAGGACCGTAGGTCAATATTTTGTACTATTATCATATGTTATTTCAGAGAATGCTGAATATTGTATTTGTATTTGGTAGGTGAGCGCCATCTTGTTCGCTGGTTTCCCTAACTTAGCTCAAAGCTCGCCGGGGCACCCACGTGTTCCCCCCTAACCGGCATGCATCGGGACAGTGAACCTGTGTCGCCGCAACACATTAGCATAAAGTAAGCCGCCATTTTGATTTGGTGGAGATTATTAGTCACGTGTTCCAAATTTTACACGGACAGATCGTAATAAAATTTTTTTTAATTGTTTTTAAATTTTCTTTTTCAACATGATTGAGGGAGAAAATGTGTAAATAAGTCGTTTCGAAAACGAAATTCTGTCACTAATTGTGTGAGATTTTTTATTCACTTTGAAACGCTTTTGGTGTTTGTAATCGTGCTAGGCTATTCAGCGCCTTATTTGGGCACGCAGTAGCTGATGAATATGCTAATGTGAGGCGAGACAGGGATGCTGACTGTATACTATGTACGCATCGCTCAAAGCTTACCGTCACAGACTATAAGCCACATGCTGCCTGCCGCACAGGCTGTGAGCGCCGATAATACACACACACACCCACCACAAGCGACATAAACCAACCGCCACCGAACACAGTCGGTCTATACGTCAACCAATGAATCGATGCGAGCGATTGATTCGGACGTTTATGAAGTGATTCGGTGATGAACGTACCTTTATAAAAAAAAAAAACGTGGAATGTTCATCACAGATATCATTTTTCAGCGAAATGATACACTTTATCATTTATCAGCATAGACTACTGTCAGTCATGTTTTAGATATTATTCTTAAATCACAAATGTCACTGTTTTTCTTCGCAGTCACATTTAGTCTATCAGTTTGAAAACGAAATTTGCTCACGATAGTTATTTCTGAAGTTTAAATTTTTTATAAATACAGAAATATTCGATTTGACAGTTGCGCTATTGCGAAACATTGCAAATATTTGAATGTGTTTTTCGACTTGTGTGAAAATTTTTTTTTTCACCCAGGTCGATTTACAAAATACTATTATCATAGCTTAGCATAGCTTATCACAGTTATATCTGGCATATTGTTTTTATGTACCACTGCGACCTACGGTTTTCACGGTACCATTTTGCATGTGTGTGACTCAGTGAAAACGTTTTATATCCCATATAGACCTCCAGTTTTTACTTTAATCAATACATACCTTTTGTGAATTTGTGAACAGCACTTAGGTGAAACTTCAACGACGCATATTTCTGCAACTAATCTGCAACCCCCGTTTCTCGCACCATGCGACATAGCATGAACATTTGCTACAGTCTACGCTTCTAGCTTCAACATATTACAGACATTTTTCATCTGATTTTTACGGCATTGCACAACCTGTCCGCGCACGGCACATCAAAAATAGTTGGCATGTGTTAATACGACATGCCATTTTAAACACATTTGGGATAGGCACAGAGCCAATAGGCCAGCTATCCCAGATGCTTCATTAATTAAATAATTTTTCAAACACTACTTCATCATGTCAAAGCAGTATGACAGCGAAGGATTCATGTCATCGCCTCTAGAAGGTGCGGGTGCTAGAACAAAAGATAGCTATCATCCCGACAGTGAAGGCAATGAGGTTCGATTCCGAGCAGCTGACGAGGAATATCAACGCCTCAAAGCCGATTTTGCTCGGATTGCTCGGGATAGACGTTTGAATTCCCACTCGAGGAGTGACTCATCAAGGAGTTCTTCACCGCTTGGTAGACAGCCGCAGAAACGAGCTACGAACTTGCCCAAGTTTAGAATTGCAACTTTCTACGCCTCTGATGTGGAGCTCTGGTTTAATCAAATCGAGACGCAATTCGCCCTCCACCAGATCGATGATGACGACGAGAGGTATAGCCTAACCTGCGCTGCACTTTCTGGCGAGATTGCATCAGACGTGAGAGACGTGCTGCTGCAGCCTTTCAGGTCAAACAAATATGACAGCCTGAAAGCCATACTAATTGAGAGGCGAGGATTGACAACACCTGAAAGGGTTAATAAAGTTATCTCTGGCGAGAAGATTGGAAGCGACATTCCCTCGCGGTTCCTGAGGCGTCTGCAGAAGACTGCAGGTTTCGGCACCAAAGCTGTTGTTGGAAAGGCGGTAATTCGGCAAGCGTTCATAAGACAGATGCCCGCTTCCATCAGAGCCCATTTGGCGACTCAACCCGACAGTGCCTCCCTCGAGAGTTTGGCCGTTTTGGCTGACAGGGCACTAGCTGCAGAACAAGACGTTGAAGAGAGTAAGCCGGGGGTCGCAGAAATCAAAGTCGACGAGACCAGCAAATTAGTTGGTTTGTTAGAAGATCTATCCAAACGCATCAAGAAATTAGAGACAGTAACAACATCTGAGAGGAAACGGAATAAGGGACGTGGACGAGCCAATAACTACGCTCACGCGCCTGCATTTGCCCCTAATGTACAGGCCTCAGGTTTCATTAGTAACCAATATAGTCAATATAGAGACGTTAAAGATAATGCTCGACCTGTCGTTCCGCCGCCGAATGCACAGGCCATTGAGTTTGTTAATAATTCAAATAATTGTACTAATGCACAACATAATGTTTGACCTTTCGCACCGCCGCCGCAAAATAATGTCGCACAACCGATCGACACAGCCACTGCACAGGTTTGCTATTACCACCACACTTATGGTGAAAAGGCGCGCTTGTGCAGTGAACCCTGTTCATACTATGTTTCATTAGGTCAGCGCGAAGTCGCTAATATCGCGTTATCGCACTCTAAGTTATTATATGTCGCAGATAAAGGACACAAATGCAGATATTTGATCTACACGGGCGCAGCTGTCAGTGTTCTGCCGAAATCTTGTGCTAACGGGATTCCGGGCGCTGACAGTCTCCCCCTGGTGGCAGCTAATAACAGCACTATAAAGACTTACGGCAATTGTAAACGCGTCGTCGATGTCGGTTTAAAGCGCGAATATCCGTGGACGTTCATAGTGGCAGATGTACAGCAACCCATAATCGGGGCTGATTTTTTAATCCACTACAATTTGCTCGTAGACTTGAGAAGCAGATGTCTTCGAGACATGCGTACAGGCTTAGCCATTGCCGCTTCATTATCTTCGATTAAACCTCTGTCATTGAACAGTGTCGATACAGTTTAAAATGAATATACTAAACTCCTCGGCCAGTTCCCGGAACTGACACGCCCTACGACAAAGGGTGAGCCCGTCAAAAATGGCATAACTCACAAGATTGTGACTAAAGGTCACCCGGTTTTTGCTCGACCACGACGTTTGGCTCCCGATAAGTTGGTTACCACCAAACGTGAATTTGACGATATGATTAAATTAGGGGTCATTGAACCCAGCGACAGCGAGTGGTCCTCAGCGCTTCACATGGTGCCAAAGAAAAACCGCGATTGGAGACCATGCGGGGACTACCGTAGTTTGAATGCACAGACCGTACCGGACTGTTACCCGATTCGCATATTCAAGATTTTACGCAGCGGTTAGCCGGATCGAAAATTTTCTCGAAGATAGACTTAGTCAGGGCTTATTACCAAATTCCGGTGGAACCGTCCGACGTACACAAGACTGCTGGTACCACACCTTTTGGCTTGTTTATTTTCACTAGAACCCCATTTGGTCTGAAAAATTCCGGTCAAACGTTTCAGCGATTTATAGACCACGTGACACGCGGACTTGATTTCGTTTTTGTTTATTTGGATGACCTACTGGTAACCAGTCCAGATCATAAAACGCATAAGAAACATCTACGAATTCTTTTTGCTCGACTATCGGAGTACGGAATCATCATTGGTCCTGAAAAGTGTCAGTTCGGAACATCTGAATTAAGTTTCTTAGGTCACCACGTTTGCGCCGAAGGAATTTCGCGTAGCCATGTCGCGTCTCCGTCTATGTCCGCCACGTGACACACAACAACACAACATTTTCCAATTCAAGGAAATCGCTACATGTACTCATGTATTCTTGCGCCGAATCGCAATTGCACCGCCTCTGACCGCCCCTTACGACGGGCCATACAAGGTCGTCGCGAGGAGTGGCAGAGTAATGAAAATCCTAGTTAAAGGCAAGGTTGAGACGGTCTCCTTAGATCGCGTTAAACCCGCTCACATGGAGTGCGAGCCTACAACAGGTACGACAACACAGCGTAAACCGCCAAACAAATCACGGAAGTCGACGGCTACCAGGACATCTAGTAGGAATCCACAGGGTCCACCTAGACCTGGTAGTGCGAACACTCCGACGTCCAACGGGACGAGAGTCAACACAAAAAAGTCGACGGCAGTCAGAAGCAATAAAAAATCGGCCACAGTCCCAAAGCAAATAGATGTTAAAGTAAACTTGTCCAACAGAGACAATACTTACGTAGCGCCGCATTCGCGAGCCCCTGCCGCGTCCTGCGCTAACTGGAACGGCGGTGGTTTACGAACGTATTCCCGCATACCTTTACATCTACGGGGTAAAACCCCGGGTGCTGCTGACGCCGCAATCGACTCGACAAAAAGCAAACATGCGAATATCGCTAATCGCGAAAAAATTTCGACCGACCAAACTGTGCGAAAAACTAGAGTCGGACGCACAATCCAGACTCCTGCTCGATTTGTGCAGATGGTTCACGCCATAGTCGCGCCCAATGACGTCTATGGCGGGCCCAACCGCATACCTCGTAATCACAATGTTGTTAAATTGTAAATGAATATGCCAGGCCTGGCAGAATTGTGTACAGATATATAAATGTAAAGACATTTTCTTTTAGCAAGTTCATTGCTAAAGCATTAATAGCAATTCTGTTAATTAAATGAATGGGTTGATCGCAGCTTGCAGCACATGAATAATATATAAAGGACAGTTGGTGTTAAGAGGATCGGACAATTCACGTATAATGCTGCGCTTTCAACCGCCCACAATGTAACCACACCCGCTATATTTTTTTTAAAGAACACTATGCTTAGTATAAGAGGTTACATATTTGACAACCCCGCTACTTGCACGAAGCAGTCTCCTAGACGTCAGTTTGGTCCTACGTTGTCACTCAGCCAGGGGTAATGTAGGATCCTGACATCGCTTAGTCAATGTGGCAGTTATCCCCAGATTCCTGGACGCAGGCTGACGGGGATGACCGCCTCGTTGTCATACCGTGGTGACGTGCGCACACAGAGCAGTGTGGTGCGGCCCTTGGTATTTTTCCCTCACTTCAAGCGTAATACTCAGCGACTGCGGACGTGCCGCGGCTCGCTCTCGCTAAGTCCATAGAGACGTGCCGTGCGCGGATGGTTGTGCTTTGCTGTTATCGCATGTTAATCAAATAAACATGACAAGAGAGAAGACAGTTTCCTGGTTTGTTTAATACCGTCGATCAGACGGATGAGGAAGATATTTGAGTTTTGATGGCGAGATTGGGAGGAGTCCTTCGTCGGCCGTTGTGACCCCATAGCGGAACTCCCGGTGTAGGTTTACCACGACATATTGGTTAATCCGACCCTTCAATTCGCCATAATATCACCGAAATATTTAAATTTGACAAAATATTTGAAAATATATACTTACTTATGTAATTTCAACTATGTGTTTCAAACTGTTTAATTGGATACGTTCCAAATGAAAAAATACCATACAACGTTATTTATATCCTAATTTAACTGTGTATACTACATGAGTGTATTATATATATGATAAATGATAATTCCATCAATTCAAACCTTCGTTAGCTTTGATGTTGAGGAAATTATGTCAACCTATGGATAGCATGATGTATAATAAACCTCGTTTAGATCGATGTGATATGAGCATTGACCTTTGCTGGTCTTTGCAATTAATATAAAAAAATATTTTCCTAAAATAATACCAATTAAACACTTTAAGTTTCGAGAAGGCAAAGATAGGTCATTTGAAATATCATACCATGTTGTACAGCATAACTGTTTACATTACTGTTGGAGTTTTTGACTTTTCAATATTTACAAAATTGCTGAATTTCTATGATGGTGATAAGAGAGCTCTCCTTCGTATCTAGAATTTACAAATGATTTAGTGGATCAGGAAACTTTGAAATCATGAAAACATCACCACAGGTTGTTTCTTCATGGTCATCCAATATTCATACATAATGCAGGAAGCACCATAGACTTACTATTTCCTGTATTCAACATTAAAATACACATGATAAAGGTACAAAGACAATCTTGATAAACACCTCAAATTAAATCACTCAAACCCACACCAGTCTGGCAAAAAAGATAATAACGTGACGTGATTGTCTCAGATGTTCAGTAAATAAATTTGTGCTATGGTAGATTATCGAACACTACTGGATTCCATTTATCGACATTTCAGTATTGATGAACATTCAATATTCAAGAGAATAATATCCTTTTTTGTTTGAGTCCTTGATTCACTGTCCCAAAGAAACAAATTTAGTCTTACTCAACAGACGGACAACTATGTCAACAATGTCACATTATGTTTTTGCCAGATTAACGAGCATCCCATTCGATGATGGGAATTTTCTCTGTTACATCACTAGCTCAAATTTTATTGATGACATTGGAATTTGTGACCCAGTATCTACATGTGTCAAAACATCATGGTAAGGGCGGGCACGTGAAATAAATTGTTCACTCAGAAGAAATCCACACTCTCCTAAACGAAAACTTTAGACAACCAATATCAAGTTTCTTACATGAAATGTTACCAATTAATACCATCAATAAATATAATCTTGATGCCATCTTGAACAAACTAAAACACATAATAGTTTACCCAAAACTGAAACATTGCATTGATACCAATCCATCATCATTAGTGATAGATAAATTGTCATTACGGAGTGTTTACTAGGATATCCCCTTTGGGATACAATTTTTGTATATAATTATTTCCTAAAATTGTTTGAGGTGATCTAGACAAATTAGACGGAGCTAAGGCATACTCCCATAGCAGTGTACTTATGTGACAGGTAAGTATAATTATGCATCGGCTATGCATTGGCTATGCGAATGATGAGTGTATAATTCTGTGTATAGATCCATTGGCTAGGCATTGGCTATGTGTTGCCTGCATTGGATGATGTACAAATATGTTCAGTGTACACCAGGTCGTGGTCTATTAAACCCGACCTGGATCTGGTGATTTGGCATCATGCGATCGGTTGATTTTGTTTGGCCACGTTTTTCCATTTTCCGGATAAAGATGATTTTGTCATTCTGATTTTGTCAGCTTGATGGCAACACGCCGCTCTAATATGCTTCACTGAAGGAATGACATTCATTCATTTCAGGTTAGTTTTGGACTAATAATAAAGGATAATGGTTTAATAATAATGGATTATTATCAGCTTAATTATAGTTTAATGTTTAATATATAATGTTATAATATGTATTATCTGCAGTTTAGGCAGATTACTAAGCATTCTGATTTGTGCAAGCTTGATGGCAACACGCCGCTCTTATATGTTTAACTGAGGGAATGACATTCGTTTATTTCATAATAAATCCTGACCGCAGCTCAGAATAGCCGAGATGTTTGTTGTGTTTGTTCATGATGGTAACGGCTCGCCGCTCTCCATAACGGCATAAGTTTAATTCGACCTAAACACGACGATATCTAATCACCGGATCCTAGAACCCGAAATCCCTCCACGGGTTGAGTAATGATGGAAAGCAGCCCGTAACATTTGGCGCCCGAGCAGGGACAGTGTAACAGTGTTGAAACTGCCCGGTCCGGGGATCGAACAGCCAACCCTGGCATCGTGATGCCTGAGCGCTACGAATCTAGCCAAAGAGTCGACTCGTTGGCCAGAGTAGTAGTGATCACTCTAGTCCACACTACGCACACCCGGCTACAAATATGTGCTCGTTCCCGAGCAGCATTCAACACCCTCGTGGGTTGAATTCTTCATTTTTTCTGCATACCTCATGCATTTTTTACTGCAACCGTGTTGGCTACAAACCTAGAATATCCTACTAGGGCAATACAGGCCAGAATAACCGACATTGGGCGCCATTGTAACGGTGTTGAAACTGCCCAGTCCGGGGATCGAACCACCAACCGTGATGCCTGAGCGTTACGAATCTAGCCGAAGAGTCGGCTCGTTGGCCAGAGTAGTAATCACTCTAGTCCACACTACGCACACCCGGCTACACTTAGATCTATTTAAAGCATTTGACACTCTAAACAAATCCATTTTAATAGAGAAACTAAATACTACGACGATATTCAAGGATGTGCCTTAGACCAGATAAAAAAAGTGTACAAATAAATCATATGAAATTTCCTTTTATACATTTAACAACATGAGTCCTACAAGGATTTACTATCAGGACTTCCCAAAAGCTAGCAACATATTTCAAAATATTTTTTTATACCGAACGATGCGCCCTTGATTGTAAACACCACAGCTATCATACATTCAGCAATAAAATGATAAATATGAGCTGCAGAAATTCTGTCACTGGTTAATGTCAAATAAACTTTCCTTGAATTTACTAAAATCAAAATATATGTTGTTTTAGAAACAACAAAAACGCATCGAAATACCCAAATTGACAATCAATTAATTACACAAACATAGAATGTGTCGACGAATTAAATTACTTAGTACTTAGCAACACCCAAAACCAATGAATCAGCACACGATTTTATACAGCATTTATTTTTCTGCCGCGTCCACACTGGCCAGTGGTCAAAATAAAATTAGAAACCAAACTGAAAATTACAAGCTGATGACACATAATGACTGAAATTATATTTATTTAATAATCAATTAATACGTGCTTACACCTCCTACCTCATTATGGGGCGTTTTGTTCCTGAATAGGGAGGATTAAAACTAATTTGCGCACATCACGCATGACACTTGTGTATTTATTACTATCTGACAGTTTATAAGACACTTGAACTTGTCTTACACGACCCTTGTGATCAGGATATACCTCTGACACTAGAGCTAGACGATAATCTCCTCGTATTGCATTCTGATCTGCAACCAGAACCAAGCCCCCTATCTCTAAATTTCTGACTTCCACATGCCATTTAGTTCTTATGACAAGTGAAGGGAATATGGACTAATGCCAGTTTTTTCCAAAATTTACTCACTCCTTCCTTGACATACTTAGCTCTACGTGACACGTTGGACACATTGGACCAATCCCCTGATTGCACTCTATAGCGCGTCCTAAGAGCAGCTCGTTGGGAATAATTTGTGCTAAATCATCGTTACCTCTTGTGTGAGATATGCCTAAAGGCCTTTCATTGACTAAGTCTGACGCTTCAAAAACGGCATCGTGTTAATACTGCATCGCCTACAGCTAAAAATATAGTTTTTTGGCATCCACTGCGCCATTGGTATGCGGCGCGTTAAGTGTATGGAACCGCCACTCTGTGTCCACTATAGTCAGATTCACATTAAATTCAGCAACCAGGATTATTGAATTTCGCGAATTTGTCAGTCAATTCTCAACCAATTTCCATGAAATTTTACACACACTATTTTCCATTCATGTCGTGACTACCCTGAACATTTCGGCTTTATAGAGGGCAACATTTTTATTTATTTACTACATGTCAAATGGTCTTACTTTTTAAATACTTATCAAAACTACGCGAAACTTTCATGGTAGTCACGACATGAATGGAAAATAGTGTGTGTAAAATTTCATGAAAATTGATTGAGAATTGACGGAGAAATCGGCGAAATTCATCCACCACAGTGAATGTGAATCCTGGTATAGACCATCCTGTCTCGTAAGCTCCTCTTTGCTGATTGACTCTCGTAATTTTTTTAATTCTGATGCCGCCCCAACAATAAAATTCCCGGGATCACAGTAAACTATACAAGGGCTGCATCTGATCGACTGGGATTTTCTATGTACCAGTAGGAAGCCATCGGTCGCATAATCACGAGCTATATCTACGTACTCATCTCTTGTAGATAAACTGTTATCGGACCGAAAAAGTCTACTGCACAATAACTGAAAGGTGGATTTGGCATTGTTCTGAAATCAGCAATATCACTCATTACTTGATTTAAATGTTGTTTCCTATTTTAACTGCAGATTACACATAATATATTATATAAACAATAACCTTTACTATTTTACGACGTTTTATCACCCACGTTATATTCCTGAGTTTTACCATCGTAGCATAAACACCACCATCACCTCTGTTGTGGCAATCTATTGCCAATCATTTAGAGAGATTATCATGTGGAAGTATTGGTACTTTACAGTTTGGGTCCTTCTCGCTATCTAACCTTCCGCTTGTTACAACAAGTCATGTATTTTTATCGCGGATTGGTGCTGGTTTTGCTACTGACTTTGTATCAGGTAAATCAATCTGACTTATTTTGTACAAAAAGTATCTTAGTTGCCGTTTTCAATTGATCAGAGCTGAGGGGTGACAATAGTTTAGATTTTGTGTTTATGTTTACTGATTTTGTCTTGCTGATCCATGCGTTTACCCAAACTAAAACTATTGCTACTGTTTTCAGAGGTTTAACAAATTGACTAAACCTTGAAACTGTTATCAAATATTTTAAATTCAACAGTTCAAAACTGCTCAACTCCTAATTGCCTCCTACCAAAGCCTTATATTCTACTTGATTTTTAGCCTGGGATCTTGTGGTAATTTTAGTAATTTTTTTTCTTTGTAAGCCTATTACCTCACCCTCTTTGACTAATTTCAATGGCAACTAAGACCATGGCACCAGAAGCGTTATCTGAACCATCGCAAAATGTAATTAATACTGGGTTCGCACACTGATCAATTTTAAAGCATCTTGGATAACATATTTCAGAAATTTTTGTGATTTCTTTGAAAAAATGTACCCATTTAGGCACTAGATCATTTGGTATAGGCGCGTCCCAATTTGTATTTCAAAGTTACCCCTAATTTCAGAGCGTTGTCATGTTCTACGGAAAAATATAGCACAGCACTTTTCATTTTGAAAGGTGCATCCAGGCCACACTGCCATTAATTACAATTCTTTTAGTTAAAGCGTTTAGCATATTTTGACTTACTTCACTTACATTAGGTCAGGCCCTGTACGTATACATTTTCTGAATTTTTCTCGAGCAATTAATGGAGCCCCTAGCATAAAGATAATCTTTCTCGACATCGAAGCCCTGTGGCCTCTGTGCCTTTTACTGCATTAGGAAGATTTATAGTTGCTTTATTTTCGGTGGTTTTTTTACCTGAATCTATCTACATTTTTATTTGAAAATCTTAGTTACTTCAGTCTCTACTTTATCTGGACTATCAAGTATGTCATCTACATACATGGAGTTTACAATCGTATCAACTGCTCCCTCTAAGTGGCTAAACTTTGGTAAGTTAGCCTTGTTGCTAACATTACTAGGCAGGCTGCTGGCCTATCACCTATGTTGACTCTTAATATTGCATATGTCTCAATCGGACCAGTGTCATCTGGCCATAAAATGTAAATGTACTTTTTTGTCCTCTAGGTAGACAATATTGTACACTTTTGATAAATCTCTTATAAGGCCGTATAACCCTTCCCTAAATCTAAGCAGGACACACCTTATGGGGTTTAGTACATCCGGCTCTTTGGCAAAAATACTGTTAAGTGAGTACCCATGTACTGATTGGCTGGAATTTCATACTATACGACAAGGGGTTGTTTTACTCATTGGGTTCAATGCTAGTTGATGTGTTACATACCAAACCGACCCGTCCCGTTTTCAATCTCTTTAATAGACAGCTTTCCAGCAGCATTTCTATCAACCATGTCCTTAATTTGAAAACCATAAATGTATTTCAACTATAATCTCTTTCTAACCGACGCAGTGTTGAATATAAAACTGCTTTAACAGCATAAAAAATACCTGGAAGTTGATTTTGATTAAGCAAATATGGGTACTTGGCATCAATACTGAGTATGCGTTGAGTAACAGGTAGCCCCTGGAGACCCAATAATACCGGCCTAAAGTGATAAGATAAGATGAAATTTATTTTCAATCGGCATCGTGCAGTAAAAATATTCCGGCTCGATCACATGTATAGCAATTTGCTAGCTGGCGCAAAACAGTAGACTTCTCAATACAGGAACGTTTACCATAATGTTGTAAAACCCTTTTGTCTAAACTAATGGTTGGTGTCGTGTTTATTAAAATCGGAAGACTATATCTAATACATTTACTTGAAAAAAATCATTTTTGCCCAGGCTATTTCGTATTTTGTGACATCCTTGTAATGAACAGCTGTGGGCCGTAGCATTTGTTGTAAAATTAAAATTAGTAAACTACTTTGGATAATTTATAATATAAATGTATACTGTCTCCCCTCTGATGTGATAGACAAGCTATAGACAGAAATTCCGTCTCTAGCGTAAATTTAGACTGTTGCACAGGTTAGACAAGCTAGCGCCAGACTGTAAAACAAAAGACTGCTATCCTCGCAGAATTAACGAGACAGTAGGCCTACGGTGTGAAAGATCGTGTTAAAATGTACAGATTTGTATAGAGCCATCCTCAGTGCTCATAATGACCTCGATAGCTCAGAGTGCTTAAAAAATCCTGCTATTATTGCACAACTTGTGACCAAGAGGTAGCGTGCTCGGCCTTAGACCTCCAGGGCTCGAATTTCGAATCCTGTGTCTGGAGGACAGTGTCATCCCATTCATCTCACCATCCTCATCACCACCATCTCCTAGCCCAGTTTAGCCTATATGTGCACAAAGGTGGCCTAAAGCCCGATTCATTTTATTTACTCAACGCATACAATACAAGCTTTTGAATGGAATGCCTCCTGCCTAGAACCATTGCAGCCATACGTGGCTATTAGCTGTGTGATCCATGTACATTCTTGGGGTGACAGGGCTTCGAGCAAGGCACCTCCGTTGATCTGGAATACACCGCCACCATATAACAAGTCCTCGCCATCACTGACTTTCTTTAACCCTTTGAGTGCGGGCGACGCTTTTAAGCGCATTCATACTGTTTTTCCACAACTAAAATTTGACAGAAATTGAACAAATATGCATGTATAAATCTTGAGTAAAGCCCCCTTTGTGAAATTTAGCAGGTTTAATTTTTAAGTAAGGAGGTATTTTCCTTTCATTTGAAGTTGGCAATTGCGTGAGCAATGCCAACTTCAAATGAAAGGAAAATGTTAAGTAGTAATGAAGCACTTAAAGAGTTAAATCTACTCTGAAGACATATTTTCGAAAGTAAAATTGTACCCACCACCCTCTGTTAGGTGTCCCCAAAAAGAGGAAATGACCATACTTCTTACCTTACATTTTACACACTATACAGGGAGACTCATGCCCCCCAGACCTCATATAAATACCTCTATAAAGCATCGTTCCCCCTCTTCCGTCAAATCCTGAATCCCTCACTGACCTCAAGCATATAAGCATATTAATTAAACAAATAATCATGATAACTATGCTACCAGAACTGCTTACTTTGCAGAGCAGAATGCTTTGCGAGTCGTCATGGGACATTCACACAGGCACGCCCTCTGGCGAGTTGGTCAATACCTGAGCCGCCATTTGTTTTATTTCCATGTAAGGGTACATGCAAGGGTACTTCAAAGCCGAAAGGCTGTAACTGCATGTCTTTTGACTTTGTACGACAGTATTATAGTGATAATCACCCTTCGGTATTCATGAGTATTTTGTTGCGGATATTAATTCACCTATTTTTTGTTGATCAGCTTGGTAATGAAATGACTTTAAGTGCTTACTTTTCAAGTTAACATTTCGTGAGCACCTTTTTGTCTTTGGCTCTGCATGACGGAATACTACTTCGAGTTCACTATTGTAAAAAAACACAGTAGTTGATCAATAAGTTCAAATATTGACACGGGTGTAGGGTGCAGACTACAGGTCCTGCCAAGTGACAGTTATGGATCTGATGGGAAAGCGAATCCTTGAAAACAGTGTCTTTTGTCCATTGCTATGCCCCTATATTTAAAGTTGCAATGGTACCATGCATGGGTAGAGCTGTTTTCAAAATGACACTGCATAATCTGATAATAACCAATGGTAAGGGGTCATCGCAAAGGTTTGCAATGTATCGGATTTTACCACCCATCTACCTCTCCACTGGCCGGGACACGAAAAATCACCACAATGATAAATATTGAAAATAATTATTATTTTATTCCTTTCAACGCGGGGACCGACTTAAGACGTCAGAATCTGACGTCTATGGACGATCCCCGCAGTGAAATAAGTATTAAAAATGTATAATAGCCGTTGTCACATAACATAGGTATTCAAATGAGAGCAAAACCAGCCAACCAAGACATTTATGATTATATCAAATTGAAAAAAAACCAAAGCATCAACGATTTAAATTACTTATATTTGTTTAATTTGAGACTAAGCATTTGCAAATCTTTGTGGCCAGACTCCACCCACCCACACCTCTGTCCAATTTTATTTATAGGAAACATGTACAAAAAAAACAAGAAAAAAACACACATGCACAAAAATCCGAGTTGGGGCTTGACCAATTCCTAGTTTTTTCGGTTTATTGGATTTGTTTAACTTGACAAGACCCCTTAGCGATGCAAGGAATAAATTCGTTATTTGTGGTTGATTTAAAAATATTGTATAAGCCAATTTTTATTGAAACAATACAAGTTTGTAATACAGGGTTTCGTTTGGAAGAAAACAAAATAGTCTGCTTTTTTGACAGATGTAATAGACACATATTATTGTAATACAAGCACAGCAAACACGAGACATTAAACCAATCTTGATTTAATGTTCGCCCATCGTCTACGATGCTGGCCCAACATTTAGCTAACATTGATTTACTGTCTCGTGTTTGCTGGGAGCTAGCTAGGTTTCGTTCGGAAAAAAGAGAATCGTCAGTTTTGTGGATATGCATGTAATAGACGCTTTTTATTGCAAAGGCTGCGTTCGAAATAAATAAATTTGTCAGTTTTGTTGACATGTAATAGACGCATTTTATTGTAATACAAGATTTCGTCCAGAGAAAAGATTATCGTCAGTTTTGTTGACGCATATACATACGCCATGGGTAAGCCTATACGGAGAGATAAGAGCATTATGATAAGCTGATGGCTTGGTACTAAACCAAATAAACCGCTAACAGAATTAAGAGAAGAGCTTTAAGATCATTTGATAAAGACTCAAGTCAAGGCCGGAAGCAATCTCCCGATATAATTATAATCCTTCAGCAGTGTATATCTCATTCGACGTTGACAAATTGTAATTCGATGTTGCGCCAGTTTCACAGACGGGGGATCAACATCCAACCAACATTCGGCCAAGATATCGTGTCTTCTTATATTATTATATTCTACTATTTTAACCTCAAAGGCTCTGTTTTTAAAAAATGGGCGGCTGCTGAAATACAAAATCCTTAATACATAGAAAAATGTGGTAAGTACTTTAAAATTATGTAGATAATATAATAATTCGTCGAAAGATCATAACCAGTTCGAACTAAAATGACAGTTTTTTAATTTCAATGTTTCGAATGTTGAATTAGTGCCTATTTATTTTGCATAAAATATTATTCTACTTTAATACAGTCACCTAAAATGGCGCTCGTGCCGACGGCACTTGTTATAGGGAATTGAGTGGAGTCGCACCCAATCTTGTAATGAATCCCCACCCGTATAACACGAAGCATAAACCCAATGCTGGGTCAACATCGGACATGAATCTCATATGCTGACCCAACATTTGGCCAACGCTACTTGCCTGGTTAACCCTTTAGACGCTAAATTATTCAACTGAAATTTTCACTCACTTGAAGCTGTGTTTCAAATTGTGTCTCAAATTTGACAAAATGGAGGTCAACAAACTTGAAATCTTGCTGATTATTGTCACTTTTTATCTTTAACAGGTTTAAAAGCTGAAATGCAATGTGCTAATAGAAAATGTAAAAAACGAATATGGACGGTACCGGCGGTTAAATGGTTAAGACAGGAACCACTGCGGCCAAGCTTGCCGCAGGGTGTCCCGTACACTGTGATATACTTTAACCCTTTAACCGCCGGTGACGCATATATCCGGGTTTTTATTTTTTATTAGCACATTGAGTATCACATTTTAAATATGTTAAAGATAAAATGTGACATCAACCAGCAAGATTCAAAAAGAGTTGACCTCCATTCTGACAAATCTGAATAATTTTCACTCAGTCGTGAATGTTTAATGTCTGCTATTTAAATGACTGAATCATATGAAATATATTTTTATTATAACAAAGAAAAACATCAATTTATACCAGTATTTTTTATTTTATTCCCCGTTTTATTAAACCTGCTTGTATAAAGCCCTTGAAAAACTGTTTTCTGTGTCATTTCTTCAATTGATGTTATTAAAGTATTTTTTTATTGAAGTATTGGTCATTTCACTCAGATATGCAAACATTACACAACTTCAAACATATGTGATGAACCTTTTAAAATATCATAATATCATAGTCAAGTCCAAAAATATATTTCTTCCGGATTAGGTGAGGTACCAGTTTTGTCCGCCACAATATCGTCTTGAAAAGTCAAAAAGCATTAACGGCTTATTTTTCAAGTAAGCAGTTACCGCGTTTTGGCTTTTGATGCCCCAAAGGACGGCAGAATAGATCCTTGTATGCGAGATCTTTATGAAGTATGGATTGATTATCGATGAAACGTGATCTGGAAAATGTGTCGCGCATAATGCGAACCTCTGCTTCCCGCAGCGACGTTTTGATGCCGATTTCAATTTATACCAAGGAATGGCCCAAATTAATTTAAAATGCTTGCGCGGACAGTAGGCCTATTTAACTATGAATAATTCAGCAGAAGGTTTAAAAATAGTCTATATTGTTGGACGCTATATAGGCCCACATGATGTACAACGGCTTTGCTTAAAAAGGTATAATGTAGTTATTTATGTAATACGTTTGAAGAGCCATGCTTGAGCTAATGAAAAAAACACAGAATAACTTATAAATCAAATAAATATTACCCAGAGGCTATAACTAAATACAAAAGACTTCTGCAAATATTTACACTAATACCGAACCTGTTTTTTTGTGAACGGTACCTGTTGACGATATTTTGTACGTTTTGTGGATAAGCTCCGTGTAGATCGGGAAAAGCTTTTGATCCGACTTTAACCAAACAGTGGCCGCTTCCCAGCAAACACAAAACATTAGTATAACATTTGTACAACGTCGGCCCAACGTCTTCGACGTTGATCCAACATCGTACAAATGTAATACAAATGTTTTGTGTTTACTGGGTTACCAGTCCAGTCAGCAAGAAAGGCTGAGCTAATGTTGTTTTAAAGTTGGCCCAGCGTCGTGAACGTCAAACCAGCATTGGATCGGCGTGTTTGCTGGGGTGTGTTGTGGGGCACTCGACCAGTTCCAGATTTGTTTGGCTCGTGAACTATTGATACGACATGATCCGCGCGGTTGTTGTTGTTTGCGCTCCACGGCAGCGAAAATCGACTTGAATGCTGCTCTGCAAAGTCAAGAGGCAGTAACTGCCCACTTTTCAAGTAAGCAGTTCCTATTTTTTGGCGTTGCCGTTTGGCATGGAGGCTTTTTGCAGTAGGCTATACAGTTCATTACATGCTATATTAAAAGGTCACATAATGATTAATAGCATAACTTGTATATTAGGTATGTATGAATTTATGAATGAATTGTTCAGGGTAAGATTGAAATAAATGTTTATACCACCAATCGCTTCAAGACGCCACGAGTCGAGAGTTGGCGCCGAAAAAGCACATCACAGACAACCTCTCGCAAGAAGAAGCCGAGAAACTCTGAGGGGAACTGTCAACTCGACCCGTGACATTACGTGCCCTCTTGAACTCGGATCTCAGTTCGACTCTGCATTTCCCCCCCCCCCCCAAACACACACTGTTCTGCTCAAGATTTCATGACACTCCCTGCACACAGCCACAGCCTGTGATCTGTGTGTGCGGTCTGCGGAGTCCAATAAGCCACGTCACCGGGATATTAATATAAGGATATTACGCGGTGCCGTAATCTGTGGTCGTTTGAAGCCCGCTCGGATCTCGAGTACTTGAGTTTTCGGCAGTACCTGCACGGGGGTAATCGGTCTGCGGCTACCGGCGACATGCGGTGTCACACCATGCCCTGTGCTGTCACATAGGTGAGTGGACGTTCTGTTTTCATCCATAAGAGTACGATATTATGTGAATCGCTGCAGGGATTCAGCTAACTATGCTGCCGTGCAAAGTCTGAGGCATTAACTGCTTACTTTTCAAGTAGGTGGTGGCTTTGTAAAGCTTTTGGAGTATTGGTATAACAATTGCACGACGCTCGGTGATCAGCAGATCCTGCCATGTGACAGACAGTGCCACTATAGGTTAGAAGTAGATCACTCTACTTTTGGTCCAAAACTTTATAATGCAGAGTAAAAGTGCTGACATGAAGGGCCAAGGGGTCCTGTAAACAATCCAGCTGTTAGAATAGGGGCAGAGTAACAATTAACCCTTACAACGTTGAATTATTTTTGTTAAAACCATGGAGAGTAAAGGTTTTTTTAAATTTGAAATCATTATAAATGTCTTAGCTAGCTCTTTCTGAATACCTATATATTATGGTATGGGTCTACGGCCATTATGAATGATTCTTTCAGTGCGGGGATCGTCTTTATACGTCAGAATCTGACGTCTACAGACGTCAGATTCTGACGTATAAAGACGGTCCCCGCGCTGAAAGGGTTAAAAACAATATATGGTTTTAAACGTGAATGCACCATTGTGATAAATTGCGTTGAGAAAATGTCCCTCCACCATTCTTCCGATAATTAGTCTCTGGTTCACTGCTACTCCAAACCAAAATTCTAAAATTATGTTTACCATTTTTCAAGTAAGTGGGATGACCACTCGCTCTCTGATCAACATCGGCAGTAGCGGAGCAACTGTGCGAAGCTATCTATGTCTACGTCCACACTTATGCGGGTCGCTGCCAGTCACGTATTTGTTATCACCTGTATTATCGGTCTGATTATTTGAGCTCAAGCTCAATTATTTTTTATGATCCTTTACGTTTTATCTCAAGATTTAATTCGTAATGCAAATCGAATATACACAATTCGTGTCCGGTAAATAACAATACATAATTAAGCTGCCCTCCATTTATTTTCTCATCAATTCAAGTTGTAAACATCATATAATTATGTTATTTTTACGACAATTACCATTTCATCAGATTTCGCATTATAAAGCCTTGCAATTTTTAAAACAATATGGTAGGCATATGATACTATAATCAGCTTGGTGCGAATGTAGAACTTCTAGGGCTTTATCCTTTACATAAACAAGGAATGTCCATACTTTTGAAACTGTCTTGATCTGTTATTAGGCTTTTTTTGTGCTCTACTTCAAATCTACAAGTGCACATTCTCAAGTTTCAGTCAGATTACCGTTCTCACTGAAAAAAAGTTAGAAATCGCACAAAATTAATGTTATTTATTTAGACTTAAAAAAACAACATTTATTTATTCACTTGAAGTTAACGCATGCCTGTCGCACCGAAGCTCCAAGGCTCTTCCCTCGAGATTCTAAGTGATTGAATAGAAAATCATCTTCCAAGAAACTTCATCTGATATGTTAGCAAAATAAAATATCATATAGATAACTGTGGTACCATTTACCAACTGTATAGCTAGTTGGTAAAAATAAAACATGTCTGAAATATTGAAACACTGATGTATGTTGGTATATAAATTTCAGTCACTTGAAGTTGTGTGTCGCGGTAGCGAGACACAACTTCAAGTGCTCTAGGGGTTGGTTAAACGATTTTAGTCGTGATTGCGCTTAAAGGGTAAACTAAACCCTTGCAGCAAAATTTTATGATTCACCTCTTGTTCACGTATACTTCTACACGGGTTGTGAGGACATGCTCAATCTCTTGTCTAAAATCAGGTTAGATAATATTATGTCTATCGAGAATTGCAATTTTTTAGATTTAAAGTAAGCAGATGTGAATAACTTTAACCCTTTCACGCCGAGAATTATGACGTCATTTTTTACAGACATTATCATCGACACTCACCTGCTGTTCACATTGCCTTTAGATGCCTATAATCTGTTTAAAAAGCTAGCATTCCGGTCATAATGTATAATGCAATGTGTAATGAGCTTGATAATGTTATTTTAATGTTATCCTGGCCTACCCAACTTGAAGCTGCCGGTCTCGTAGCCAGGCCCAACCTCAAGCGACCAGAAATGATATTTTTTTAAGTTCGCATTCGAGAGATTGAAACATGACTTTTATTTTGTTATATGTTATGCTCAAATTTTAATTATCTTTTTATATTAATTGAATTCGATTTTATTTCGCAATGGACGCCATATTCTGACATCTGAAGACGGTTCCCTGACTGGGAGAATAAAAAAAAATATAATGGCCGTAGACCCATAACATAGTTATTCAAATCAAGCGGAAAGAGCTAACTAAGATATATATGATGATTTCAAATTGAAAAAAAATTTGGTCTCCATTGTTTTGCAAAAAATATCTCAGCGTTGTAATGGTTATTGGGATAAAAGCTGATTGATTCACTGGGAACTAAATGTGTGTCTAAACATCAAGATTTGCTAATGTTTGATCTCAAATTATTTTTCACCCACTTGAAGTTGTGGGTCGCGGTAGCGAGACACAACTTCAAGTGAGTGAAAATTTAAGTAAGGTAAGGGTTGATCTCTCGGTCACTTAGACGTCCCGTTGGATATGAAAGTGTGTATCTGCCACTTCACAAACTGTTATTTGTGTAACTTAAACATGTTCAATCTTTGTTTACTCGAACATAACAGTCCTTGAGTTTAATATTATGTAGATTTGTTCTAGAGGCAATTTGATGTGTATCGTCAAGGTAAAATTGAAAAAAACACCTTCGGTCTCCATGGTTTTTACAGAAATATGTCACTTTTGTGGACATTCAGCCTTAATTGCACTAGGAGAACCTATACTGAACAGGTTTCTAAATTATAATCTCGGTCTGAAGCCTAGCACGGTACCTCTCGGGGTCACAGAGGCGTGCCACGATACTGAATCTTTACGATGCCTCCATCAATGTGTGGGGTGGACGTAGGGTGGTGGTAAACCATGACATATTTCCGATTCTTTAAAACATAAATACAAGAGCAGTGAAGAGCCTGAGGGCTCCTGTGTGACAGGCATGTGGCGCTAGCCACTACACCAGGACCCCCGCTCTCAGATGTAGATCTATCTCTCGTCGCACATGATGAAACCTATATCCATCACAAACAATACAGGTGTTGTGCGGGTCGTAGCCAGAGACATAGCTCATTGATATATGACAGGGAGCGCATACTGACAAAATCCGGGGACAAGGCCGGATCAATAATCCCAGAGGAAGCGGAGAACATACAGAGAGGACACAGTGGCCCAACGCTGATTCGATGCTGGGCCAGCGTCTGTGACGTTGCCCCAGCATCGGATCAGCGTTGGGCCAAGGTGGGAAGATACGCTGGGGTGACACGGTACGGTATTCAGCTTACGGGTGACGGGATCTGGACAATGGAGTCTATTGATCCCGGAACTCTTACGTCAGCCCTCTCTGGATTAACCTTTTAAACACCGGTCACCACCAAATGCAGTCTTGTATTTAATTCGTACGTAATCAGTACTTAATTGATGAGACAATGTGTGCTGAACAAACGGGAATTGTTTGGTCTCAAATTGAACACAACATAAGTAATTTGAATCCGCTTGCACATCATTTCAAGCGATTGAAAATTTCAATTAGATAACCTGGCACTGAAAGGGTTAATACTGATCTAAGTTGTTTTTGAATGAATGTGCTGCGGTTGACACCGCGCTCTAACTCACACTGGTACTTTAGTCCCCAAATTCACATTTAAACTCCCATGCCGACTAAAATTGATTCAACTGCAGCCAGATCTACTAATCTGAAAACGTGTTCTGTATGAATTAATTTAACCCTTAAAGGGCCATAGCCACGTCTATGGCAGTTTTTGTAGCTTTATTTTAGTCCTTTAAAAAAGAGAATTTTACTGAGAATTGAATCAGTGCACATGCTCTGCTTGGATTCCTTATTCACAGCAATACTGCAACTTCCAGCAATTTGATTTATCGTTCAACCAAGGGCATTATGTATAGGATAAAGCCCGAGGAGCTCTGCATTCTTAGCTGTGGAAAAGGCCGAGGCCGAAGGCTAAGAATGTAGACCTCCGATGGTTTTAACTTACTTAAAACACATCCGACCGTAATGAGGAACCCTCATAATCAACAGATCAGTCACGCCTGACTGATTATAGCACCATAGGCTTACCATGATAATTCGTCTGTATTTGACCAACAATAACTCTCCATTTCCGGCTTAGAATGTAGTGGTCAGACAAAGCAAATAAATGTAGCGGTCTGTTTTAAATTGAGGGGAAAAAGGGTATTAAATGCACTAGATTTGATTCAAATTGTTGTAATTCTATGATTGATATGATTAAAGTTAGGTTTCTAAATTCGATATACAAACACTTAGCGTTGAAGTTGTATATGTTTATGTCGCATGTATGATTCAAAGGAAGAGTTTATTAATAACACGATTAGATGCAATACAATGTAGAGGGGTTGGGTATTACGTACAAGTCTAGCTTACGTCAAAACAACTGAATAACGGATGTGGATTAGCTTATTAAATTCCCACTTGATCGTCGGCGATCATTCTTGTTTGGTTACATGCACACTTCGATAGATATGAGTCTTTTTTCTGATGAGTCGTACATATTATAACTGTCAGTTTCTTTCTTTGTAGATCAACGATGGATATACCACTTGATTCAGACATTATCAGGATAATAGTATCTAGCACAACATCACACGTCTGACTAAAAAACAATGCAGTGTCCTCTAGTGGACCCTTTACCCCCTAGCAGGGTGAACCAGAGACGTCCACAGGAGCTGCACTGGCGGCGCGACCAGGAGATGAAAGAGTCACCCCACCACCCCCAGTGGCGGGGAGGGGTGGAGAAGGCCTACCAGCACCTGTATCCCCACCTGGTGGACGACCCCTGCTGCCTGCAGTGCGGCGCCGTGCCCTGCCCCTACGACCATGACGAGAAGGACAGGGTTCGACTCCAGGATCTGGAGTTTGTCCGCGAGCTGGCCCGAGAGCGCAAGTCGTTCGCTCAGCAGCTGGAGCAGGTAAGTACGGCGCCAGATATTCACCCAGCGTTGGCCCAACGCTGGCCAGCGTATTCACTCTTAAAGTGCCAATGCCAATTTTTACCCCAGCAAACACGAGGTGTTGGCCCAATGTTGGACTGACGTTGGCCCACCGTCTACGACGCTGGACCAACATCAGTCCAACATTGGGCCAACGCCTTGCATTGCTGGGTTTATATTTCTCCTTCAAACATTACACTTACTAAATCGGCATATGCTTTTTAATTCAAATTGTGCAAATGCAAGTCATTTCCACCCACTTGAAGTTGTGGGTCGCGGTAGCGAGACACATATTCAGGTGGGTAAAAACTCAAATAATGTATTTTAGTGCTTCATAGATTAACGCTTCAAGCTCCCTCGTCGCATGCATGCACCATGCAGTATATTTTTGAATTGAAGTTATTGAATAAAAATGGTGAAATTATCACAGTAACAAAGCTATGAACTTTCATTTGAGATTTTAGGTTTTGACATTTTGTAAAATCATGACATTTTTATTCAGCTTGATGTGGGAAATGCGGCAGCAATTCCCACCTCAAGCTGAATAAAAATTACAATAAATAGCTTGGTGCTAAGAGGGGTTGGACCATTGGCATACGATCGAGCCAATGCTGTTGCCTTTTGCTTTTTTGTCACATCTCATTCTTTGGTGTACATACACATTGCCTAATTTAGAATATTCGTTCACAAAGTTGCATTTCACGAAAATCGGGTAATGTCAGTGAATGTGAAATAGTTGGTGTCAATTGTATTACTCTGTATCTCAAGACATATCACTTAATCCTCTCTGCTGGAAATTAGAACACTTTATCTTATTCATATTTCTTTAAAATGAGGATATTAAACGATGGTTTATCAAATACATCACACATGCATGTTTTAAACAATTCTCGTCCTATATTATTTGTACATTTTCTACGTAATATGAACATTTTCAGAGATATATACTTGGAATTAAAATAAATAATTTTACCTTTGTTTCATTGTGGGGCCAGTGTATCTGCACACAGCGCTGGGCCAAATTATTTTGTAAATAGATGTAGTGGGCACTGCGTATATACTCACTGGTTTGCATCTGATTTTTGAGATATGCATTAAATTTTGCAGTTGAAACCAAAGTCGACTCATTGTTTAAAAATCGATGTTTTACTTGATGGTGACATATTTTGTATATCTCGGCGTGCTTAGCCCTCAACCCTTTACCCGCCAACTTCAAGTGAGTGGAAATTATTCAGATTTGAAAAAAAGGAGGTCAACTGTTTGCAAATATTTCTGATTGATGTCACATTTTATCTTTAACATGTTCAAAAGGTGGTACATAATGTGATAATAAAAAATGAAAACCCGAATATATGCGGCACCGGCGGTTGAAGGGTTAAAGCGTTAATAGCGTATGTAGCTGTTTTCAATCTTTTTAATGTGTTCTTCAAACTAGAACATTATTTTTTATGTAGAAATGAGCATTTTGCTACATTGACAAAATAGTGTTACCATTGAAATTGTCAATATGTAGCGGCAGGGGGACACAACTTCAAGTGGGTAAAAATTAGAATTCTATAACTTAGCGCTATAACCATTTAACCGCCGGTGCCGCATATATTCGGGTTTTAATTTTTTATTAGCACACTAAATACCACATTTTAAATATGGTAAAGATAAAATGTGACATCAATCGGCAAGATTTGAAAAGAGTTTACCCCCATTTTGTCAAATCTTGAATAAAATTAACTCACTTGAAGTTGTGGATCGCGTGAGCGAGACACAACTTCAAGTGAGTGAAAATTCAAATTGAATAATTTGGCGGTTAAAGGGTCAAGGCTTATGTCGCTCTTGCTCTCGACATATATATGTATCTACAAACGGCAAAAAATATATTTTTTTACACACAGTTATTTACTCTTTGACAACATGTTAGTGGTACACTGTAAAAAAAGAGTGTTTCGAAACACCACTTCTTGTTGCAACACAGCTGCAACCGATTTTGGTGTTTGGAAACACAATTTTGTCGCGTTTTGAAACACAACGAGTGTTTTGAAATCCTCAGTGTGGTTGTTTGAGCCACGGCTAATCAAGTTTGAAAAAACTATAAGTAGAGTTTTGATTAACTGCAATTGGTGTTTTGAAACACCGTATTTGGATAATCCAATCCCTATTTTGATCTTTCAATCCACGGTTGACCAGGTTTTTAATCCCTAGTGTGGTTGTTTGAGCCACGGCTGATCGAGTTTGAAAAAACTATAAGTAGAGTTTTGATTAACTGCAATTGGGGTTTTGAAACACCGTATTCGGATAATCCAATCCCTATCTGGTTCTTTCAATCCACGGTTGACCAGGCTTGGAAACCTCAGGGTGGTTGTTTGAGCCACGGTTGATCAAATTTGAAAAAAAAACTATATGTAGAGTCTTGATCAACTGCAATGGGTGTTCTGAAACACCATATTCGGATAATCTAATCTCTATCTTGATCTTTCACTCCACGGTTGAACAGGTTTGGAAAACATTATGAACGGAGACTCGAATCACTGTAATGTGTGTTCTGAAACACCATTTGGTCACTCCAGTATCTATATCCGCTTTGAAGCACTAATGATCAAGTTTGGAAAACACTAAGTGGAGTTTTAATCGCCGTAAAATGTGTTTTGAAACACAAATGCCTGCCACTCTAAATTCTATCTAGCTTTGAGTCACTACAGACTATAAGGCTGGAAAAATCTACTAAGTAGTATATTAAACCACCGTAATGAGTGTTTTGTGTCAATGTTCCAAGTCAATCAACTCTCCATATCTAGTTGTTGAAAAATACTTTCAACCTTATGATTATAAGACTTAGGGCTAATGGCGATTTTTCGCATTCGGAATGTTATACAACGTAATATCAGCATGTGTCACCGAATCTGGACCTCGTCTAAAGAATCGGTCCAGATTCGTGTAAGGCCTACGTACGCTGATATACGTGTGTCCTCCTCTCGCAATTAAGTCCAAGTCGCACTTGGCTAATCGATGTTACATGACCAAATATACAAACTAACATGAATTTCTAGAATTTACTTTTTTCTATATTAAACAGTTAAACAAAAATATTCATCGGTAATGTATTGGCTCTCTCAAATCCTGCATGCAATAACATAATCAAAAATAGCCAAATAAATCGAAATATCATATATTTATTAAAACTAACATATTCAAGCTATTAACACATTAACAAGTGATCAAATCGATATACTGAGTTGACAACTCGATACATTGTTTTTCTAACTCGATATATTGAGTTGTCAACTCTATATATTGAGTTTACAACTAGATAGCTGACTATCAGAGCAAAATAAGTTTACATCCATCAACACACATAGTCCTGCCTAAGCAAAGTTTTCAGAGTGTAGTCCTATATGGCTTTGAAAAAGGTGCTACCCGACTTTTTTCTGTAGGCAATGGAAACACCCGTTGGTGCAGTACAGTCCAGCAACAAGAATATAATTCAGCTATGCAAAAATATTTTGTAAGTCTGAATATTGTTTATTGAAATATTTACAAGATAATGTTCAACCTTATTAAGTTAAGTATACATGTAACGTTTCTTCTCACAAACTTACTGATTTTTTTACCACGTACACATCACTAAAGTACACTTGAAGATTTTTTGGTGGGAATGTGCAAAACAATTTTAAGCATATATTCACCCACAAAATGTTTACTTTGATTTATCGCATTGTTGAAAATATATATATACACATGCTCGTTAACATGGTTAAACAAGTTACTAAAATTTTACAATAGGTACACTTTATTGAGAAAACTAATCCCCAAATTTAACTGGAAAGTTAGGTTATTGATAATGAACACACGCTCACATTAAATTTCATTTCGATGTGTAGGCCCTATACTTGAAACAAAGTGACAGCTGTACTTGTCGCACTGTTGTAAAAAAAACCGTGGTAATTGCAATACCATTGCAAACAACAACATAACAAGTTGAGTTGTCCTATGTACAAAGTACACAAACAACAACATGATCATAACTCAATCCATAATACAAACGAACTGTCGCAAACAACGTGTAAGGTACGGGTGTCACCTTGCTGTTAGCAACAAATGTAACATGTGAAAATAGAGCGTCCATGTCACCTTGTGGCAGGCAACCATTTACGAAAGAACCCTAATATTAACTTCAGTTTTTGTATAATTTAGAAGCAATCACTCTCAAGAGTCTAGATGGTGTTGGAACACTGTGTCATTACTTCTTCCATATATAATGGTTTGGATATGCATCAAGGTACATCTTAAGTCCTTAGGATATTCCAGCAAGAATACGCAGTAACTCATGAATACGATGATGAATCCAGTTAGTATGTTTTTCACCTCCACGCACTTGACGCCCTCAATATACATCACATACCTCGCGTTGTGCATGTCCTTCATGTTGCCGAAAATTGCCATGGTGTCATGGGTGTATTTGAGATATTAGGAATACCAGAAGCCTACAACACATAGCATTAAGTCATTAAAAAATGATGCACATCACAATAAATGATCATTGATGTAAATTTTTTGACCCAGAATTAAAAGGAGAAGAACACCTTCTCAGTTTGCTATGATTTTGTTGACTGGGTATAATATCAAAACACAGCAATTGCGTTGCTTGTTGCAGTCATTTAAATTTTGATAGCGAATTTATTTGTATATGTTGGATATCATTTTAAGGAATCATTTTGCTGAGGATGTGTGACAAAAATGTAAAGACCTAACTAATAATTAGAAATGGTGCTCATAAAAAAGAAATAATATAAAATGTAAAATTACCTGACAAAGCCTGTACGGTACAGCGTTTCAGTGGCATCTTTGTGAAGGTAGCATTGGTATAGGGCCTAATGCCGACACCTCTGCTGAACCTCTCTTGTCTGCGTTCATCTCCAAGGGCATCTACATCATTTGCAAGATGTTGTATGGCATCCAAGATATAAGTGTATTGCTGTTTTTTTACATCGGTCTTCACAGCATCCCGAGCCAGGTTAATCAGAAAATCTGAAAAACTTTTTTTGAACGCCATGCAACGTGTACCATCTTCACCAGACACGAGTTCATATATATTACTGAATAAGACAATCCTTTGTAAACAGTCCTGGGAATTGTTCACGGACATCAGTGATGATGCAATTGTAATTGATGAGATTTCTTCTAGTAGAAGCGACAGATGTACCGGCAGATATAGGCCCTGACAGAGGGAAAACTTTTAGTTTCATTTTGTCCTACAATTGATTAAATTCTTCAAAATCAATATTCACCCCAGTCTGTAGGTACATGCATCTCGACTGACGGAGGCAGACGAAACCGCTCTTCAATGATCTGAAAAAAACAATTGAGCCAAAATAACAATAACCACATTAACTAAATAGTTGTTAGTGGATGCTCAGTTAATGAAATTTGTCAATTTGGGATATGTCTATTTTTCATAAATATTATTATTTTTGTTTGTTTGAAGCTGAAAATATCGTTAGCAATTCCAGCTTCAAATGAATGAAAAATACAAACATTTCAGCAGAACAAGGGTTAACAAATACTAAATAATATATGTCAATTTTTGTTGGCAGCATAGAGTCACAGTAAATTATTTATAGGACTGTGCTAATTGCACCATCCTCCAACGCCGTCGGCGTCGCGTCAGACAAACTATAAAATCGAGAGCAGGAGATAGAGCTTTAGAGGCTAGAATAGTCTAGACCTTATCTATTTCATCCAGGAATTATCAATAAAATTATTAATCTTGGGCCTAATGACTCTCTAACTTTTCAGGCACTGCCATTGATAAAGACCAGGGCAGGTGAGCGACTGTGTGATTGAGCAGTCCCCGTTTTAAATCCCAAGCATAAATTAAGTTAATACTGTACTGAGCATGTCCTAAAGCTTCTGCCATGGCGACGATCTGATCATCTCGACCGCCAATGCTCAAGTGAGTCCAGTCAGAATTGCAGGCAGTGTTTTATTTAAAAACAATTTGTTAGTCAATTGTGACGTCACAAATGTAAATAAGCGTAACAGTTGGCCTCTGTTTTGATATTAAACTAGACTAATAGAGTCTGGTGGTGTCACCAGCAGCGCACTGAAATGTCACCAGGAGAACCCAGTCAGTAGTGTCACCAGCAGTGAATTGAGATGTCACCAGGAGAACCCAGTCAGTAGTGTCACCAGCAGTGAATTGAAATGTCACCAGGAGAACCCAGTCAGTAGTGTCACCAGCAGTGAATTGAAATGTCACCAGGAGAGCCCAGTCAGTAATGTCACCAGCAGTGAATTGAAATGTCACCAGGAGAGCCCAGCCAGTAGTGTCACCAGCAGTGAATTGAAATGTCACCAGGAGAGCCTAGTCAGTAGTGTCACCAGCAGTGAATTGAAATGTCACCAGGAGAACCCAGTCAGTTGTGTCACCAGCAGTGAATTGAAATGTCACCAGGAGAACCCAGTCAGTAGTGTCACCAGCAGTGAATTGAAATGTCACCAGGAGAGCCCAGTCAGTAATGTCACCAGCAGTGAATTGAAATGTCACCAGGAGAGCCCAGTCAGTAGTGTCACCAGCAGCGAATTGAAATGTCACCAGGAGAGCCCAGTCAGTAGTGTCACCAGCAGTGAATTGAAATGTCACCAGGAGAACCCAGTCAGTAGTGTCACCAGCAGTGAATTGAAATGTCACCAGGAGAACCCAGCCAGTACTCACAGTAGTGTCACCAGCAGTTAATTGGAATGTCACCAGGAGAACCCAGTCAGCTGTGTCACCAGCAGTGAATTGAAATGTCACCAGGAGAACCCAGTCAGTAGTGTCACCAGCAGTGAGTTGAAATGTCACCAGGAGAACCCAGTCAGTAGTGTCACCAGCAGCGCATTGAAATGTCACCAGGAGAACCCAGTCAGTAGTGTCACCAGCAGTGAATTGAAATGTCACCAGGAGAACACAGTCAGTAGTGTCACCAGCATTGAATTGAAATGTCACCAGGAGAGCTCAGTCAGTAGTGTCACCAGCAGTGAGTTGAAATGTCACCAGGAGAACCCAGTCAATAGTGTCACCAGCAGCGCATTGAAATGTCACCAGGAGAACACAGTCAGTAGTGTCACCAGCAGTGAATTGAAATGTCACCAGGAGAGCCCAGTCAGTAGTGTCACCAGCAGTGAGTTGAAATGTCACCAGGAGAACCCAGTCAGTAGTGTCACCAGCAGCGCATTGAAATGTCACCAGGAGAACCCAGTCAGTAGTGTCACCAGCAAAGAATTGAAATGTCACCAGGAGAGCCCAGTCAGTAGTGTCACCAGCAGTGAATTGAAATGTCACCAGGAGAGCCCAGTCAGTAGTGTCACCAGCAGTGAGTTGAAATGTCACCAGGAGAACCCAGTCAGTAGTGTCACCAGCAGCGCATTGAAATGTCACCAGGAGAACCCAGTCAGTAGTGTCACCAGCAAAGAATTGAAATGTCACCAGGAGAACCCAGTCAGTAGTGTCAACAGCAGTGAATTGAAATCTCACCAGGAGAGCCCAGTCAGTAGTGTCACCAGCATTGAATTGAAATGTTACCAGGAGAACCCAGACAGTATTGTCACCAGCAGTGAATTGAAATGTCACCAGGAGAGCCCAGTGAGTAGTGTCACCAGCAGTGAAATGAAATGTCACCAGGAGAGCCCAGTCAGTAGTGTCACCAGCATTGAATAGAAATGTTACCAGGAGAACCCAGACAGTATTGTCACCAGCAGTGAATTGAAATGTCACCAGGAGAGCCCTGTGAGTAGTGTCACCAGCAGTGAAATGAAATGTCACCAGGAGAGCCCAGTCAGTAGTGTCACCAGGAGGATGATAAGATCAAGGAATTAGATGTATAATTACCGCACTGTGTATCAAGAGCAATAATTACCGGTTTTTATATTGAATAAATTAGTCCCTCAGTGGTCCAATAGCCGCACATACATATGTCTAAGTAGATAGTGGCAATCCGGGTTCAGTATGGAAAGGGTTAAATCTGATCAGAAACAGTGCATAAGATTAAATAACTTGCATAGTCAGGGTTTGTTACTATTATTCAATATAATGGGGGGGGGGGTGCAGATATTAATAACTAACCTGTAAACTCCTGGTACTTGTTTGACTTCCGGCAATATTATGGCGCCAGGATAGCTAATTCGTAGCGTGGTTGACTCGAGTTCCACTGCGGCCGATATCTTTCCTTCATGCACACATTATGCAGTGACCCGAACTGTTCAAATGCACGGCATAATGACAACCGTAAAGTATGGCATCCAAAGCATAAAAAGACCAGTAAGTCAGATTTGCCATGTGAACAGTCACTAAACCTAGGCACTATAACTGAAAAAAAACAATGTCTAATATTTTCTCCCCTGGAATGTTACTCTGATGGAGGTCCAGGTTATCTTTACCTAATTGCTGATTGATATAGTTTGTTACGTGGACAGGGGTCCTCCAGTATCTGAAACACATTTTGGTGTTTTGAAACACATGTATCAAGCATCATCTAAATGTGGGGTATCGAAACACCTAACGCATGTGCGCAACTCCATTTTAGGTATCTTGAAACACATGTTGGTGTTTTGAAACACATATCGATCAACATCCAGATGTGGGATATCGAAACACCTAACGCATGTGTGTAACTCCATTTTACGCTCTTTGAAACACATTTTGGTGTTTTGAACAACGAATCAAGCAACAACCAAATGGGGTGTGTCGAAACACCTAAAGCATGTGTGTAACTCTATTTCAAGTGTTTTGAAACTTTCTTTTTTTACAGTGTATATCTCAGTTACTTTCTGTAATATGTGATTTTTTACGGCGGCAAACGCGAAGTCAACGTAAGGTCAAGTCAAGTCAAACTTGACATAAGGTAAAAGCACTGAGCTTTTTATTAGGTTTCTATTTTTATTTGGTGCCCACGAAGCACTATCTCGTATTTTGTGAGAAAGCAAATAAAATATGGTCCAATTAAATATACAGCCACCGTCTTTTTCTATATTTATTAACAATATAACTTCTCATTTGTATTTTCGAACACAACCATGCGACCATTTGATTAAAATCAGGTAGCATTTCTAGGTTTCACATTGCTTTAATAAGCTTACGATTGTCGTATTGTCTCCAACATTTAGTCCTGGATTTAACACGACGGACGCAGTGCACCGCCACGCAAAGGCAAACAGCGGTAACTACTCACTTATCAAGTAAGCAGTTACCGCTGTTTGCCTGTGGGTGGCAGTGTAGCTCGGAGACGCAATCCGGATCTCGAGTGTCCTGAAGTGCCGGCGATAATCCCGGCTACCTTAACAGCACAACGTCAAGAAGGCGTCTGCCCCGGTGCAAAACTGCTCTGCAACGCCGAAAGGCAGTAACTGCTTACTTGAAAAGTAAGCAGTTACTGCCTTTTGGCTTTGCCCCGGTGCAAAACTTATCACTGATAACAGCGTCAGCCTGACAGCTCACCCCCCCCCCCTCCCCAATCTCAGACTTCTTAGACATATTGATTCTGGATCACTGTCTTCAACCCTTATATAGCTGAAATATTTTATACAAGCCATAGAGACCAAAGGGTTTTTTCGATTTGAATTCATCATAAATGTCCTAATTAGTTCTTTCTGCTTCATTTGAATGCTTATGTTATAGGTCCACGGCCATTATAAATATTTATTTCTTTCAGTGCGGGGACCGTTTTAGACGTCAGAATCTGACGTCTTTAGACATCTAAAGGAGGTCTCCGCACCGAGAGGGATATAATACACGCTCGTCCGAAATCAATATGAATGTGCAAGGTGCAAAATGCTCTCATTTTAACATTCAAATGACGAGCCGCGTCAGAGATAACATCGTCGCTTCGATATTAAAGGGTATTACCTGCCACTGTGCAAAGCAGAAGATTCGGCCCTTTGATACCAAAATGACGATTGCATACATACATGTAACACATATCATGGATATTGTATTGTACGGATCGCTCATAACGTACATGTAGCAGACTGTATTTCTGTAAACTTCGGTTATCATTATTTGGCACACACAAATGGTTTGAGACTGTACTGTTTTAATTTGCACCACAGTCATGATAGTACCTCCACCAAGGAATATAATCATGGTAATGCCTAACCACGTGACCCATCTCATGGGGCAAATCTAAATGGGATTATATGGAGCGTACATGTAGTCCCTATTTCTATTCAAAAATCAAAAGCTGTCACATTAGGCTGAACGTAGTCTGTCTGCTGAGATATTGTTTGTGGGTCATTTCGTAATACTTTTAAAGGATCCAGCGATAACTACATGTCATTACGGGAGCTGGCGTTAGTGGAACCCTGATAACGTGTTTCCATTAAACAAACTATTGACTCGCTCCACGCAATGGACATGTATTTAAACATATACACAAAAACATTACCCAGAAAATATTGACCCAAAGTTTTTGTAATGCTGGTTCATCGTCTAAGACGCTGGCCCAGCATTACAAAAACATCAAGTCGGCGTCTCCCGCCGGCTGGGTTGACAGCAGATTGTTACAGGAGTGGCGTGTGGTGCTATTTTTATTTTGCCAGTCCCCCGCAAAGACTCCGTCGTAAACAGGGACGTATTTATTGAGCTGTATAGCTGTGCCCTTTAACAAAGCCTCGTGAATGCCCACTCAATGGCTGTTTGTTCATTTGTTCAGGCTGACAGCCAACAGGCATAAAATGACGTTAACATTAGGTGCCCCACTCGCAGGGTTTCGCCAATGTTCAAGCCTGTTTATTCTTCCATGAATTTCCCACTGGCCACACGACGTTGTATGAACGTTGAATCAACGTCGATGACGTTGATTCAACATTCATACAACGTCGTGTGTTCATTGAGGCAGCACCACGGTGCAAAAATAAAAGACAGTAAGTGCTTACTTTGCAAGCAAGCAGTTACTGCATTTTAGGTTTGTTGAACACAGAAAAGGTGGACATATAAATCTCCTAATCTATCATTTTTCCATTGACGGTAATATGATCACTAAGCCCGGTCGCGTCGCTACCCTTGACCCTACCCTGACATGTTCATAATGTCCCTCAAATTCAGCTCCGTGATTCTGGCTATAATCTGATAAAATATAATGGCATATAGGCATATTCAATCCTATTTGAAAATATTCTTTAGCAAATAAGTAAGAAATTAAATTAAATGAAACTATTTTACCTATGTAAACATGGACATTTTTGTTATATTTTCGCGATTTGGGAATGCATACCAGCCACATCGACGAGAAATATTCGCCCAACTACGTGGTACATCTCGACAACATTTATTTTCAGTTCTTTGCATCTTGAAGTCATGACCCCATGTACTGGTTTTATTACGCTGGGCACAGGGTCGCTTACGTGCTCCTAAACAGTTTAATGGGAATATTAGATCATGTTAAACACAAGAGCTCTTTCGTGTAAACATTCCGTTGTGACATCAAATGTCCTTGGAGTCATCGAGAAGAGTAGGCGATTATGGGGGCTTACGTGTATCTGTCTGACGCGAAACGTCACGTACAACAACACGCACATGTCACTCTATTTTTTTCGCTCACACATATTATATTATTATGTGTGTCATACATGCTCTTGTACCCAGCACAATGTAAAGCAATCACCTGGTCACTTTTGGTCTCCAAGGTTTTAATAAAAAAAATCAGCGCTTTAAGGGTTAAAGGTTTTTTACCGACACTTTGCTAAGTGGTAGATAAGACCATTTGATACCAATATGAGCAGATTCAACTCATTTTGCACACTTATTCACAGCTGCGATTGGATAAACAGTTTATTTTTATTGAGCTATAATACAGACTGAATCGTTTGATTGTCCAGACACTGTACTGGTGTCAACTACTAGATTAGGATTTGGATATGCTGAGTGTTAACGGAGGGAGAATTGTTTGTTAGATACCATTAAGCGACAGATCATTTATTTTATATTAGGCCTATATATGAATAACATAAAAAGTTATGGTTTGTTGATTTCAAGTTACTTTTTAATATTAGTGTTCGCAGTTGGTATATGCGAGGACTTCAGTAACGTCATTCGTTTGGATAAGGTATTATTAATGTGCACAGTGGCGGATCCAGAATGTGCAAGAGGAGGGGGCGTAAGCCACATTTTGGCTGAAAAAGGATTGTTAGCTTCACTTTATTAAAAAAAATGAATGACAATGCAATATTTTCACCAATATTTCGACGCGAAATACTTCGACGCGACAGGACGGAGCCCAAGATAACTCGTGTTATATGACGTCATAAAAAGTACATTTAAAAAAATGTCCCGTCCACAGAAACATGTATGTACTGAAAATGCCGTCTTGAATGAGTTAAGGCCTACAGTAGACTACGAATACGTTACATAACTTGAGTTTTTAGTTATCTGATTAACCCTTTGAGTGCGGGCGACGCTTTTAAGCGCATTCATACTGTTTTTCCACAACTAAAATTTGACAGAAATTGAACAAATAGGCATGTATAAATCTTGAATAAAGCCCCCATTGTGAAATTTAGCAAGTTTAATTTTTAAGTGAGGAGGTATTTTCCTTTCATTTGAAGTTGGCAATTGCGTGAGCAATGCCAACTTCAAATGAAAGGAAAATGTTAAGTAGTAATGAAGCACTGAAAGGGTTAATGACATCAGCCGCTGAGACGCATCTACGTCATTACATGGATATGAATGGATTACTGTCAGGTCAATGATAAATTCACTCATCAACCCTTGAAGCGTTAAGATATAGTAGGCATATGTATAGGATAGAGCCCGAAGTACTCTACATTCTTAGCTGTGGAAAAGGCCAAGGCCGAAGGCCGAGGCCTTTTTCACAGCTAAGAATGTAGAGCTCTGAGTGTTTTAACTGACTTCAAACACATCCGACCAAAATGAGGATCACTCATAATCAACAGCTGGGTCTCACCTGACTGATTATAATACCATAGGTTTACCATGAAAATTGGTCTGTATACTTGATCAACAATAGCTCTCCATTTCTGGCTTAGACTGTCGTGGTCAGGACGAAGGAAATAATGTAGTGGTGTGTTTTAATACATTTTACAACCACATGAAGTTTTGTCTCGCTATCGCCACGAGCAAAAATGCTTAAATGTATACACACTTTGACTCAAAACAAGTTTATTTTATCATTCTAATTATCTTGTTTCAAGGCGGACAAACAAATAACATGAACAACGGATATAGACTTGATTAGCCATTTAATGATATTTGGAACCAGCCCCACCCGACCATCAAGTTCACAGAGTGGGGGTGGGTGAGAAAATGATAGGGTATGATGTACTGTCAAATTTGTTTGAACATACCAGCAAGAGCGCAGACCAGTGGCAAATAACGTATACCGCGCAAGGTCTGACGCAAACATAATTTTAAAAGTCATTTCATATTCACAGAAAAACGGTATCATTTAATCATTTGATTAAATACTATAATGACAACATGTGATGATATTATCATTAACGCCTATCGTGACGGTCAGCATGTAATATTGTTTTATATAAACGTGTTTATAAATAAATAGGAAATATGCACAGCCTCCAAGAATTCTTTATAAGAGCTGGGATGTTTCAGAAATAATTTCTGACAAAAAAAAAACATCATGACATCGTCGATGGTATGAATTCAACCCGATTTGACTGTTTGAAGAGATTAAACCTAATATGAATTTATGTAAGACATTAAATTTATTTACGTGTTTTAAGTAAAATAAGTTTTTGCAAAACAATCTTTTATTATGATAATGAGCAACATATGTGACATCGTATGGACAGTGTTAATTATTACAGGCAGAGATAGATGAGATTGAGTGAGATAACACTAGTGAGAAGAGTAGATAGAGATCTAGAGTGGAGGACCAATACCCACGAGAGCTCTTGACAAGCCATGGACCCCTCCTCTACCACTCAGGATGATTAAAGTTATATAAAACCTGCCTTGTGAAGTGGCACTGATAAACAATCTGTATTGTTCTTGCTCTATATAATGACCACTCGTGCAAGATCTACGCATTTCGTCAATCAATGGCTTTTCTAATTAGTGTTTGAGCTCGGCTCTCACTCTAAGCGTTTTTTTAATCTTTCATTATTCATTTATTTTTGTGAACATTATTATATTGATTCATTTATTTTTTCAATAATTGATTTTGTTTTTGTTGTACGATACACTGTTTAATGCGATATTGTGCTATGTAATTGTCTGTTATGCTAGTATGCTATCCAAAGCTATACTATGCTATGCTATGCTATGCTATTCAAAGTTATGCTATGCTATGCTATGCTATGCTATGCTATGCTATGCTACGCGATGCGATGCGATGCTATGATTTGCTATGCTATGCTATGCTCTGCTCTGCTCTGCTCTGCTCTGCTCTGCTATGCTATGCTGCGCTACGCTATGTTATGCTATGCTATGCTACGCTACGCTATGCTATGCTATGCTATGCTATGCTATGCGGCGCATTGCTATGCTATGCTATGCTATGCTATGCTATGCTATGCTATGCTATGCTATGCTATGCTTGCTATGCTATGCTATGCTATGCAATTATGCTATGCTATGCTATGCTATGCCATGCCATGCTATGCTATGCTATGCTATGCTATGCTATGCTATGCTATGCTATGCTATGCTATGCTATGCTATGCTATGCTATTATATGCTATGCTACGCTATGCTATTATATGCTATGCAATGCTTTGCTATGCTATGCTATGATATGCTATGCTATGCTATGCTATGCTACGCTACGCTACGCTATGCTACGCTACGCTACGCTATGCTATGCTATGCTATGCTATGCTATGCTATGCTATGCTATGCTATGCTTTGATATACCCCTGTTATGCTATGTTTTTACATTTTTATTATGCTATGATATATGCTATATATCATGCTCAGATAGGCTTTGTTGTATCATATCACACATTATTAGATACTTTTTCTAAATTATTTTCTGTGCACGACTATCATATTTTTTTATGGTGGCGTGATATATCATTGACTTACCGTAGTACTTAGAGTATACATCTTCAATGTCCACTGAATGATTTTCCCATTAGATCTATATCACTATGACAAACAATCTAAGGTGGTGGTCAACCGGTCAACGTCATTCCAGCAGACAGAAGACGCAGAGCCTATGCTTGTCTAATATTGATACAACGTCGCAGACGGTGGCCCAACATTAAGCCAACGTATACTTAATATATCTTGTTTGCTTGCTGCCATACCATATTGACCGTGTTCTGATAATAATAATACGTCGGTCAGAATACTGCCGTGCAAAATTAAAAGGCAGTATCTGCCAACTTTACAAATAAGCAGATACTCACTTTTGGCTTTGCAGCGCGCTATGCATGTATAATACATATAGTAATCCTCTGAATACATATCACAAGCAAATAGAAACGAATAGGTTTTCTAAGACTCCCAGTTCTCTGTTAACCCTTTGAGTTCTGAAAAATTATCAAATTTAAATTTTCCATCACTTGAAGCCGCGATCCACAGCTTAAAGTGACGGAAAATTCAATTTCACAATTAGTGCTGAAAAACATCACAGCTCTATCATGTCTATAGGTTAACTCCAAGGAACTCACTATTCATGAGAATGAGAGTTCGTTTTATTTGCAAAAAAGTGTATGCTCAGCGTGCTTGTGTTTTTTGCATTAAAATGATCCGTGTTTTTATGCAATTCGATGAGGTGCGCAATGATGCATTGAAACTCCCAGGGATACACTTGTTTAGTTTAATTTTCATGACATTGTGGAATGGCTTTGTTTAACACCTACCCTGTCAGCTGCATAACGATGCGTCTCAGCATGTGAAGCTCCTCAGAGTCAGAAAAAAATGTTTCATTCAGTAGTCACTCGGTGAATATTTTGCTTACTTAAGCAAGGCAGTTAATTACTGTCTACACTGAATCACTATAGGATCGGTCCATGATAAGGGAGACACGAGCTCAATATTACAATAGTATGGTGGTGCAACGATGTTTCTATAATAGTTCTTTCGAAACTGACAGTCAGAATTTCGGCGATTCTATTGATCTAAACAATTGAGTGGCATTATATTATGCAAAGTGGAATAATTTCAGATGCAGAAAGCAATGCAAGCGATGCTAGACCGAGAAAATGAGTGGAAAGTAGAGCAATATGCGGTAAGCTCTATTTATCATTATAATCATCATTAGCTCTCGGTTTACTATTTTCCTTTTCGATTCCCATTTTTTAGACCTTTAAAATACTTCTATAAAATTAACCACTACAATTCAATCGTTAGTGTTTTTATGTCATGAAATAATATGATCTTGTTTTAGATACTATAAATATATTATACAGAAGTTTTCAGAGCTGCGATGTTCCTATGATACGACTAGGTCTATTGTCAATCATCCGGATAAAAACGATTTAAATTGCTACTTTTGAAATTCGTTCATTTATAGCCTGATGTCACGCAATTAGAATTAAGTAGACCTACAATATTATTTAACCAAGGGACTCACATTCCAGAAAACTCAAAGCTGGTTTAATACTGGACCACCATATAAAACACTGGCCCAACACTGAAACAACATTGGGTCAACGTTTAAAGGATGTTTTTTTATCTCTAAAACACTGTATTATTCACAAATCACTTCGCATAGTATTAGATATTAGAATCTATGTCGTGGCTTCAAGGGTAGCACTTATCATCACCTAAGAATTAAAGGGTGGTATATGTGACTTATATAAGTGGCAGATACAAGCTTCTAATCTTTAGGTGACGATAAGTTGTATGTCAGTAGTTTGTAGATTAGCAACAGATCTTAGAAGTTTGTTGTGAGCACTAAATGTAAATCAAATACAAATAAAGTATAATTTCAATTTATGATTGGAATCATTTTTGATAATAATCACCATGTCATGATATATTCCTAACACATGTTGTCGTATTTGATAAGCTTGGTATATATCTGCATCTGTGTAGGCCTACAGGACAGATATGACCTTTTAATAACGACACTATATCACCACATGGAACTACAGTATTTCCATACAGGATTATATCTGTTGATAGATTTAAATGAATGGAATATTGATTAAAACTTATCTATTTACTGATAAATAAATTATGACCATTTATGATAACCCTTTAACCACCGGTCACGATTATATTCGGCTTTTCATTTCTTTATTAGCACAGTAAACAACACCTTTTGAACATGTTGAAGATAACGTGACGTCAATCGGCAAGATATTTTTCAACAACTTGAAGTTTTGGATCGCATCAGCGAGACACCAATTCAAGTGGGTGAAAATTCAAATTGAATTATTTGGTGGTTAAAGGGTTAATATACTTCTTTTATCAATATTAAGACAACCGTGTACACATTTGACATGGTATAATATTATCTATACAAATGTCGATAACTCTAATCTCTAATGAAACTGTTATTTAAATTTAATTTGCAGCTTCGGCAACAGATGAAAGACTACGAGATGCTTCGGAGAGACTGGCAGCGAGAGAAAAATCTGGTCAGTGACACTTTGATGTGTATGTTTAACCCTTTAAGCGCTGAGCACGAGTCGTTTACAATCTGCTGATTTAGCAGGTTAAATCAGTTATTGGGAATGAAATGTGTGCTTAAGCATCAATATTTGCAATTGTGCGGTCCCAAATTAAACAAATATGAATAATTTCCACCCACATGAAGTTAAATAAATTTAATTTTTCACTCACTTTCAGTTTTATCTTGCTACCGCGACCCACAACTTCAAGTGGGTGAATATTACCTATATTTCTTTAAGAGCAAGCGTTCGCAAATTCTGATGTTTAAACACACATTTCATTCCCAAGAACTGTGATTTAAACGGCCAATAAAACGGATTAAAAATGACTATAGTCGGACTTAGCGGTGAAAGGGTTAACAGAACATTCAACATTTAAAATTTTACAAATTTCACGCGAATTGTATTTGGTTTAAAACTTGCCTGGGTGCGTATACGGCTCTAGCAACACAAAATAATGTTAAGTTATCTTTATTATTTAAAAAAAAGTCATCAATTACGTTATTTATTCCTGATGATTAGTGTCCAATTGATGGAACGATTTTGTGAAAATAAATTATTTTTAATAGCCATGATAGCTGGATCACTATCTCAGCTTAATATTTTTAGCAATTTTTTTAATCGTATGAAATCTTGAACTTGATGTTGGGCCGCTGTCTGCGACGTTGGCACAACACACCCAGCAAACACAAGAACCAATGCTAGCTCAATATCGGTCCATCGTCTACGATGCTGGATCAACTTTAAACCAACATCGGATCAACGTATTGTGTGTGCTCTACAGAGGAGGATTTAAAACCAAAGAGTAGCCGTGCTTTTACGGTGGCGTGTGATTATTTATTTTTTACAGTTGGAAGCTGAGGTGAACAGACTTCAGGGTCTGAATGACAAGCACCAGCTGCAGCTGACCAACTACAGAAAAGATCAACAGAAAATGCAGGTAAATTAACTCAATTAGGTCAAAATATAGGATATGCTTACTTACAAGTAAGCAGATGCTACATTTTGGTTTGCAGAGCAGTACTGTCAATGATGCTGCGTCAATATCCCACTGAGAACAAATGTATCTGCATATATTTATGTAATATCGTCCACATGTGCATGGCAAAGGGCCATCATAAACGTTTGGAAATTGTTCATGTCAACTAATATTGCGAATTTGTGACCTACTCAAAGTCAAATACAAAATTAAAATACATATCGGCTGTGAAATAAGAGAGATTATGTTATCCATGGCCTACCATTTATAAAATGACCACATTTACCGAGGTGGTTTTATCTATTACAAACGACCAACCCTTGTGCATAACCTGATAACTTCCTAAACTAAACATAAACAGGTAGGCCTACTGTGTGGGCGAAAAAATGCTCTAATGTAACGTATTAGGTGAAGTACGTATATTGTAGATATGTATACATAGGAATACATACAGCTAGTCATGCACTGCTTTTCGATTTTAAGGAATGTATGTAGAGATTAGGGCACCAATCTAGCCATCGTATTATGCCTATGTCATGTTCCCACCCGAGTGTAACATGTGATTGTCATCACTGTTATTATTGGTATTAATGTATAATACATAGCTATATCGGTCAAAGGCTAGGTATGATTATATTGTATCACACAGAAACACGATTGCCAGGGACACAGCTGATGTTTAAGAGTCTAAAAACACCCTGAATGAATGATTAGGATTTTACTTATGATGTCGCTATGATTTGTGTTCACACCTTTCACTATACAGCGTACCTGGAGCTGAGCACGGCCCGCATTCTCGTACGATATATCGTAGACAGCGGCTATAAAACGGCCGATATGTTAAAAGAGCTATTAATGGTGCAGATTTTGTTTCGAAATTTTCGTATTCGAGATTTCTAAATTAAAGACATTCATTTTCAAAACCCTTTTTCATGCAAATGTTCATTCTGAAATAGGAATTCAGCCAGTTTTAGGGAATTCAAAATAACTTGATGCATCATGAATGTTTAACCTCTAGAAATGAAATAAAATGAATGGGGTTTTAGGCTACCTTTGGGCACATATAGGCCAAACTGGGCCAGGAGAACCTCCTGAAGATGGTGACATGAATGAGATGACACTGCCCTTTAGACACATTATTCATAATAGCACGCTACCTCTCGGTCATAGAGGCTCCCCACAATATCGAATATTTACAAGTGAGCGGAGAAGAAACATTCAAACCCGTGATCTCTGCATGACTTTCCAAGCAGGCAGCTTGAAAGCAGCTCCTTGGGATGACATCAATTTTCGTTTTTAATTCCGTACTGAAGTAGTGTATCCCACGGATCATGTTTTTATTTTTTTTCAGAATTTTCATATTTTTACAAATATTTTTAATCAACATTTCTATAAAACCAGAAGTAACCCAAACAAACCATGTGTATACCTGAAGGACGATTGAATGTTTTCAGAGCATTGACTGCTCTGATACGTGGGAATATGTGATGTAAAGTGCTGAATATTGCTGACTTGTTTTGTTTACATGGCAATATACGACCTGGAAATACAACTATTTCACTCTTTTTCGGTGCTTTAAAATTGTTTTTTGACTTTTTCGTATTTTCAGTTAAGATCAGTTAGGCAATATAGCTTAATATAAATTTCCAAAATTGACAACATTAAAAATGTCTCATCCCAAGGGGTCCCTTTAACCACTGCACCAGAGCCCCCACCCCTTAACATTTAGGGCTATTCAATTAAAATTTCCACTCACTTGAAGTTGCGTCTCGCTATCGCGATCCGCAGCTTCAAGTGACTTGAAATTATTTAGATTTGTAAAATTACTGTAGGCTTATATTTTATATGAGCTTCACAGGTTTAAGAAATGACGCTATAGTCGACATGACGATTCTGACGTCTAAAGTCGATCCCCACGCCGAACTAGTAAAATATATATAATAGCCGTAGACACAGAACATAGGTATTCAAATGAAGCGGAAAGAGCTGACTAAGATATTTATGATGATTTCAAATTGAAAACAACCTTTCGTCTCTTGATTTGTATCAACATATTTTAGCGCTTTAATGTTACACTCGGGTAACATGACATAGGCATAACACGATGGCTGGATTGGTGCCCTGATTTCCAGACACATTTCTTCAAATCGGAGAGCAGTCCATGACTAACTGTAGTTATTCCTATGTATGAATACACGTATTTTGAAGGATATTTGTTTTCGGGTTGTAGGTGCTGGAGGCGCGTATAGGGGTGCTGCAGAAAGAGAACGAGCGCCTTGGAGAGGAGAACGTCAAGTTCCGCAAGCTGATCGTGAGTCAGCAGACAGAGATCCAGAACCTGAACTCCCGGAGTGAGAGTCTGGACGCGGAGCTGCAGCAGTCACAATCACAGTCCAGGATGCTGAGGGTGCAGCTGGACGAGTCCAAGGAGGACCTGGGCAAGGTGCGGGGGCTCTTGAACGAGAAGGACGCTCAGATGGAACAGCTGAAGAACCAGCTGGGAGACATCTTGAAGCAGATGCAGCAGAAAGACCTTCAGTCCGAGAAGCGCGAGCTGGAGCTGAAGGATATACTGCAGGAGATGAAGAGGAGGCTGGCTGAGCTGACGGCACAGCTTGAGGGCACGCGGGGGGCGAACCTGCAGCTGCGGCAGCAGGTAGAGGACCAAGAGAAAGAGATTGAGAGACTCAGGGCGAAGCTCTCAAGTGACTCCAGGTTCAAGAAGTTTGTGAATATAAAACGAGAGGTGAACGATCTGCGCGAGCAGAACCAGTCCCTGTACCAGAGAGTGACAGACCATGAGAAATGTAGCCATCACATTCCTGTGATGAAGCGCAGTGGAAGGGTAACTTCCGCCGGAAGTAACGTGGTGCCCCCTACGGCAACCCTAGTGCAGCAGATAGCTCCGACGCCGTCTGCCACAGGACTTAAAAGACCCAAGTCCTGCAGGACGTTACGAAGCCTCGACCTCACAGTAGACGATCTGGAGTTCGAGTCCTAGCTAACATTTAAAATAGCATCCAATCTGATATTCAATTATTTAGAAAAAAAAATTACCAGCGTATCCCATTGCGCTAAATGCGTTGTATCAACGCTGAATCAAAATCCTTAACGTCGACTACGTAGGCTATATCTAATAACGTCATGTGTCTACTAGTTAAGGGGACAACCCTTGTGCTGCTGAATTAAAAATAGGAATTGCTGACGCAATTGTCAACTTCGAATGATTAAATATATGTTTATTCGTGAAAGAATATTTGCGCAAATTGAATTATTGTATTTATTCAATTTTTTGGCCTTTTTTATGTTGAACATACTTAACCTTCACAACTCTGGAATCGTTTTTGCATAAACCATGGAGACCAACGCGTTCTTGTTCAATAGCAAAACTGTCTTCGCTAGCTCTTTCTGCTTCATGTTTATATATATATATATATGTTATGTGTCTATGGCCATTATAAATATTTTACTCTTTCAGTGAGGGGATCGACTTTAGACGCCATACTCTGACGTCCATATATACGTCACATTCTGACATCTTAAGTCGGTCCCGCGCTGATAGGGTTAAAAACCGTACATATAGGGGTCTAGCAAGACAAGTGTTAACCCGCTTAAACCCGGAGATGTAAATGCAACAGCAAGCTGGCTTTATATAATTTTGTATTACCTGGTATTTCATGGTAACCTAAATCTCCACATCACACCAAGTGACCCTATACTGGAGCTGGAAGAGCTATTGGTGTGGAATGACTTATTCGTTGTGTAGGTTCTTTGCCGTAAAGTACATATTTATCATACACTACAGCAAGAACCCTTTTTTCGAAGATTAATACAAGTGCACATTGCACAAAACAAATTACCGCTCTTAAGTAGAAAGTATTTTTCAAAAAAATCAATAACATTATTCGGAAATTATGATCGCAACATACTTTTTCTCAACATACAATGACAATCAGCATTCAAGCGTTACGACTTATTTGTCCTCATTTTCATTCATCCTAAGGTGGGGTAATGCGTCAGCAATTCCCACCTCAAGATAAATGAAAATGACTTTATTTTATAAAATATCCAAACATAATAATGATATCAAACGAGAGCTAAGTGTCATAGGTATGTGGTATTCAATAAAAGGTAATCTATCACCCCTTATATAGTTTGAATAATTTTGTGACAAATAAATCAAAGTTGCCACAAAATGGGGCACAAGTATATGGGGTGATTGGCTATCTTGTGACCCTCTCAGAGGGTCACATGATAGCCAATCACCCCATATAAGGACATAATAATTATTCATACCATATAAGGGGTGATAGATCACCTTTAATATAATACGAGTGAACACATGCCAAGTAGTGGCAATCTTGTTTCTGCGCAATAGATACACTATTTTACAGTGTTGACCAATAAGGATATTGAGAAAAGAGAGGTTTTCAGATAACCACCTCCCTTGTAACCAAAGGGTGGTCAAATCATATACTTCATTGAGTACCTGGGGAAGTTCAGCCGTTGGCTCAATTATTGCTGTCACACAACATGAGCGAATTACATGATATTATAAAATAGCTTTACAGGAAAACGAGCAGTAACGACTATTTATTATGTTTGGGATGAGCATCTCAGATTTATTTTACGAAATATTATTTGTGATTTTATTTTCTCAAAGTTTAGGACCTCCCTAATGGTTGTTACTTTCTGAAATGGAGTGATACAAGCATGTGTCACTTTGATTAAAAATTGAAACGTAGGGCGTTACAGAAAATAGCCTGTTTAAAATAAAGGCAAAGAAGACAAGAATCCACATCGTAATCTATTTGAAGCATTTTATTGCAATAGCAAACATAAAATTGATTGAATGTTATAATGTTATAATAAAATGAAAGCATCGTGGGAAGACACTGATTACACATATATTATCGCACTACCACCTTCATATGTAAAAAAAAACTGTTATCAAAGTTTGTAGAATAATCTATAGAATTGATAAACAATATCCAGAATCAATAAAATCGTCACCTCGGTATTAAAGTGTCTTAATGGACCGCATACTGTAAAATCGCAGATATCTTTGATATGCCTTTAACCCTTTCAAGCCTGAGTTTACCATTGTCAGCTTCATCCACTACAAGCCGCGAATTGCTGTCGCAGTCGCAATTCTCGACTTGTAGTGGATGAAGATGATTTGAATTGGTTTAAAAATTGAAAAAAATCACCATGTATTGGTCAACCAGTTTCATGAAAAATTTTGTTCTTAAACCGTTGTTGTAGGAAAATTAAGTTTGTTTTCAGGGATGTAAAATAATGCTTTAATGCATCGTGAGAGCTTAAAGGGTTAATACCAATGTGACTGTTGTTGCTGCATAATAGGCTTTGCAACTACTTTTAAATCGTCATTTTGGTAATCCACTAATTTATTATAATCACGCAATGGTATATGTCACTCTCATGGAAATATCATGAGTATCCTCTGCTTTAAATAAGATTAAAAAATATATATTAAAACACATTTAGCAGCCGCAATTTAATTTTATTCACAACACCTTGATTTTCCCACAACCATCTAACGAGCTTTACATCACAATTCCTAAGTAACTACTCTATTGCCATCACCATGGTCACTTAAAATTAAACGTTTACACATTATTTCTAAAATTATACACAAGTATACGTGGTATAATATCATCTTGATGTACACAGTAAACACGAAACATAGTTCAATGTTGGTTCACCGTCTGCGATGCTGGCACATCATTGACCCAACATGGTCCGTGTTTACTGGGCAGAAAAGGCATACTACGTAAAAAAATGTTAGCCTAAGAATCTGCAACACGAGTGATATACTAGCGAAGTGAAATTTTGGCATCATGAATTACCATTATTGCACAAGCAAAAATAGATGGAATAAACATTTCCACATATTCAGATTTATATTCGAATCACAGGGATCTCTCTGTATATTATATGATGCTGTAAATACAAAATGAAAGCACCATACCCATTAAATAAATAATCATTGAAATAAATAAATCACCAATGAACTCCTGACAGCTATGCCTATATGAATCTCACATAATTATATACTCAACCTCATTATATACATATCGATTTTTTCGCAAATAACATGGTAATTAAATGGGTTTATATATATGGGGGCCTTAATTTATCGTAGACGCTGGGGCAACATTTAAACAGTATTGTGTCACAGAATCACCAGTAACGACTATTTTTAGGATAATATATAAAGAGAAATATATTTTGTTAATAAAATGGTATTTCGAGTACACGGATTTTTACTTAAAAAAAATGATATTTCATTCAAATTTCTTTATAAGAGTGAAATATTTAGTGAAATATTCGCTTGTTTAATTTCCATTTTTTATAAGGGGGACCAGTAGCTATTATAACTGTACGTAACTGTTATTTTCTGTAGTTAATTATAAGATGGCTACCATAAAAGTTTTAATGAAAATGTATACTTTGCACATATAATTTGAAAATAACATTCCACAAGCAAATGGTTGATGCTAGACTAACTTCGCGAACGGGGGGGGGGGGGGCATGGGACCAATATGATACAATTAAAAATATATATGATCATATCTAATTAGAGAGATAAGCCATTATCATCGCATGGAACGTCTTGTAGAGCTACGCTTTAGAATAAATATCCATCACATTTATTATGATGATGTCCTCGTTTTCGGGATGCGGAATAATGCATAAAGCGCTATATATATATAGCTGTCCTGTGCCCACTGTGGTCTAAAACGTCATTTCCATAGTCCAAAAACACGTTATACACTGCATGGCAACGTCTGATGCAACGCGTTGGTCTTCCTATGGAACGATACATACAATATTTTGCTGTCCAAAGGCAAACAACGCAGATACGACTGTTCACGCTTACATTCACACGGCAAAATGCACGTCTTCACCTTGGATATGAAAGGGTGTATGAAAGGGTGTATCTGCCACTTCACAAAGTATGCATTGTGTATTGTATGCTCGGGACTTGTTGGATTGTCATCAGTTGAAGACTACAAGCGACACCTTGTGAATGACAAAAGTAATATAGTCAATCTCGCAAATACAAACAGCTTCAACCCGTGTCCTGTTGAATTGACATTTTGTATTTTTCTTCATTTGAAGCTTGAAATGAAGAAAAATAATTATATTTGTGAAAAACAGTTATTTACCAGTTTTTTTGTTATTAAATAAGCATCCAACAAGCTGTTTTATAAAGTTTAGTATAATTTTTATTTGATTCGAAATTAGCTTAAAACGTATACAACTGACTCAACATGACAGGGGTTATTTGTAGAACCATCTGCGACGTTAGATTAACATTAGGCTATCATTGGCTCCCCGTCACGAGTTTTCTGGACAGTTATGAATCCACCACATAAAAACAACTGAGGGGATATTCCGTCCTTCTAGAACCAAAAGATCATATCTCCTGATTTGACAAGTAGAAGGGCGGGGGCCCTAGGGTAGTGGTTAGCACCGCTGCCTTTCACGCCAGAGTCCGGGGTTCGGTTCCCGGTCTCGGCGGTTTGAAAGAAACAAAATTGTTTCTTCCCCATCCACGTGTGAAAGTTAGTATTGTGGGGAGCCTCCGTGACCGAGAGGTAGCGTGCTCGGCCTCAGACCGCCAGGGCTCGAATTTCGAATCCTGTGTCTGGAGGACAGTGTCATCTCAATCATCTCACCATCCTCAGGAGGTTCTCCTGGCCCAGTTTAGCCTATATGTGCACAAAGGTGGCCTAAAGCCCGATTCATTTCATTTTGACAAGTAGAAGATGCAAAATTCTGTTTCCAACAACTATACGTCAAATAATAAGCGGCATCTGGTGAAAGGGGCGTCACCTAGTGATTAAATGCGGCGCAGAGCAGAGAGAGGACGGTGATGATAACGGCGGGAAACCTCAGGCTCGTAGCTGCACCTGTGGTCGCCCAGGACTGGCAGACGGTGGGATCGGGGGCGCCTCCGTGGATCTCGCTGCCGCTGGTGCCGTCGGGATCACAGGCGCATCCCGTCTCATTCACAAACAGGTGCCCTTTACAGCCTGGACAGCACAGGGAGTGGTCGTTGTACTTGTTCACGTACGAGCAGTCACTGTCACAACCGTCATCAAACAGGCAGCACACTGAAACACAAATATAATATATTCCTTATTAATTGGTCGAGGTGTTACTACCGTCTGGATAAACTTGCTGTCCTCGCGGATTTTATGTTTATTGTCTTCTGTTTAACAGATTATTACTGGAGTTCCACTAGTTGTCTCCTTATGAGATTTATGTTGGGTGTCTTGCGCGACAGCGTGACCTGGGTCGTTTCGTAAGGGGGAGTGTTCGATATTGTGCCAGCAATGTGTCGTGTTTGGCACACCTCTGACTGACCGGCGCGGTCCCGCTGTCATGCGGACTTTAGGACCAACGTTGGAACAGCGCCGGTTCTTGGTCCCCTGGAGTTGCCGCTTCATGGCCCAAATTGTTATTGTTGTTTCGAATCTCACAGATAATTGGTCGTGGTCAGAACGGGGGGTTCTGGAGACGTTGATATGTATAAAGCACCGCCTGGTATGAATGTTCAGCATTGCACTTTTATGACAACACCCAGACAAATGCTTGATATGGACATGAATAAAGATCAATGAATCGGCTCTACTGGTTGTCTTGTTTGTGAGGAGAGGTTCCGCTAAGTTAGAAAGCTGTAAAAAAGAATGAATGAATGAATGAATGAATGAATGAATGAATGAATGAATGAATGAATGAATGAATGAATGAATGAATGAATGGGGTTCATGCCAATTTTGTGCACATACAGGCTAACCCTGGCCAGAAGAAATTCCTGAGGATAGCGAGATGAATCAGACATTGTTTCCAGAGACAGGATTGAGATCTGGCTGTCTGAGGCCGAGCGTGCTACCTATCGGTCACAGAAGCTCCCTACAACATGCACAATACTCAACCATCACCAGTGGGCAGGGGTTTGAAGAAACAAGACCCAAGCCCCACAAATATGGACATGAAATATCCCATGCTCAGATGCCAAAATTCAAGAAAGGTTGTTCTTAAACCTATTACTTCATAGACATTAAGGGGTAACGTTTTGACTGTATCGTGCTGTACGAGAAATGGCTGTAGTTATTATATTTGACACCAATATGACGACACAAGCTGACCATCATATTAAACCACCATCGAGTGTTTCCATTGTATCTGTTCTCATGGGCAGGTTATTCAATAACGGATTTGCAGCACGTTAGGGAGGACTGGTAATTTGTCTTGAGAGAATTAGTAATCAGGTAATATTTATGCTGAAATGACAGCCACGTACCGATTAACGGACGTAGTGGGCGAAGGCCAGAGCAAAGTCAATGATCGAGTCTTGATCAGTGTTCAAAACTGTTCACATCATATATTCATCAGACCACATGTACTTTTTTCATTTTCATTTGAATTTGCCACTAATCAGCAGACTAGTTCTTCATTTTCAAAGGTTGATTTGACTATCTGTCAAAATCTTACAAAAAAACACCTTTAAAACCGACGAAAAATGTTTGTACTAAGGATCAACTTCAGTTATTGATAATTATATAAACATAAGTCGTTAACAGGTTAAGCCATTTGAAAATCCATAACATACTCAATGCCCGCTAAGTTATCTGATTTAATTTATATTTGAATATAATAATTATTCATATTTGTTTCATTTGAGACCAAGAATTTGAAAATCTTGATGTTTAAACACTTATTTAGTTCCCAAAATAACAGTGATTTGATCGGCTAGCAAAACGGAATAAAAACGATTACAGTCGTGCTTAACGGTTTAAAGGTTAAATAATACGTACACCTAACTTCAAACGGCTAACATAGTTTCACAAAAAACATGTAAACATCATCATGATCACACAATGAAACGGGGAGCTCTAGCTACACCAAAGTTCAAGTAGGTGAAAACGTTCATACCCTCAGTAAGTGAGCATGGTGATGAGACAAGTCAGCAGTGTCGATATGCAAAAAGAATAATAGTTAACCCTTTGCCGGTAAAGTTATCTTAATTAATTTTTCACCCACTTGAAGTTGTGTGTCGCTACCGCGACCCACAACTTTAAGTGGGTGAAAATTACTCATATTTGTTTAATTTGAGAACGAACATTTGCAAATTTATTTTAATTCCGAATAGCAGTAACTTGATCGGCTAATAAGATGAATTTGAAGTGTCTATAATTGTATTTAAAAACGCTTAAAAGGTTAATAATAATGTGTCCAAGTCTCTGAGATAGCATTGCATGGTCAACAGGTTTAAGGTATTAGCAGGCTGTGATGGGGTAGTTCTTGAAAACCACGATATATAAAAATGGTGATTTTTTGTACACATGAGTAATAGTCTTGGAGATTAGTCTACCAGCAGCAGCAGCAGCAGCAGCAGCAGCAGCAGCAGCAGCAGCAGCAGCAGCAGCAGCAGCAGCAGCAGCAGCAGCAGCAGCAGCAGCAGCAGCAGCAGCAGCAGCAGCAGCAGCAGCAGCAGCAGCAGCAGCAGCAGCAGTAGTAGCAGCAGCAGCAGCAGTTGCAGCAGCAGCAGCAGCAGCATCAGCAGCAGCAGCAGCAGCAGCAGCAGTTGCAGCAGCAGCAGCAGCAGCAGCAGCAGCAGCAACAGCAGCAGCAGCAGCAGCAGCAGCAGCAGTAGTAGCAGCAGCAGCAGCAACAGCAGCAGCAGCAGCAGCAGTAGTAGCAGCAGCAGCAGTAGTAGCAGCAGCAGCATCAGCAGTTGCAGCAGCAGCAGCAGCAGCAGTAGTAGCAGCAGCAGCAGCAGCAGCAGTTGCAGCAGCAGCAGCAGCAGCAGCAGCAGCAGCAGCAGCAGCAGCAGCAGTAGTAGCAGCAGCAGCAGCAACAGCAGCAGTAGTAGCAGCAGCAGCAGCAGCAGCAGCAGCAGTTGCAGCAGCAGCAGCAGCAGCAGCAGCAGCAGCAGCAGCAGCAGCAGTAGTAGCAGCAGCAGCATCAGCAGCAGTAGCAGCAACAGCAGCAGCAGAAGTAGGTGCAGAAGCAGAAGCAGCAGTAACTACTTTATCCATGCAAATGGAAATGTGTAATTACAAACGGCTTATTACTATTGGGCAATTTCACATAAAGGGTGCATTTAGGAAAAATTGAAACTTTACACAATCTCCTAGCAAATACTGCTAGATAGTTAAATGAAACCTTTTTTATTTTAGCAAGGGTTGTATGGAGAAGCTACAGACCAAATTTCAGAAAGTTTTGTCAATTATTTCTTCATCAATCAGTGGTATTTATGTTCTTTTTAACACATTTTGCAGTCTCATCCCCAAATTGTCTTGATAGAAGCGTTTTTCTATTCCAGATATGCATCTAACACACAAATAAAGTTTTATTTGTGGTATGGTTATTGGTCTTACGATTCAAACGACACATGTTTGACAAAAATCCAGTCACAAAATCGGATTTTATTTGTATTTATTGAGTTCAAAGTATTTTCCGTTAAAAGTTTTTTCATTTTTTCCCGTCAGTTCATCCCTGCCCAGCTTGAACTATCTACATATATATAAACATTCAATTACTATTTTTAATATTTATGGTGGTTATATATGGTATAAAAATACTTCAAACTGATTGCTGATTCACATTAGCAAATTAATTAGAATTGCCTCTACGTATGTTAAAATTCCGTTAAAATAATGTCCCCTCCAGTACATCACTTTTCAAGACCCACGCAGGGTATTTTTGTAACATATGTCATTATTCAAATATATCCCGCCTCTTTGGGCCTCCATGGGGATATTAATTGGAAATTCTTGTTAAAAGAACAACATATTTATACATTTTTAGATGAAAATAGTGTTAAATTAGAATTGTCCCCTCCAGTACATAATATAAATATTCAGTATTCTTCATGTGATAAGACCTAATTTTGTTAATTTATTGATCTATTTTTGGTAATTATGTATTATTATATTAAGACTTGGTTAATGGCAGACACTGGACACCAACAAATTGATATTTATTAAAAATACATATGTATTTCATTTATGGATAAGTTGTAACCAAAACATATTTTGTGGGTGTTTCCTTTCTTCCTTTTTAGATCAATATTAACCTGTAAATGTAATTTCTCCACTGTTCTGACTTACAAGACCTACTAGTACAATATACATTGATGTACTGTATATATATCAAACAAATGTGATATATATTGTCTATAGGCTACCAGTACACTGCGTATTGGAGGGGACAGTTGTAATTAACACTAAAACTGTAATTACTCATGGATAGAACTTGTGGGTTTTTTCATGCTTGTCAAGCGGTTTAAGCTATATATTCCTGTACACAATCCACTAGACTACTTGAATTTTAAAATAAATGTGTTTGTAGCAGCTGGGTCATTTTGCTTCACCAAACCATAATATTTTCGCTTCGGCGGCCCCACTGCTGTGGACCTTGACGATGCTGCACATGCGGGTGGGTGGATAATGTTAGCTCAGTGAACCACGATGACCCGCCTGGATTTCATAGTTTTATGTATGATTGTCATATGATATATACATATTTTCTGTTGCAAAAAATGAGTTTTTATCCCCCGGGAAGGGGAATTTTAGTCGCGCCAGGATTCTGTCCCGCGTCACGTTTTCTTGTGGGCTCAAAAACTACTGGTCAATTGTTTTTTTTAAATTTTAACATCATATTCCTAGCAACATGGGGATGTGCAAGTGATTTTTCAGAGATGCTACCAAAATTCAAAATGGCCGCCAGAGGTCAACTCTAAAAAATTTTGTGGGCGCAAAAACTCTAAAACTTAAAGTCAGAAATTTTTCAAATTTTACTATCACATTCCCCATGATATGTAGATGTGCAGGTGACTTTTTCATCGTTTTACTGAAATTCAAAATGGCCGCAACGGATCAACTTTAATTTTTTGGGGGGCGTGAAAACCCAAAAAAAATTTTGGTCATTTTTTTTCAAATTTTAACATCACATTCCTAGCAACATGGGGATGTGCAAGTGTTTTTTTTGCAACTAAATTTTAAAATGGCAACCAGAGGTCAAATCCAACATGTTTTGTGGGCGCAGAAACTCTAAAACTTGAAGTCGGGAATTATTCAAATTTTACTATCACATTGCCCACGATATGGAGATGTGCAGGTGACTTTTTTAAGGTTTTACAGATATTCAAAATGGCCGCCACAGATCAACTTAAAATTTTTTGGGGGGGCGCAAAAACTCAAAAAAATTATCTGGTTAATTTTTTTTCATAATTTAACATCACATTCATAGCAACATGGGGATGTGCAAGTGATTTTTTAAAGATGCTATGAAAATTCAAAATGGCCGCTAGATGTCAACTCCAATTTTTTTGTGGGCGCAAAAACTCCAAAACTTAAAGTTGGAAATTATTCAAAATTTACTATCACACTCCCCACGATATGGAGATGTGCAAGTGATTTTCTTAGGCTTTTAATGAAATTCAAAATGGCCGCCATGGATAAACTTCATATTTTTTTATGGGTGCAAAAACTGAAAAATTGAAATCAGTAATAATTCACATTGCACAATCACACTACCCACCATTTGGGAATGTGTATGTGATTTTACTGAAATTTAAAATGGCCACCACAAATCGACTTCTTAAATATTTGTGACCGCAAAAAGTCTAACCTAATTTATGGCGGGGGATGATATAAGACTTCTTGACCTCTTGTTTTAAAATGTCTTGTTGACTTTCAAAATATGACCAGAAAAGAGAACTACAGACTATTAAATGCCCCTGTTCATGATCCACGTACCAGGAGGTGGTTTGACAGCAGGTTATATGCTAGGATATAACTTTTGAGTACGTCATATGCCTTATAACATGGCCCCAGGCCCAGCCCCCAGATATATAATTAGTTGGTAGCGCATAGGTTACTGGTGTACGTCCACATGAGGTAGGATGTTACAATGGTCAAGTTGGCGCAGCATTGTATGGCCTTAATTTACTATGCCTGATAGTGATCTGGCAAGCCATGCCAAATAGCCAGACAATTAATTGATATAATATAAAATGTGAGGTTTTAAGTAGGGCATCTTCTCCACAACAAGGCTAGGCAAATCGTTTGATATAGCCAGACTATAACTATAACAAATGTGATGTTTAAGAAAGTGATACCAGCATACCAGTTACATAAAATATATATGTATGCCTCGAAAAAACTTCCAAATCTATCAAGTTTAAAATGGCCAACTGGTGCTCATTATTTAACTTAACATGCTTCATATCCAGTGCCAGATAACTAGACAATTAATATAAAAGAAAATGTGAGGTTTCCGGGAGGGATTGGACTTTAAAACTTTCAACTCGAATTACATTCAAAATTGCTGACTGTCTGCCATTTATTATCTACTTTAAACAATATTATGTCTGATATATCTAGCAAATATTGCCAGACAGCTAGACTATTGAATAAGAAAAAAAATGTGAGGTTTGAAGGATCATGGGAAATGCCCGGAAAAATTTCAACTCCCATCGATTTCAAAATTACCCTGATAACATCACAGTATTGGCCAATACAAATGGTTTAATTGGACCTGATTATCATTATGTCTTGCACATTGGTGCTGTTTTCAGCCAATACAGTAGCTATATTCTAAATTTGACCAGTAATGGGCCAATATAGTCGCATATTAACAACGGCTGAATACCGGATTGTAACCGCTGTTATTGCCGGTAGCATCCGGTATAAAATCTAAATTGGCCCAATGACGTCATGTTTACTTTAATATATGTGGTATCTGATAAACCAGGCCAGGTAGCTAGGCCATTATCCTAAAACAAAAAATTGAGGTTTCAGGGAGATTATGCTCTGGCAAATTGTAATTAAAATTAAAACTGGCCGATTATCGCGATATATGAAAAAATCAACTTTAATATGTCCTGTTATGAATACAAATATATCCCAGATTTGTAGATATAGGCCTAGGCTGGAGTAAGAGGGTGGCATTGTTATAATATAAACATGATAAATTTTTATTTGTACCATATTAAAATAGCTCACCGGTAATTTCATTACCCTGGTAAAATACCTGGCGTAAAATAATGATAGGCTATAGCTGCATGCATGTAAATTTTCATTCAGTTTGTTATTTGTTATTTTTAAATTTATTTGTACCGTTACATGAACATACAAAATTTTGTATCCAATGATTCAAGCTCAAGAACGGCTGGAGTTAATATTATTTTTTAACCACTGTACATAAATGTGTACGGTACATCAGTATAATAAAACAGTTACACTACAACCAAGTAACTACTATAAAAAAATGTAAGATTTCAGGGGATGACAGCTGGGACCTGACAAATTTAAACTTAATCACATTCAGAATAGCAGCCTTGCGCAATTATTTAATTATTAAATATACCTGATATCGGGCAAACTACGGTATGTTAGCTAGCTAGACCCTACAACAAGCGTATGCTCCTACTAGCCTTGATGAAGTGAAGATAAGGGAAGAATATGCCCTGAAAATGGTTGTTTTCATTTTTATGCCTTGACAAATTTCAACTCTAATCAAATGCAAGATGACTGACTATTGCCCATTATTTAATATGCTTGATATCAGGCAAAGTGTCCCAGATACCCAGCCCAGTACTATAATGTATCCAGCTCCCCCCATGAAAGTCCGAAAAGTATTTTGTTGGCATTTTATCCCTCCCTCAAACCTCACATATTGTTTTATACAATAAACCTCACATTTTGTTTTATAGTATAAAACAAAAGTCAGGTTTGAGGGAAGGATGTGCCAACAAAATGCTTTCTAGATTTTCGTGAGGGGGTTGGAATGGAACTGTCTCTGCGGTTATAATGGAATAATAGTAATGTATATATGTATGTAAACTATGACTGATAATACTATTTTATCCTTCATTCATGCTTACAGGTTTTTTATTGTTGTTAAAAAAATAAGTCCTCTCCAGTACACTCAATGACATAAGCTTGAACACCACAAGCTGTTCAAATCATAATTATTTTCCATTGATTTTCTCTTTTATGGTGCACACAAATAGCTGCGGCCTGTAACCGTGATAATCCACTTGAACATGATTTTATTATAGCAAAGTTTATACAATCATGCTACTTCTCTTCGATTAGACAACAAATTGTTGCGCAATAAGAATATATATTGGAGCCAAATTAGAATATGAAATGCTAAGCAACATATCATGTTTTACTTATCTGAAGTACATGCATTTATAGCACTTGTGATGTTGTTATTTCGACCGTTAAAAAAAATGTCCCCTCCAGTACGGTTTGTCATGTATATAATTGTGCAGAGGATTCCCATGAAAAAGCACAGTAAACATGCACACACTATGGCATATATAATATTCATGCTATATGTGTATATTTAGTTGATGTCAGAACACTAATTTGTTGAGTTGTTGAAATAAATGCTGTAAAATTCATACTTGAGTGTATTGCAAAATTTCATTTGTCACATTTCAAATGAATATGAAATCTATATCCATGTGAAATACGGGTTCAACTCATAGTGATCTTCCCTTTAGAAACACGACATTCGAAAAACAAACAAACTTTGAGGTTATGATTTTCAAATTACCTATATTATTAGCATTTTAGCAGAGACTAATGATTGTTAAAACAAATGTCCCCTCCAGTACACATAAAAACAGCATACATTTCACAAGTCAATATCTTCATTCATAGGCATAATTAAGCTCCGAAAATTTTACTGATGTTGGGTAATGACATCTCGTTGTCAAAAGTTGTGAAATTATCATACATGGAAGAATTTTATTTTTGACATGCTATGAGACTTTTTGTGTGCCCTTTACGTGAAATTGCCCTATTACTAATATTGTAAATGGACAGGATCTGTCCTGGAAATGGTATTTTAATTTACGAACAAAATGCACCACAACATTAACACTATAATCATGACAATGTACGATTATTTGCAGTTCAAATAGCTATGCTAATCAATACATTACCCGGTTATTATATTCGCTTGTCACTGTAGATATTAAATAACTACTTATATTTAGTATAACTTAATTTTTTTCAAAATGCACTGCTTGTTAACTTTGAAAACTAAGCCATTTTGTCATATATCACTTCCTACATCCGTTGTTTGATGTGTTATCATATATCATCTATTATATGAACGATCTCTGGTGTTATTAAAATCACGAATATAGTTTAGATTAAAGCTTAAAGAGTTGAGAGAGCTCGCAGTCGTCTGACAAACATGGACGGTATGTTGGAGCAGATGGTGCACGAATAACAATCAATCGAAATAAAATAATCGTACATAGCACACTAATACAGGCTTTCCACGATGCAAAACAACGGTCCTTTTCACAATGGTGGGTTTATGTTAGACCAGCGTCGAAGGCGGTGGGTCAACAGAAATTCAACATTGGGTCAATGGTTTGTAATAACTGTTCTTGTTGTACTCACCATAATCAGCAGAAGTGACAGTCAATACTGCGAGGAACAATAGACCAAACAATATCGTCAGTTTTGCCATGATCAGAATAATTGAAAATCTTCAAGCTGTTAAGAATTTATCTGAAAAGAGAAACAAGTGACATTTTGAATAGAATGACTATTGGAACTCGCTTATCCAAATTTAATGGTGAATGCTATGTTGAGTGATGAGGTGAGTGAGTGAGTGAGTGAGTGAGTGAGTGAGTGAGTGAGTGAGTGAGTGAGTGAGTGAGTGAGTGAGTGAGTGAGTGAGTGAGTGAGTGAGTGAGTGAGTGAGAGTGGATGAGTGAGTGAGTGGGCGAGTGAGTGGGATATATTTGACCACCTTCTACGCATACTAAGGTAATAATATTTCAGCAGATGGATAGATCAACAATGATCCACACAACAGAGATTTAAATACTGTGAATATTATTACGTGATTATAATCTTCAGAAAAATACGCTACCACTCGATCACGCCGCAACAATATCCAGTAATATCAGTGCAGCACGGTGCACCATAACCGGTAAATACGACACATTGAAACAATGTTGGTTTAATGTGTCGTGTTTGCTGGGGAATGGGACAGTGGTTTGGAGTTCATTTTGAGGTATGTGCGTGCACGTGACTGGTTTATAGTAGGGTCCCAAACCATGATTCCGTGACCAACCTTCGGCAAGTAAGGTTTGACGGTTGTTTTAGGTAGCTTAAGGTATTTGTAAAAATTAAGCTCCTACGCCTCTTTAAAAAAGGTAGGCGGAATTTTCTGGAACGTAAAATAAAAAATGGCCGCCATCGGTCATGGTGAAAAGCAAGAATTCACTTATTTGATCCACTAGTCTCCCAGTTGAACTCATTTTTGAATGCATTTATGTAGGAAATGGATGGGGTTTTAGGCCAACTTTGTGCACATATTGGCTAAGCTGGGCCAGGATAACCTCATGAGGATAGTGAGATGAATGCCCTCCAGACACAAGACGAACACGCTACCTCTCGATCACGAAGGCTCCCCAAAATATTGAATCAAATGACCAGTCATCCTCAAGGACTTCTACATGACCTCAGAATAACTAAATTTACCTCTGTTTACTCATTATATTAATCCTAAAATGATCATACATTTACCCTAGACTATATGTGCACATTTAAATCGTTGAAGCCATCAGCTAACGTCTTTATTTTTATTGTTTTTTGTTGGTAATGTTATAGTATGGTAAATCACCACGAAATTATTCATTCTTTTTATCCTAAAATTAAGCTGTCTCCAAATATTTTTTAGGGTTGAAGCCATCAGCTAACGTTTTTATTTTTATTAGTTTTTCATTGGTATCTTTATGGTATGGTAATTACACATACCAAGAAATGTCCACCGATTGACGTCTCAAATCTTGACCACAAAATAACCTAATTTTATAAGCTTAATAATTAAATCACATGATCAGGATGATGTTGACACTGCACATCGCGAACCCCTTACATATTTTAAGTCAGTAGCTATGATTAAAATAATGTCTGTTTTCCATTGGTTATTTTATGGTGTGGTCATTGGCTTTGACGTCAAAACGACGTTGTTATAACATCTTCCACAATGATCCATACCACCATTCCTGGGGAGGGGGGGAGACAATGTTCTCACATGGACTTCTACACTTGATTTACGAGAAGTTGACACGATGCTGGCCTAATGTTAAACCAGCGTCACGGACTCTGGGCCAAGACTTTTGAGAACAGCATTGGGTCTTTGACTTTGAGTTAATACTCCAGCAGTCCTCCATTGTGGAGTATCAGGCTGGAGGGGGGGAAAGAGGCTGGCAGATCTAATCGACCAGCTGACTCTTGAATGCTGCCACAGTTTTCGATTCTGTGGCAGCTGCCGGAAGAGAATTCCAATCAGGGATAGTTCGATGCCAAAAAGAATTTTGTCCCAGTGTGGTGTTAGCTCTGATGTGTTTATAAGCCTGATTGTGCCCACCACGTGTTCTTCTATCTGCTGGGATTAGACGGTCATTGATAGGAATTTCAACTAACTCATTTAAAATTTTGAACATACATAAAAGCCTAGAATTTTTTCGTCTTGTTTTCAAGTCAGTCCAGCCCAAGTTCTGAATGAGAGATGTCACACTGGCTGTTTGTCTATAATTTTGGGTGACAAATCTTGCTGCTGCTCTTTGAATTTTTTCTAATTATCAATGTCTTTTTGTCTAAAGGGGTCCCAAACTGCTGAAGAATATTCTAAGGATGATCTGACCAGGGAGAAATAGGCAGTCTCCCTTAATTTAGGGGGACATGCCTTCAGGTTCCTCCGAAGGAAGCCCAGGGTGGAATTCGCTTTACTTGTAATTTTGTTAATGTGGGCCTCCCATTCCAGAGTCTCGCTAAGGCAATTACCAAGATATGGTGTTGATGAAACATTTTCTAATGTTTCACCTTTCAGGGTGTACTGGAATTCCAGGTTTTTTTATTTCGGCCTGGACACCCTCAGGACCGAACATTTCGAGGGGTTGAAGCACATCCCCCATCGATCTGCCCAGTCCTGTAACGCAGATAGGTCTCTCTGCAGTTTCTCCTGATCTGCCCGACATTTTATCGGGCGATACAGGAGACAGTCATCTGCAAAGAGACGAACCTGCGACGAGACCGTGGAAGGGAGGTCATTAATGTAGGTCAAGAATAGTAGGGGTCCGAGAACAGTACCCTGGGGCACACCGGACTTTACACGAGCTGATTCTGAAGAGCTGCCATCAACTACTACTTTTTGGGTTCTATTGGTCAAGAAATTTTGAATCCAATTAAGAGTTGTTCCCCGAATTCCATAGTGGTCGAGTTTGTGTAAGAGGCGTTGATGGGGGACAACGTCAAAGGCCTTACTAAAATCTAAGACAACAACATCTGTTTGTGTCTTGCCTTCAAAATTTTGAATAAATTCATCAGTTGTAATCAAAAGCTGGCTTTCGCATGAGTGTTTTGAGCGAAAGCCATGTTGTACAGGTGTTAAAATTTTGTTTTCCGAAAAATGGGACATAATTTGTTTACAAATGATGTGTTCGAGTAATTTGGCACAAACACATGTGAGGGATATCGGCCTGTAGTTTGCCGGAGAGTGCCGATCCCCTTTTTTGAAGACTGGGTCAACATTAGCCTCTACCCAGTCATCTGGTAATTTGCCCGTCTGTAGAGATTGATCAAAAATAATTTTAAGAAAGGGAGATATTTCGTTGGCAGCATTCTTCAGAATCAGATTCGGGAGCTCGTCTGGTCCGGGTGCCTTCCCGCCGTTTAAACTCTCGAGTAATTTAGTTACACCTTGAACAGTAATTTCAAATTTAGGCATTTCAGTATTCGGTGGTCCGGGTAGCTTAGGTATATTTGTGGTGTCTTCCGAGGTAAAAACTGAGCAAAATTGCTTGTTTAATATTTCGGCCTTACGTCTGCTATCTGAATGCAGCTGGCCGTTTTCCTTCAAAGGAGAGACACCATTTCCATCCTGACGTTTTGATTTGATATAACGCCAGAGTGGTTTTGAATGTTTTTGTTCTAAAGATTCAGAAAGTTTGTCTCAATAAAGACCAAAAATTTACAACTTTAGGATCGAAAAAATAATCTAATTTGTTAATTTATAGCTTCAACACAGGTTTAATAATTTAGATTAAACAAGGGAGCAACAGTCAAGTGATTCTAAATGGTGAAAAAAGGATAAATTTCGTGAATCAGCCGGGAAGCGTCTGACGATGTTGAGCCTCGATTCCGTTCCGGTCAATGTCTAGTTTCAACATAGACCAGTGTCCTATTCCGCCATCAAATGTAAAAAAAAAACAGTAACATTTTACTTACAAAGTGAAACCAAATTACGTCAGATTCCAAGGGCCACACGGAGAGGGTTAAAAAGCCAAATCGTTTTAAATCCGTTTTACTAGCTAATCACTGTTATTGGGAATGAAATTCGCGTTTAAACATCAAAATTTAATAATGTTTAGTCTCGAATTGAACAAACGTGAGTACCTGGAGTTGTGGTTCGCGGTAGTGAGACATAATTGCAATTTCAGGTGTATTATAATTAGCATGCCTAAAATTAGACAACCGCCATATTCTCCCCTTTGTATCTTTGTGTGCCACAGCTATATTTTGGGGGTGATAATATGAGAGTTAATCAAGTTTATCACTTTCAGGATATCGGCCCGGATCTATAAGCAATGATTGCATGTATAAACATAATATAAACCGAGGTGGCCTATTTAGTGATGAGGTGGGACCGAAGCTGCAGACCTGATACCATTTTTTTTTACAAATTTCGCAAATATTTCTGCAGCCTCCCTGAATTACGTGATGTTCATGATATCTAATTCACGCATCAACAGAACAGACCCTACTCAAATAAAAAATATATATATTGTAAAAAAAACCGCATATTGGCTTAATATGGACGCTCAAAACCAAATTAAATAAATAACCATTCAATTTTATGAAATCGCGACATGATCAGCAGATAAGGATGAGCTGATGATGATAGATGCTAGCTATATATATAGTCCTCATTTTAAAGTCTGACAATACCAAAATGATGTCATGGTATTATCGTGAATAGCTGGAGCAGGAAAAATATAAAAGTTGATCAGGTGTTGGTATGTAATAATTACCATACCATTGCTACTAATACCAAACAATTTTAACATGAAAAATACAGTATCCAATATACCAATATCAGTCCGGGAAAATTATAAACTTAATCAATCGATGACGGTATCAACTGATCAATATGTTTAACATCGCCTGCAATCAAAGATAACAATTGAGTGATATATATTGCTCACCTGTTTTTAAGTGGGTTCGTTCCGACATCAATGGTACACTGTACACGAGAATACACTACACTAGCCCTGAATACAATAATAAACAATAATACATTTTATTCAGGGCTAGCACTGTACATGTGCTACAGCATATAATATTGAGTCATAATATTGATCAGCGATACTCAAGATACTGATCTAGCCTTGATCTTATTTATGAGAACCAACTTGTTGCATAGATCTGGCGTAGATATTAGGCTCTTCAATATAATCTAAAGGTAGACTGACTGACATTGGTGTCATCGTGATGTGGCTACACACGTCTGTCGTTAGGTGGATAGGGGTGGACCAAATGATACGTGGGGGTGGGCTATGAGTTTTCACCCCACAACAAACTTTTCTTTTGTTTCGGACTAAAAACATTATTTTTTTTACCCGAATGAACAAAAAAATTGAGATTCACAAAGTATTTTTTTCAATAACGCACCTTAATAATAACAAAATATTGTGTTGATACATTTTCTATCAATTTGGCCCTTTTTTATGGTGTGAAAGCAAACATTAGGGGCTACCATTTGATTTTCAGCCCTGCTGCAGTGCTGGGGGAGGGGTCAAATGAGTATTTGTTAAAAAGTAATTGTTACTTGCCATCATTGAAATTTAAAGAAAAAAAAATATTTCCAATTGATCCTCACAACTAACTATTCATTTCATTATAGATGTACAGTACATAGTTAGAATGATCTCAGCCTCCACTGTGTTTCGGGTTAGAACGCAGCATGTATCGAATTGTAAGATACTCACATCATCACAAATGGTTAAAATGGACGAAATATTATTCAAGTGTTTTGAAAATGCCCTCGCGCAATAAATATCCGATAGCATATGTTTCAAAATCAGCTGAGTGGATTCATAAAAGGTCAGTAAATTAGGTAAACTGAACTAAAATTTATTTCGAGGGCATTAATATGAGGGGTAAATAGATCGCGTGCTGTCGGCGAAATTCTATGTTATAGTTCATATATGGAATGTCATCTTCCCTTGAACAGTCTCATGCGCCGAGAGCTACAGCAGGAGCCTGGTCGTATCGAGTACTCTTTCTGTCTATGTGGGTACCTTGTGGGTCTGTCTGTGATTCAAACCTCATTGGATCTTTCAGATTTATTTAAGGGTCACGAAGAATTTACCTCTTGTTCAGCTCTCAAACACAGTTATCTGTTTCCGTTGCTAGATGTATGATATAGACAAGTTGGGAATCATACATTTTGGACCGTGATGTGTACTGAGCTCCCTCATGGCGGCCAGTAATCATATAGTAGCCGCCATCAGGGAGTTTGGTACACAATGACATCAGCGCGAGATTCTGAGCTTGTCCATATCTATCATACCAACGGAAACAAGCAAGCTCTCAGCCAGCTGTCAAGCGCTGTCTCATTGGCTGGTCTTGAGACGCGCAACATTCAAGGTATCTCGCTATTTAAAATAGTTGAACGATAGGCTCGATAGAGCAAGGTATCGCCCTGCGGGATCGTGGGTAAGATAACTTGTTAGGGAAGATGTGGAATGCTTACTAACCCGTAACACGTTGTGGAGGGTGGCTTCTTCTAACTATGTCATGCTGACAGTGCACATGGAGCGTGGCGAACATTATTTTTCATTTCACATAGTAATCTATACATCATAATGTCATCTTCCTTTCAGCACGGCTTGGATTCTCGAGACCGCAGGCCAAAAGCCTTTGCCTGTGGCCTCGAGAAGCCAAGTCTTGCTGAAGGGGAGATGCATAATGCCGTATTTATTTGTCCATAGTGACTTTAGGTGGCCTGTGGTAGCGACATTTTTTGTCTTAACTATGGTCTCCTGACTGTTATTTGTAATTTCGTTTTATTTTGAACTTAATTATGTTTGGCCAAATAAATGTTCTTCTTCTTCTTCAACTTCAATTATTTACTGCTGGCCATGCTTTGAATATTGAATAGTGCCCCCCTTATCAGGCTTATCCCTTAGAGCACTGAGCCAAAAATGTAATTTTCAGTCACTTGAAGTTGTGTCTCGCTACCGCTGACAGTGCACATGGAGCGAGGCGAACATTATTTTTCATTTCACATAGTAATCTATACATCATAATGTCATCTTCCTTTCAGCACGGCTTGGATTCTCGAGACCGCAGGCCAAAAGCCTTTGCCTGGGGCCTCGAGAAGCCAAGTCTTGCTGAAGGGGAGATGCATAATGCCGTATTTATTTGTCCATAGTGACTTTAGGTGGCCTGTGGTAGCGACATTTTTTGTCTTAACTATGGTCTCCTGACTGTTATTTGTAATTTCGTTTTATTTTGAACTTAATTATGTTTGGTCAAATAAATGTTCTTCTTCTTCAACTTCAATTATTTACTGCTGGCCATGCTTTGAATATTGAATAGTGCCCCCCTTATCAGGCTTATCCCTTAGAGCACTGAGCCAAAAAAAGTAATTTTCAGTCACTTGAGGTTGTGTCTCGCTACCGCGATCCACAACTTCAAGTGACTAAGATTTAGTTTAATTTGCAAAATCTAGGTTGAAATGTTTATGATTATCACAAATTTGAGACATATTTAATTTCTAAAACCTGGTTATACAAGACAATAAAACATGATAAAACAATAATATAGTCAGCTGTAGTCGACATCAGTGTGCTAAGGGTTATACAAAAACAAAACAATTTTGCAGACCAATAAACATGATAAAGCTGTGATTTATTAAAAAAAATTTGATATTGCTGAATGTTGTGATTCCATGTATGGGCAATAGGATTAGATTATCCCAGTATTTGGATTAGACTAGCGTGAAGATGATACTCTTCTTATCGGAAAGACGATTAACCAATTATTTTAACACTTTTAGCGCTGAGAGATACAAAAACAGGAGACCAAGATTTTTTCAATTGTACATCAGCATAAATGTCTTAGTTAGCCCCACCCCCCTTCCGCTTCATTTGAATACATATGTTATGGATCTATGGCCATTATAAATCTTTTACTTTTTCAATGCGAGGATCAAATTTAAACGTAAGAATCTTCAAAACTCATTTGATTCACAAAATTCACAAAATAAAAACAACTAGAGTCGTGCTTAACGGCTTAGGGGTTAAATAGCTGTGGAAAATGGGGCATGCTACCATCATATCTTTGATATTATAGGACGACCCCTCCAGCTGAAATTGGTTGTCATAACATTCGTGTCACATCCTATATGCTAAACAACAATACTGCTTGGTACGATAAAACTGATAATGCAAATGATTTGCCGGTGGCACATGTGCATTAACATGTAATCACCTCAAACCCTTACTTCGCAAAGGAGTCACACAAACTATCACATAACGGCTCACATTGCTAGTGTTACTTGTTACACGAAAGACTGGGTGGAGAACCAATGTTGCCTTAATGCTGGGCCAAAAAAAACATTTATGAAAAAAGACCAATTTTGGATCAAACAAGACTACATAAGTCCAGGAGCTCCCGCTCCGAATTAGAATTTGATTTAAGCAATTTTGTGTAGGGTTATTAATGTAGTCCTAGGTTAGGTCAAAAATCAAGACGCAAGACAACTAGGTCTAAGAAGCCCAGTCTAAGAGTAAGATAAGAACTAGACAGGCTGTCAGAGATTGCAAACCTCCATTGAAATTAATGATCCTAATCAGTATCCCAGTAATGGTCTACCTATGTGGCACGGTTTACCCGATATCAGGCCAATCGAGGTAACTAATAGCTGATTTACGGTCATTTTGAATTCGATATAAATTAGTCAAAAACTTAGGGTGCATCCTCCCCCGAAACCTCAAATTTTGTTTTATAGTAATGGACTAGCATCTAACACAGTTTGCAAAATATTGGGCATGTGAAAGTAAAGAATGGCCGATAGGGGGCCATTTTGAATTTGATAGAGTCAGAATTTTTCAAGATGCATCCTCAGCTGAAATCTCACATTTCATTCTATAGTAATCGTCTAGCTATCTAGCACGGTTTACCAAATATCGGCCATGTGAAAGTGAATAATGGCCTGAAGGCGGCCATTTTGAATTTGATCAAGTCGAAATTTTCCAAGATGCAACCTCAGCTGAAATCTCACATTTCATTCTATAGTAATGGTTTAGCCATCTAGCACGGTTTACCAAAAACCGGCTATGTGAAAGTGAATAATGGCCGCTAGGCGGCCATTTTGAATTTGATCAAGTCAATTTTTTTCAAGATGCATCCTCTTTTGTAATCTCACATTTTGTTTTATAGTAATAGTCCAGCTATCTAACACGGTTTACCAAATATCAGCAATGTGAAAGTAAATAGTGGCGATAGGCGGCCACTTTGAATTCGATTGAGTCGAAAGTTTTTGAAAGGCATCCTCTCTCGAAACGTCACATTTTGTTTTATAGTAATGGTCTAGCTATCTAGCACGGTTTACCTGATATCATGCCTATCGAGGTAAATAATGCTGATTGTCGGCCATTTTGAATTCGTAAGTTAAAAATTTTCAGGGTGCATCCTCCCCCGAAAACTCACACTTTGTTTTATAGTAATTAGGTAATGGTCTAGCCATCTAGCACGGTTTACCAAATATCAGCCATGTGATAATGAATAATGGCCAAAAAGGCGGCCATTTTAAATTTGATCAAGTCAAATTTTTTCAAGATGCATCCTCATCTGAAATCTCACATTTCGATTTATAGTAATGGTCCAGCCATCTAGCATGGTTGACCAAATATCGGCCATGTGAAAGTGAATAATGGCCGATAAGCGACCATTTTGAATTTTATCGAGTCAAATTTTTTAAAGATGCATCCTCTCCTGAAATCACACATTTTGTTTTATAGTAATGGTCTAGCCATCTAGCACGGCTTACCAAATAACGGCCATGTGAAAGTGAATAATGGCCGATTGGCGGCCATTTTGAACTTGGACAAGTTGATTTTTTTCAAAATGCATCCTCTCCTGAAACCTTACAATTTGTTTTATAGTAATGGTGTAGATATCTTGAGCGGTTTTCATGATATTCCGCAATATCAGGCCTGTCGAGGTGAATAATGGCCGATAGGCGGCCATTTTTAATTTTATCAACTTGAAATTTTTCAAGATGCATCCTCTCCTGAAACCTCACAATTTGTTTTATAGTAATGGTGTAGCTATCTTGAGCGGTTTTCATGATATTCCGCAAAATCTTTCAGTCGGATTTACCAATGTTATAAATTAGGTCAAAGTGCTGGGTCAACTTCCAGGTCAAGGTCCAGAAACCTGAAAAGGCACAACTAGGGACCTTAGAGAACATGTATGTGCAATATGACTGTCATCGGCCCAGTACTTTTCGAGATCTGCTCCGGAAACAAAGTGCGCGTCAAAACGTCTAAATAGGTCATAGTTCTGAACCAGAAGTAGGTCAAAGTTTAAATACCCCAAAAGGCACAACTAGACCCCCTAGGGGTGTTGTGTGTAAAATTTGAAGACAATCGGACAAGTACTTTCAGAGATATGCTCCGGAAACGAATTGTTTACGGACGGCCCAACGCCGTCACATCATCATTTTCTCCTCTGCGACCTTGCGTATTGAATTCAGATTAAAAATATTTTAACCTGTCCATTAGCCACCTGGACGTAACCCACATACCAAAATTGTTATCCTACCTTATTTTCTTACAAAGCTATAGGCAAAAGAAGAGGCAAAAAAAAAACGGAGGTAGAATCCATAGCTCGGCGGGAGCTAATAATGGGGTGTATCAGTGGCTTTTATCTCCTGAAACTTTTTTTTCTCGGAAATTGGCATGGTTTTTTTCGGAAATTGACAACTACCAATGGGCGCGTTGGGCAGAAGAAACACGTTTTTCTTTGGTAATGCGCGGCCTTAAATATAATACACACGCTCAATGCCTCATCTAGATAATAGACAATAAGATCTGCAAAATATATTCATATAAGACATACATGAATACAATCATGCCAAGAGAGCATGTTGAAGGTGCATAATATTATCATAATAATCGTATCATAATAATCATGTCGATACAAATTATATAGAATTTTTGTAGTACACGTTTTTAAATTAATTTCTTTCGTAGGTTTTCAAAGCGAGGACAATTAAAAATATAGTCAAATTCGTCACCAATATTTTGTACACAACTCACATATTCTGAGGTTGTGGCGTATACCTCGTCTACAACCTGATTCAATTGGAAGGTTCAGGTTGTGGTTTTTACCCAAATCGTAGCCATGATACATCTCTCGCGATAGGGCAAGTTTACAAAATATGTTTTTAAATCTAATGTTGTTGTGAACATACTGTAATGTACACGCTTGCAGCTGATATTTATTTCAGAGGTCAAAATTGCTCTTTTATTCGCTGTTGCAATATAATTTGGAATAAATATAGGCTCCCTGGAATGACTTGGTTATCCCACACGCTCGAAAAAAACCTTACAACCTTCCAATGTATTTCACAGTTGAAACCCATGGAGACTTGTGCATGATATATATTATATTCCGTTTGCATAGAATAAATATTAGTTGATATAAAACATTTGACAGTTTTGGTGTACTGCTACTCTTATATAATCCAGCCCAAAACATAATTATTCTAGTTTGGGCGTGTAATACAACAGGCGTTACGCCGAGTTCACCATAAACCATGTTTGAGCATGTTGATTTGTTTACTTGTAATAGAAATTTAAAGAATCGCAAATGCATTTTTTTAATAATGTCGGCACTTTCTATTGCACAAACTTTATAACCATATAGAAGAGTACGTTTGACTAAAATATATAAACGTTCAAGTTGAATATCGACAGGTAACTGGTGCTGTCTTAGCAGTCTAGATTACGTAGTAACAGAAACATAGCTCTGCTACATTTTACAACAAAAGTTGTTTGCCTCCGTAAATTTTCATTATAGTTAACACTGTTAAATATGGGGACCAGGTATTTATGTTTACCAACCACTTGATTTTCTCCAAAAAATAATTCAGGTATTTTTCCAAGTTTATCACGAGAGAAAACAGTCGTTTTTGATTTGATTTTTTTTATTATGTTACGTTTCCACCTGCCACAATAACGCTCCATTAAGTTAATAATATTGATGGCTGCACTGGTCTTCTTGCGATTCGACCAAGATAACCGTGTAATCTGCATAAACAGATAAAGTAGCATAGAGTTTACAAAATACTAAAACATGTAAAATATCTTGATCTAAATGTTCTGCAGACAATATATATACAGCCCTTCAGTCTGTCGTGGGCTTGTTCTGAAAGCAGTTTGGGTCATTTAAAAATATTGAAAATAATACTGCAGATAGATTATATCCTTGTCTCACACCGATGAGACATGACAAATTATTTTTTATTTAGTAGTTTAGACCACCGATCCGTACGTGATACAGTGTCAAGCGGTTTGCTGTAGTCTACATAACAGCTATATATTATTTTGCGTCTGTTAACATGGTTAAGGTAAATGTCAATAATATTATTACAGTTTTTAATGCAAACAAATTTGATCTAACTTGGAGAAACCGGATGTGAATCCAGCCTGTTCGGGTCCTATTATATTATTTTCATTTGCGATTCGTGTCAATTTTTCGTTTACTAAATTTGAGAACAAATTTTAGAGATAACATAATAACGAGAAACCTTGGTAATTATTCGAGAAAAAGATATTGGCCTTAGTAGAACGGGACCTGGTCGCTGACCTCTAACACCCGTGTATTGTGACTAAAAGGTATATGGTCAACTGTCAAAAGTCGCAGGACAAGGGTCCCACAGAATGCAATAATGCATTCCATAATAATACTAAATATGCGCTTCATACCCAAAGCCTCATTAAGCATGTTAAGAGCAAGTTCTCAAATCAAAGCAAGTTCATATATACTTGAGCGATATCTATGAGTTAAAAATTCAAAGCCCTTTGCCCTCACCCCTACTTGGTCGCTGGCTGGCTTGCAAACAAACTGACTGTATCACTGCGGGTATGTGGAAACTGCCTGACAGTGAGCACAAAACATTTGTATGACTTTATGTAATGTTGAACCAGCGTCGAAGACGTTGGGCCGACGTTGTATAAATGCCATACAAATGTCTTGTGTTTGCTGGGCAGGAGGACTTTCACTCAAACATTGTACATTTATCCAATGTTGGTTCAATGTTGGGCCAGCGTCGCAGACGTTGGCCTAACATTAATACAGCATTGGATCAATGTCTTGTTTGAGTGGTATCTTGTAATCAGTTCAGTGAGTATATTAATGCCGTCAATCTGTACTGAATAGGCTACTGTTGACCTACACTTGACCGTCCCAGGCATGCGCATTTTGCAGTTGAATCATTCTTTAATCGGTGTTCTCAAAGCGACAGATCCAGAATTCCAGATATAGGGGGCCTACATGTATGTTATTTAGTCATTTCGACCAATGACGTGCCTAAAATATATAGGTCAATTGTCATCCCAGCAAACACGAGACCCAATGTTGTTTTCATGTTGGGCCGACGTCAAGACGGCGGGCCAACATGAAGACAACATTGAGTCAACGTCTAGTGTTTGCTGGATTGAGAATGGTCCATACACGGACTCTAGCTATGGTGTCGACCAGATGGCCCTAATATTGAAGGAGAGGTTTTCAAAGGAAATAGATAGGCCTATTATTGCAAGATACAGTATTGTGACGGCCGTTGGCCCCAGGTTTAGTGATTCTGTCCTGTGGTATACCTGCACCAATTGAATGTCTTCAATTGACGCATGCGTACTGCTCTATTTCCGGTCAGAAATCACGCTGAATTTTAATGTCTTTTACCACGAATTTATCCCTTTTAATGTGTGGGGATGGTAATATATTTTATACTATTAACTGTGGGAACTATGGCGGGTCTTGTTACCATGTTTGGTTTAACAAGACACGCTATAGTTTACCCATATCAAAGCATCTTTTGAGGCCACCCCTGGATATTTTATCAACATGTGGTGTGACCTAATCACAGGCCACACGTGGTGTAAATACACCTTGAACTATTTTATTTAGCTGTATGTTAGTTTTAATATGCTTATTATGCTATGAAATGTATACTAATATTGTTTACTTTATGTTATATGTATTTGGGCTGCATTAGGGAGCAATACTTGGTTTAGATATATAATAAAGCCTCAAAATTATTACTACGCCTCATGGGGCGCTCAGTGGGCATATAAGCGAGCGTGTATGGATCATCGGCCCGCAGTAGCTGGCTGTTACACCCTAGTGACGCCCCAGGTCCACAGTCTGACTGTCCACCTGTGATAGCTATTGCCGGCTGCCTGTACACGGCCTTGGAAGCGAGAAAGTGTGGAGAGATCCATCATCTCAACAAGGTGAGCACAGTACGTCACTGAATCCAGTGCGGAAACTTAGGCCACTGAGTCCTTTTTTGACTTAGTCCCCTACAGTCCGTACTGTTGATAAAGTGAGGTAGGTGTCAGGTATATATCTGATGAGAGTTATTTTATACATGTTATTGGCTCGTACTGCTCCATAGGCCACAGAGTGTATCACTCTGTCCCCTATCAGAGAAGCAGTGACTCCAGCACATAGTATCACTTCCCATGTTATATCACTGTCAGTAGAGGCCACGGAGTCGAGCTCTGTCCCCTCGTGGAAAGCAGGAATAACTTGGTTAAGTGTAGCTATGTGTTGGAGTTAGAGGAATAATCGTGTACCAAGCTCTGGTGTTATACATTCTAGTGAACCTTGTGGCTATCCCATGTACGGATCCCCCCACTATTATTATGGTCACGGAAATAGAGGTGAAGTAGAGGTCACCCTAAAGTGTATGTGTGGGTGTCCTACGTGTAGGCCTATCTGGATATCGCCGGCTGGTATATAGCCGGCTATACCAGGGGTGGTGTATCGTCACGCGGTGACGTAACAAGCTCAGGGAGCAACCACCGGCCCAGAGATACACGTTATCACTATACCCCCGGCCGCGGGTTCGGGCTGGCTACACAGATCAGCGGGGCTGTTCTGGTTGTGTATAGTGACCATACCCACAGTGTATAGCCACGCAGTAGTGGCGGTTAAAGTGCTATGTCGACCCGATAAGGGTTATGTATAAAGCCCGGTCTGATGTACATGTATATCTTGTTTTGGTACATAGAGTAGGCCTAGTCATAAGAGTGAGTTATAGTGTGGTTTAAGCCCCAAGGGTGGGTTAGTTCATGTTGTAGAACCGGCCAGAAGTTGGCTAAATGATGATGATGATGATGAGTGATGAATTGATTTGTGGTATTATTATGAATATGTGAGGAGAAATAAACGTAAAACCATTATCTGCTAGTTTGTCCAAATCTTTGATAGATAGACAGGAAACGCGTATAGTAGAAGTATTAGTAAAACATAAAATGATGACGGCCAGGCTGAGATAAAAGTCTCCCCAAAAATCCGCTCGACCTACCACCTAGTGGGAGAGAAATCACTTGACCGCCACATTTTTCTGGTGTCAGTAGGTGGGATCTGCCCGTGAAATTAAACATTTCACCTGCGGATCCAGTGATCGAACCTGTGCCAAAATATATCCTAGTGGAATAATCCCACTATATGACACATTTTTCTGGTGTCAGATGAGTGGGATTGGCGAACAATAAATTCGCTGATCCTGTGTTCGAACCCCCTGCTAAAGTATATCCTATAGTGGAATAATCCCACTACGTGACACATTATTCTGGTGTCAGTAGTTGGGAACTGCCTGTGAAATTAAACATTTCACCTGCGGATCCAGTGATCGACCCCAATAGCCTTCTTTTGCTATTTTTGTGTTGGTTGTTTTTCATTAATAGTAGGTGGACAAAGTTGGATCTTCCCGTAAAATCACATATTTTACCTGCGGGTCCAATACGGCCTACTATTGTGTGTTTCTTGTATACCTTGTGTGTACGTGTGTGTTTGTTTGACACATGTTTTTTTTTGTTTGTTTGTTTGTAGCTAATGTTGGATCTTCCCGTAAAACTCCATATTTTACCTGCGGGTCCAATATAACTTACTACTAGTGTGTGTTTATCGTTTACCTTGGGTGTTGGTGTGTGTTTGTTTGATGCATATCCTGGTAGAAGAAAGTTCGACCTTCCCGTAAAATTATATATTTTACCTGCGGGTTCAACTTAGCCTACTATAGTGTGCATTGTGTGACGCGTTTGTGCGTGTGTAATTTGTTTTGATCATTTATTTACCTGAGGGGATGAAATAGAATGTCCTCGTGGAATTAAATTCTATTCCTGTGGTTTAATTTGCTACAGAATACTGTTGTTGTGACAATTTGGTCAATATTAGACACATTCGGTGATAATTCGTTTCTCTGGTTGCTTTAACTGTTTTCTGTCTGTGTTTGTCGATTATTTCACGTTATTTCACAAGGAAACAGTTTTAGTTTGATAAATCTCGCATTTTTTTATTATCATTGATTCATTTGACGCTGATGATAGATATAGTCAAAGTGATATTGTATCAAATTAGACTTGGGACTTGAAGGGTTAGCCTACCGTTAGTGGCAATGATCTGTCTTTCAGCACTCCTATCAGTTCCCCAGATATATATAAAGTCCTGTATCTGCCGCGCAGAAGGTGTTAAGCGAATACAAATATAAATCATTAAGTTATTATGTGATATAGTACTTAAAGTGTTAAGTTGTACAATCTGTCGATCTCCTAGCACTATCAGTTCCCCAGATACATTCCTGTGTCTGCTGCGCTGACCGTGTTTTAGCGAAGACAAATACAGATCATCAGAGTGATATAGAACTTAACGGGTTAGTGTTACAATCTGTAATTTTATCCGCAGTTAAAACTAAGGATACCTGTGTCAGAAATATTGTTTTTGAAACCTAGTGAAAATAGGTGTGATTTCTGGTGATTATCATTTTTGAGGGGGAGGGGAAAATATTCATTTCCTCAGACTATCTTTCTGTCCTAGCGTGTTTTTTTTGAGAGATATATTTTTTTGCTGCCTGTACCTAAAGGGTTAAGTACGGCGGTCTGCTTTTCTCGCACATTCAGTTCCCCAGACATTTCAATGTGTTTGCTGCGCTGATTGTGTTTAGAGGAATAGTGATTCAATTTTTGTCTTGTTTTTGTTTTGAAGGGGTGGAATAAAATAATTATTTCCCCATACAGACTATAATGTTCCTGCTGTTCTAGCGAGTTATATGTATTTTTTTTTAATTTTTTGATTGTAAGCGTACCCAAAGGCTTGATACGGCGGCTTGGTTTCCTTGCACATTCAGTTCCCCAGATATTTCAATGTGTCTGCTGCGCTGATTGTGTTTAGAGGAAATACAGCAAAAAAAAAAAACTGGGGCTTATCCAGATTATATTATTATTATTTTGTACCACTGTGAATTCATTTGCGTGTAGTATCAAAACTACAGAGTCATAAAGGGAGAAGTGAAACATATTTTTTTTGCTATTTTAGCACATTGCATTATTTGAGATATTGAGACAAACATTGTTCGACTGTACATCCAAATCACTACAGCAAGGCCACAGACTGTCCCCCTGATTGAGTCTCACCGCCTCTGTGGTGATTTTTACGTGTGCATTTCTTTCTTTTTTTGTGATATTGAATAGAGAAGATGACCAAAGGGTCTGAGGGAAAGGGATCAAATCCCGCTGGCCATAGTGGTCAGAAAATAACTCGTTCTCAGACAGGGGAGTCAGTGGCTACCCAGGCACTAGATGAGCACGGGAGTGTTCCAGGTTCAGGGTTGACCGCCGTCAGTGGAGCATCAGCTTTAACTGCATCGGCCCTCAGCTACAACCCATCAGTGTCTACACACTCTCCTGTCATGACTACTACTACCATTACGTCCAGTACAAACACCCATACCTTTGCAGATCCCTGTATCAGTGCTGACAGGGACCACCTGAGTAGTGGTGTGTCTCTCTCATCTGATAGTGAATCAGGATTCAGGATGTTTGAGGATGCGGGTAAACGCCAGTCACGCAGACTCCCTCCTACTCCAAGACAGTCAGATGCTAGTCAGCCTACTAAAGCCAGTTGGGTTCGACACCACCGGGACCAATCACCATATCGATATTGGGGTTCAGGGGTTAGACCCAAGGCAACTAGTATGGCGCAGTCATCTCAAGTAGCTGATAATGACGACAAGGGGATCATGAGAGAGTTGATAACTGTTCTCACTACAGTTATTGAGAGACTCCCTGTCCCCGGTAATGACCAACATGACAATGGGGAATCTAAGAACACCCCATACACAGGCCCTCAGAGGAAAATTGTTGCCACCTCTGAGCCTAAACAGATTAGTTCTGGCAGACAGCAAGACCTGCGGACTCAGAGAGAGGTTTCACCTCCCATGTCTGATCATTACGCTCCGCAGGGCACCTATAGCAATAGGTCTTCTGCCTGGCGTGATCAGCGTGACTCTCGTCCCAGGGTCAATCACTTAGATAAACAGAAGTCTGCAGGCCGTACAAGCAAACCCAGCCATAGTAGGTTAAGAAAAATGCCTACTGACCTGAGTGAGTCAGACGACATGTCTCCACCTCGGAGGCGTCGCTCACAGAGGATTCCCTGTGATAGCAGCTGCTCCTCTGACTCAGACCTAAATTCAGGTACTAATAGCCCCAGTGACATCCACAGTGAAGCCAGTTCACACAAAAATGAACGAGCTGCAGTTGGTCGCTATCACCGTGATTCTCACAGTCGGAATGTCCGCCTTCCGCCTTTCACTGGTAAAGAGCCGTGGAAGGTTTACTTCAATAGATTTGAAGATGTGGCCAGGCTGGAAGGGTGGTCAGAAACCACCAAATTAAGAGAGCTGCTTCCACGGCTACAGGGTCAAGCCGGGGAGTTTGTGTATGAGCAGTTGAGTGGTGATGTTCGCTCCAACTTTCGTAGGCTGGTGCGAGAATTAAAGCACCGCTACCGTAAAGTCGAGACAACCCGCACATATAGTGCGCAGTTCAGCAACCGCATTCAAAAATCAGGCGAATCAGTGGAAGATTACGCTGCTGAGTTGAAGCGGTTGTATGACAAGGCTCATGCTAATCGAGATCGATCCACCCGTCGTGAAGATCTTCTCAGAAGATTTTTAGACGGGATCCTAGATGAAGGAGCTAGGTTCCAAGTTGAATATGTCAAGGAACCAAAACATATTGATGCAGCTGTGTATGAGGTGGTAAATTTTGTCGATACCAGGAAACGCTCTGCCACAAATGCTCCAGATTCTCGTCACAGGCCCGCACGAGAAGTGCATGAGGCCACGGATTTGGAGTCTATGCAGAGTTATTCTGGGGGAGATGTCCGCTCAGCCCACAAACAAAAACACGGTGCATGGAAGCAGACAAGAGGGAATGCTGATAAGCACTCTGGCAAACCACCCCAAACCACCCCAATCAATCCTGTCCAAAATGAGAACAATAGTATCCTAAAAAGGATTGAGGATCTGTTGTTGCAACAGCAGCAACCGCCTCAGGGGAATGGTAACTGGGGCAAAACATACCCTGACAAGCAACAGTGGAGCGCACAGGCACCCCGTCTCTCACAGAGACCTGGCGCCTGCTACCGCTGTGGTGGTCAGGGTCATTACGCCCGAGAGTGCCGGAGCAACTGGGGTGAGACACAACTCTCTGCCATGACACCTTCTTTTGTACCAGTACATACATCAGCTACTCCACCTAACCAGATAGATAGTAACACTGAATTGACGGCTGTTGATGTACCAAAGACAAATAACTCTGTGACGATCGGGTCCAACAGCACAGCCTGTTCCACCCCTCTGTCGGCAGAGCCAGATGTGAAAGTTGTTGAAGTGTCACGCTCTTTGTCAAAGCTTGATGTGCCTGTCATTCGGGGTGTAAAACATGCTGAGAAAGACGAAAAAGTACCATTTATGTTGTGTGTGGTTACTTTGCTTAGCCGTTTGGTGTTTTTCCCCTTCTCTTGGCTGAAAGAAGCCAGCAGCTCTTTCTTCACAACCAGTGGAGAGCCTTCATCATCACTCTGTAACCCGGTGGTGAATGAGGGACGTCCACAAAAGAAAATTGAGCCAAACACTATGGTACCACTGCCCAAATCTCAAAGGGTGGATACATGTAGACGCTCAGTCACCAATGACGAGAAGAACAGTGCCTCTACAAACCAGACTGTATGGTGTTCCAGCTGCGCAAAAAGGATCCTGGGAAGACCACCGGAGCAGCCAAGGCAAAGGAAGAAAAAGCTAGTGTGGAGCACCAAGACAAATAATTAATAATTTTAGGCATATAATTAAAATGTATATGTAAACGGACTTGATTTATCATGAACATTGTTGTTATAAGATGTTAAAAAGTATTTGTGTATTTCACTGTGAGATATTAAGATTTATTTTATATGTTTGCAGACATGATTTTGTGTATTATGAACACAGAGTATTATGAGATGTATTTTTTAATGTTTTTGAATTTCAGATTCATGTGTTTTGTGGTTTGCGTCAGCAGGGACGCTTGACGCTTAAACAGGGGGTCGTGTGACGGCCGTTGGCCCCAGGTTTAGTGATTCTGTCCTGTGGTATACCTGCACCAATTGAATGTCTTCAATTGACGCATGCGTACTGCTCTATTTCCGGTCAGAAATCACGCTGAATTTTAATGTCTTTTACCACGAATTTATCCCTTTTAATGTGTGGGGATGGTAATATATTTTATACTATTAACTGTGGGAACTATGGCGGGTCTTGTTACCATGTTTGGTTTAACAAGACACGCTATAGTTTACCCATATCAAAGCATCTTTTGAGGCCACCCCTGGATATTTTATCAACATGTGGTGTGACCTAATCACAGGCCACACGTGGTGTAAATACACCTTGAACTATTTTATTTAGCTGTATGTTAGTTTTAATATGCTTATTATGCTATGAAATGTATACTAATATTGTTTACTTTATGTTATATGTATTTGGGCTGCATTAGGGAGCAATACTTGGTTTAGATATATAATAAAGCCTCAAAATTATTACTACGCCTCATGGGGCGCTCAGTGGGCATATAAGCGAGCGTGTATGGATCATCGGCCCGCAGTAGCTGGCTGTTACACCCTAGTGACGCCCCAGGTCCACAGTCTGACTGTCCACCTGTGATAGCTATTGCCGGCTGCCTGTACACGGCCTTGGAAGCGAGAAAGTGTGGAGAGATCCATCATCTCAACAAGGTGAGCACAGTACGTCACTGAATCCAGTGCGGAAACTTAGGCCACTGAGTCCTTTTTGGACTTAGTCCCCTACAGTCCGTACTGTTGATAAAGTGACGTAGGTGTCAGGTATATATCTGATGAGAGTTATTTTATACATGTTATTGGCTCGTACTGCTCCATAGGCCACAGAGTGTATCACTCTGTCCCCTATCAGAGAAGCAGTGACTCCAGCACATAGTATCACTTCCCATGTTATATCACTGTCAGTAGAGGCCACGGAGTCGAGCTCTGTCCCCTCGTGGAAAGCAGGAATAACTTGGTTAAGTGTAGCTATGTGTTGGAGTTAGAGGAATAATCGTGTACCAAGCTCTGGTGTTATACATTCTAGTGAACCTTGTGGCTATCCCATGTACGGATCCCCCCACTATTATTATGGTCACGGAAATAGAGGTGAAGTAGAGGTCACCCTAAAGTGTATGTGTGGGTGTCCTACGTGTAGGCCTATCTGGATATCGCCGGCTGGTATATAGCCGGCTATACCAGGGGTGGTGTATCGTCACGCGGTGACGTAACAAGCTCAGGGAGCAACCACCGGCCCAGAGATACACGTTATCACTATACCCCCGGCCGCGGGTTCGGGCTGGCTACACAGATCAGCGGGGCTGTTCTGGTTGTGTATAGTGACCATACCCACAGTGTATAGCCACGCAGTAGTGGCGGTTAAAGTGCTATGTCGACCCGATAAGGGTTATGTATAAAGCCCGGTCTGATGTACATGTATATCTTGTTTTGGTACATAGAGTAGGCCTAGTCATAAGAGTGAGTTATAGTGTGGTTTAAGCCCCAAGGGTGGGTTAGTTCATGTTGTAGAACCGGCCAGAAGTTGGCTAAATGATGATGATGATGATGAGTGATGAATTGATTTGTGGTATTATTATGAATATGTGAGGAGAAATAAACGTAAAACCATTATCTGCTAGTTTGTCCAAATCTTTGATAGATAGACAGGAAACGCGTATAGTAGAAGTATTAGTAGGCTAAAACATAAAATGATGACGGCCAGGCTGAGATAAAAGTCTCCCCAAAAATCCGCTCGACCTACCACCTAGTGGGAGAGAAATCACTTGACCGCCACAGTATTATATCGATATCATAATGGATTTGTGTTCAAAATTGAAACGCTTGCTAGCTTCCGACATCTTTCAACTACCTTTCTGTCCAATACATCAGATTATATGTCCATATTTCCACCTTGAAGTAGTCATTGCTCTTAGTGAGTGTCATGTTGAAAAAGAACGCAATTTACTCAAGAAAAACAAGTGGCGCGGTACAAAAATCACTTGGGCTGTATTAACAACTGTTTAGATGTCGAAATTGATGAAGAAAAGCGTAATAACTGAACAAATGCTTTATAAATTTTCAGAAACAATTGCTAGACATAATCATGCGATGAGATGAGAGGAAAATGAATCTATGAGTGCTGCCGTTTTTGACAAGGTGTCCTTAAAATACATTTGGGTCAGTGACACGGACACACACAATCAGCAGGACCCAGAAATACGTTTTGTGAACATCTTAAAGGCAGTAGTGATTCGCTAAGCAAACATTGTGGGCGCACTATGCAATGACATGCGCAGCATGGTCAGCGTTCACATAAGTGGGGTCTGCCGGAATGTAAATGCTATGGTTCATTGGAGCATAACGACAGAGCTGCTTTAATACATTACTCCCAGCAAACACGTCGAGACGTTCACCCAATGTTGGTAGAATGTTGGCCGACAGCGACGCTGGGCCACCGTCTGCGACGCTGGGCAAATATTTTATCAACATCGGGTGAACTATAGATTCCTTGGGTAAACGTAGGCCTATCGTGTTTGCTGGGTTGGAATGAGTTCCAAGAATGTATTTTTTCTGTAATAATAATTCATATTTTACATTAAATTGTGGGGGTCTCCGTCCCATAATCATGATAAGCGTAGGCCTATTGCCCTGCAAGACGCTGCCCCCCCCCCCCCACTATAATAAAGGCGCAATGGGCAGCAGCAGGGAAATATGTTTGACAAGATTGGTCTGCGACTAGGCCTATGTATCATCAACATGATCATAGTCCGAGGGAATCTGACTTGCTGGTGTTCGGTACCCTCATTCATCAGGGTCTGACCACGGACTACAATAGCCATTCATCAGGGTCTGACCACGGACTACATGATCAAGGAGCTTCAAACTCTATGATATCGACAAGGGAAACAAGCAAGCTTTGATCTCTAAGGCTGCACTGCTGTTCAGTTAGTGAACTGTTCAGTAGGCATAAGGGCCTACTGTTCCACATTATACACATGTATGATGTAATAAAGAATATGGTGTTGTTATGTATTCAGGCGCGTAGCCAGCCGTACGCCAGTACGCACGTACCTACACATTGTACACCATCAGCAGACCACAATTTGCGATCTTTTTTTAAATTTTCCTCTGGGGAGGCCCCCCCCCCCGTCGTGTCCACTGAGCTTGCGTAGCTTGTATGGGGGTTCCCCCATAAGATGGTAGCCATGAATTAGGGGAAATCCACTCCCTCCCCGTTTCGGAAAAGCTCCGTAAATCCTTACCCCTAGCGTTGTGCGTACACATGTTCAAAACCCTGGCTACGCCCCTGGTATTCTTGATATGATCAATATATAAACATTATTGCTGGTAGGTAATCATGGTAATACCTAATATAAATTTAATAGGCCTACAAAAACGAGTTATAATCTAAATCATATATATATTAGATGCGGAATTCGCTACGTGGGCACAAGGAGGTAGAGCGATATTTGATAATTTTTAAAACTGTCACTCACCAGATCTCCGCCAGTTGTGTGTTGTTGTTATCAGGTTATTGTGTAGTGACCAAGCAGGTTGTATTTTTAGCCTCCTTGGCAGTGACACTGTAGTGTGTAGACTCTACATGTACACCGCTTATCGTTCACTTGGCGTATTGCAACATCTGACACACTACTCTGTACCATGGACATAGTAGAGGCTCTATTATCTGCATGTCTGTACCAAATTTTCGGGCAACATCAGTGGTCTGTTCTGGTTGCTGCCGACTCTGTGTGCTGTTGTGCGCATGCACACGTACACTGCTGTGTGAGATGGGTGCACCCTGCTATTTTCATGAAATACGATAACACACGATAGACATGATAGACTATTTGCGCTTTATCCCAGCAGACAAGCTATGACTTAGTCTTTGAGCCAATGTTAGTCCAACGCTGTAGGGCCTACAACAGTGACCAGTCAAATGTACAGCGAATGTTTCCGAACGCGTGCCAATGCCTTAGGAATGGCTAACAAACGTTGTGAATGATGCAAATAAATGCTGCGAATGCAATTTTCCGCCGAAAAATTTATTTGCATCATTCACAACGTTTGTTAGCCATTTCTAAGGCATTGGCACGCGTTCGCAAACATTCGCAGTAGGCTACATTTGAAATTTATAGGGCCTACCTCTAAATCATGTACATTGCAAATGCACTACGTCGAATGTGTGCCAACGGGTGACAATGCATGCCGTAGGAATGACAAACAAACAAATGTGCTTGCACTTCTGATGCAAATGTCTTACCAACATTGCCAATACCTTAAAGGGACCCCTTGGGATGACATCAATTTTCGTTTTTAGTTTTGTAATGAAGTAGTGTATCCCCCAGATCATGATTTCATTCTTTTCAGAGTTTTTAGATTTTTACAATTTTTTTTTTTCAATATTTCTATGAAACCGCTTAAAACCCAAACAAACTCTTTGTATAGGCCTACCTAAACACTTGCTGAAGGATGATTGAATGTTCCTACAGCATTGGGCAGACAATCAGTGTTGCCGTGTATCCCCCATGTCCTGACTAAAAGACACCAATTAGCGGCGATTGCCTTGATCTCCCCGTCCAAGACGTGGGAATATGTGATGTAAAGTCCTGTATATTGCTGACTTGTTATGTTTACATGGCAATATACGACCTGGAAATGTAGGCCTAGCTATTTCACGCTTTTTCGGTGCTTTAAAATTGTTTTTTGACTTTTTTGTATTTTTAGATAAGATCAGTAGGCTACATAGCTTCATATAAATTAAATTGTCAAAATTGACAAAATTGAAAATGTCTCATCCCAAGGGGTCCCTTTACCATTTTCAAAAAAGCGATGCGATTAGGCCTATTTGATGACGAGGCTGTGATTAGTACAAAAACGGAGCGGATCTACCATTGGATTTATTATTTACTTTGAAAAGAGAAAAATACCTTTGAGTTTGAAGACTTAAAAAACGAAAAATGTTGATCATATTAAAAAACCAAAGAAAAAACATACTAATTTAATGACTAGCTTTTGAAGGGGTTTAAAGAAATATCCCTTGGCCTTTGTCCACCAAAATAAATTAATTAATAATGCGTGGTCCCAAGCCAATGTTAGAGTGATTTATTTTAATTTATTTTAACAACTTTTATGAGTGAATGCCAAAGCAATGTAAATAATAAAATGTTCATTTATTAACTTATGTTTTTTTAATTCCCATTTCTCTTTCATTTATTGTTTCTAGAAATGAATATAAATTATTGTACGTCCTTAGTCAATAAACAATTTTGGAGCCCTTGAATATTTTTTACCTTTGGTTATCCACGGCGAACATCACCAGATTACAGACGCCTTTGAAACGTCTTACCCTTAAAGCGCTGATTTTTTTATGAAAACCTTGGAGACCAAAGGTTTTTTTTCAGTTTGAAATCATCATAGATGTCTTAGTTATCTCTTTCTGATTCATTTGAATACATATGTTATGGGTCTACGGTCAGTAGAAATATTTTTACTCTTACAGTGCGGGGATCGACTTTAGACGTCAGAATCTGGCGTCTACAGACGTCAGATTCTGACGACTAAAGTCGATCCCCGCGCTGTAAGAGTTAACGTCGTTGCAAGCGCTTCTCCTAGTCCTCGGCCAACGTTACCAGTCGACAGCGAATGACAGCATTCGCAACATACGCCGAAATTTAGGATACGCTTCCTAAATTGGTAGATATTCATAAGGAGGTGGAGAATGACTTGCGAACATTCGCTAGCATATTCGCCTATGTGTGAGAGCAGCTTGAATTTCAGTGAATGTGAATTTCAGTGAATGTAGATTCTCGTAGACATTAGCAAGCTATTGGGCCAGGTCATGTTGGAAGCGCTTGCAACGTTCGTAAGCGATGAGCCCAGCGGCATAGGCCTATATTCTTGTAAAATTGTTTCGCTTTATTCTTAACCGCAAAATGAATTCAACGCCTCAAAATGTTGGATGCTAGATCTCTATCACACTAAAGGAGATATGTCTAGGAGCATTACGTGTCTAATATTGTGCACAATAGTTAGTGATTTATAAAGTACTGTTCTGTATATTCTGCTAATCTTTCATCCACTATATTATCTGATAATAGTTGCGTAGAGCAACACATACCATCGAATTAATTATAATTATATATTAAATATTTTTCTCTACATTACTGTAAATGTAACTTACATTATTTACGGTAAAGTGGTCATTGTTTTGTAAAATCCAGTTTGTAAGAGAATGATCTTTGGACTTGCTTCCGGAAGCCGCTTTTCTATGGCAACCATATTTTCCTTGACGTAATTCCGGCTCTCTTATCTGAGCGATATAGTTAAGTGGGCGGCTGCCCAGAAGCAAGTAGTATGCTTGTTAAAGGTGATCTATCACCCCTTATATAGTATGAATAATTTTGTGACAAATAAATCAAAGTTGCCACAAGATGGGGCACAAGTGTTTCCTTATATGGGGTGATTGGCTATCATGTGACCCTCTGAGAAGGTCACACCCCATATAAGGATATAATTATTCATACTATAAAAGGGGTGATAGATCACCTTTAAACTCAGTGAATGCACGCAGTGTGTGTGAGATTAGTTACACTTATTTAACCATCACATTTTTCTATATAGTATATCTATGTAATATCCATATATATAAAATCCTGTCCACGTAAAGAATAAACAAGACAATATTTTGATGTGACACAACTTTTCAAGCTCTTTTTCTTTAAAACACAACTGTGTTAAAATAACTGTGTTACATGTCTGAAAAATTTATGGCCCTAAAATCTGAAACTCAAATGATTAATCTCATGCTCAAACAGCTGTAACACGATGTAAATCTTTTCTTTCAGGTGTTATCACCGGCCCACATTAAGATATTTTTAGTTTCAAATTTATTATATTTTAAATTCATTTCTGAACAAAATTTCCATGCAATGTATTGCAACCATACACAACTATTTTTTTTAAAATTTATATGAATAATGACAATATCAATTCATGACATGGATATTGGAATCACTAGAGCCGCACATACGACTTATCATTTAGTAATAATAATAATAATAATAATAATCATATCTTTGGATGATATCTCCAACAATGAGAACAATATAACAATCACTATCCCATCATCATCCAGGTCATAACTTGTAAGCATTCAACACACAGTTTTTTGAACGCAATGGCTAATATTATAAATATTGTAGCATGAAATGTACCCATGCAGTTAGTATTACAGATGCAGATTCCATGTGTCTGGTGCCTCATTCAGTTGGCTGAAATAAGTAGCGGATCCAATAGCTAAAAAGTAATTATTATATATTATATTTTCTCGAATTACTAAGAATATCCTGTTAATATCCGCCAGGTATGCTACACATGACCCCGCCATAGGAAATAGAACTGTAGTGATGATGGATTAGATAAAAAAATCATCAAGACTTCCAATAAAGGACCATGATCGGTGATCTATTACTTGAAGGGGTCCAAGCAAGAAAATTCTAAGTCAAGTTAGCATGTATTTGTTTTATTTTGTCGCATGGTGCTTATTTCAGCACTTATCACTCGCGTGCAAACTTTTGTCAACTGCAAGGAACAATGTTTTCTTTTAATTAACTGCGTTCATGTAAGTGATGACTGAACATAACACACTCGTGAAATACAAGCCAATTAAGGTTATGCAAATATGACATGTGATTTTCTTGGAAAGGGTGGCCTCATAGATGTGTCATGTTAGTTTTTCAACTTTTAGCATGCAAAAAAAACTTATGTATTGTTGTTGTTATATGTACTAACAATATTTTGCGGGAATGTCAACACTGAATTCCATTTCAATCAACACCTTTATGATAATTTATAATAAGATAATACATTTTATTAATAACGTATTATTTCAGAATACAAAATTAACAGCAGTTATTTGTAAAAATTGGTGATTTTCATGCCGGATATTTAAAGCCATCTTAGATTTGATCTCTAGATGACCTTGGAACGTAAAAATAATCATTTCAGCGTTATCAGTGTACCAAAATTAGTCAAAAATGAGGCATTCTGTCAGATTATACGCCTAATATTACAAAAGTTTAAAATCCAAGATGGCCGCCGGCGGCCATTTTGGATTTATGTGAATAAAAAAATATGTATCACTTCCCAGAGTGACACCCTCGTTTTTCTTGAACGCCAATACATATGCTATCAGAAAATCAAAAGTTATTCTGTGCATAGAGGCATTGGCAAGTCATTAGACCGGGTCGTGTTTGTAAAGAATCTGGGAGGGCACGCGGAAAAATGCACACAGGATACTACACGATCACTTAGCATTATTTTGCATGAAAGCTTTCACTTTCAGATGCAAAACAATGTCAATTTTGGATTTGGACTTTTTAAGAACAAACCATATCATATCGAAAATTATATCTATAGAGATAAGACAGTGCGTCACGAAACACAAATTTTGCTCTTTACTTCAACTGACTGGCATAAGGTATTTTAGACGAATAAAAACCTTTAAACAGCTTTCATGACAAACTTTCAGGCTTTTTTGTTTTAATTTATTCGGACATAAAGTATACAATTTACTTGAAGCCGGGGCAAAAAGCTAGCAAAGTAGCGTGAGCAAACCCTCTCCCTTTTGTGATTTTATAGGTAAAAAAAATATGACCCCATTATTGTGTGATAGTTCGACCCTAAAGCTGCCAAAATAAGCAAAAACAACAATTTTAGCATTCAAATTCAACAGGAGAACATGTGACACCTTACTATTATCTGTATATGGAATCGCAGGTATTGTTGTTTGCCCTTGCTTGGCCTCAAGTATATAGTGACGTACAAGTATAACTGTTCCCTACGTGATGAGCCGAATCGAACCCGACTCCTTATATGCATTATGAATGTCATGGACAGAGGACAATCTCGTCACCCGGGTCCACTATTACATTTTTGTAGCAAGTGGAGTAAAAAGTCGCCCATTGTATGGCGTGTATAAGTCCTTTGCCACAGACAAAGCTATTTTGATGCTGGTGACAAAATACCATCCCAGTAAACGTAACATATTTGTGTACCACTTGTACAATGTTGGACCCACAAAGCTAATAAAGCAAACTAAATCGTCCCTATATATAATCAAGGATACTTGATATAATTAGTCTGTAGTAATGCCAACAATTATTTATATCATTGTACGTTCATTCAAAGAAAAATATATTTTAATACAAGAAGTTGCACAACTTTTACACCAACAATTGAATTACGATTAATAAACAATGATTATCTGGCAACACCACATACATGTGCATCATAATTAGATAATGTATGTCTTTGTTATAGTTATAATCATGATAATATGCCCATCTCTTATGAACTTATGGATGCCTGACACTCTCACAGATCAGTGTTAGACAAGTTAGAGGTATGTGATTTGATTGCAAAACTTTTGTACTGGTGTATCTTCATCATCACCTTCACCTGACTCATCTACATTGGCGTCCTCTTCGTGCAGTACCTGCAACGTCTCCTCTCGAAGCATTGATTTAAAACTCAGATGTGTTCGTGTTTTATCCACATTATTCTGCCCTTCAGAACTGCCACTTGCACCATCTAATCTACAGTCATCCATAGATTGTGGTGTCGTTTCATGGGGAATATCTATAGAAGTCTGCCACCATTTAGTCATTCGTGACTCATACAAACTATTGGTTGAGAAGTGCAATGATAGATAACTGAGATGTGAACTGAGACAGGATTCTGTGTCATTGTCATACACTGCTGAGCACGCTGACACTGCACCTTCTCCACCATTATCTAATGGCGACACTGCACCTTCTATTCTCTCAGGTAATAATGACAATGGATCTTCTCTGCCCTGAGCTAATGATGACAATGGACTTTCAGCTGACAGTGACAATGGGTTTTTTCTACTTCGAGCTGAATATGCCCCTTGACTGCCTGTACATTCTGGCTTTGTTACCGTGTAGTGTCTGATAGAAGTGGTGTCAACAGGACCAGTCTGTATCGGCTCAGATGCAGATGCTCCATCAGTACAACCTCTCATGTCTTCGGTGGGTGTCATTGCTGCAGATGTACATGGTGTATCGATGTCTGATGATTTCACAGCACTGGTAGACACTATGTCATCAGCGTTGGAATTTACTGGCGTGGGTTGTACACCATTAGTAATTTCCACGTTATTAAAGTCCCTAAATGCCTCTCTGGTGTGTTCCATTACATCCACACATACCTGGTCTGTGTCAGACTCAGTCATCGAGATGGTACATTGATCAGCCACCTCGTCTACTGCGTGTAGCTGTGTTATCACAATCATCATATCATCATCCTCTTCCACATCGGTCATGCTGATGACATTGTCATCACCAGGATGTCCTTCTCGCCATGTCAAATGACCAGTACCACATGAAGTCATAGTATTCGGTTGACCTTGTGAATTGATGTCAGTGGGTTGTGGTATCATCTGGGAACAGGCATTACTTCTACCTCTCAGATCACTCGTCAGCACAGCGATGTCATTACTGTCTGATATAGGTCTGGCTTCACGACCCAAGTCACGGTCACGCAACCTCATTTGCCTCATGCGATGCCTGTGAAGACGTTCCAGCGCATGCGCTGCTCGCTGCGCCTCCTCGTGGCGATATTCACGACAGAAGTGGAACAGACCAGTGACTAGCACCATCAGGGTAAGACAGCCTACACAAAGGGCGAACACACTCAACACAAAGTCTCCTACAACAGAACACTAAATTTTAGGCCGCCCACACAAAGGGCTAAAACACTCAACACATCGTCACCTACAACAATAAATGTTAGGCCGCCCACACAAAGGGCTAAAACACTCAACACAAAGTCACCTACAACACAGCACTAAATGTTAAGCCGCCCACACAAAGGGCGAAAACACTCAACACAAATTCTTCTACAACACAACATTTAATGCTAGGCTGCCCACACAAAGGACAAAAACACTCAACACAAAGTCACCTACAACACAACACTAAATGTTAGGCCACCCACACAAAGGGGGGAAACATTCAACACAAAGCCCCCTACAACACAACACTTAATGCCAGGCAGCCCACACAAAGGGCGAAAACACTCAACACATAGTCACCTACAACACAACACTACATGTCAGGCCGCCCACACAAAGGGCGAAAACACTCAACACAAAGTCACCTTTAACAAACCACTTAATGCTAGGCAGCCCACACAAAGGCCGAAAACACTGAACACATAGTCACCTACAACACAACACTTAATGTTGGGCCGCACACACAAAGGGCGAAACACTCAACACATAGTCACATACAACACAACACTTAATGTTGGACAGCCAACACAGAGTCACCTACAACACAACATTTAAAGTTAAGCAGCCCACACAAAGGGCGAAAACACCCAACACAAAGTCACCTACAACACAACACTAACTGTTAGGCAGCCCACACAAAGGGAGAAACACACAACACAAAGTGACCTACAACACAACACTAAATTTTAGAGTGCACACAAAAGGTAAAAACACAAGTTACATGCAATGCAAAAATTAAAGGTTATGCTGCTTATCTAAGGCAAAATACTCAACATAAAGTCACATGGTTTAGATACAATTGTAAACACATGGTAAAGGTCGGGCTGCCAAATGACACAAAAACTGTTATTCTGAAACATTCTTTATATATAATTATGACGGATATGTCCTACTAAATATCAGTTCATTTATTTTCGCGATAGACAGCTCCAGCAAAATAAATTAAATTTTGATTTGAAATCTACTTGAGTTTGCAATTCTTCTTTTAAATATTTAATGATTAAATAAACTACATTGCCAAAACATTAAAATAGACAAAATGTACGTACGTATTTTTCTAATGAAATTTACCAAACCCATGTTTATGAGCTTGGAAGAAAAACATTATGAGTTTGAAGTTGAAATTTAAAATTCTTGAAAGAAGACCCACTTTTTTCAAATTTTGTATCGGCCCCTCAATGCTAAAATAAGGTTGACATTAAAGTAGACTTACGTGTACAGCCAGCATGACTGTATAACTCATCACTGCCGTCTTCACAATGACTTTTACCATCACAGACATACGACATGGATACACACTGTCCATCTCGGCATACAAACCACCAACCAGCACATTGGCCTGTCTCAGTGCTTGGAGATGTACTCTGGCCATAAACTGTCAGCAAACAACATTGAAACTGTACATAATTCACTTATAGTGCAGTGAGCTATGTAATGATATTGGGGTTGGGATATTTGCCGCCAGTGCTAGAAATGTTTGGACCAAGCCTAGTATTCTACCACCGACCAATCGAAAAATGACTCAGCCTGTCACATGACGAGATCAATCTCCGCCGTCATTGAGTTGTAGAATACCATACTTAACTTTGGCCCTTTCAAACACGCTTTGGACCTATTAGTTTTTTTTGCCGAGTTTGTGTCCTATACAGCAGTCCTTTTGAACATGATGGTGCAGTATAACGTTTGAGGTCCCTGGGTTAAGTACTTTCGTCTTTAAAAAGTGTTCAGAAAAAATATACCTTCACCATTAAATATAGTGATTAGAGCTTAAAGTGTTTTGGTTGGAATAATGTTGGCCCAGCGTCGCAAACAGAGGTCCAGTATTACATCAGCATTGGGTCAATGCATCGAGTTATTTGGTGTTTCTGGCGCCGGGATGGAAAGCGTCATCCCCGCATTGTCACCGGCATGCAGAATTCAAAAACATGGTACAATCACCTATTGCTGTTTCAATGTCGGGCCAGCGTCGAAGATTGTGGGTCAACATTAAAACAGCATTGGGTGAATGCCACGTGTTTGCACACCCAGTGATGGATTATTGCTGGGCCAGCGTCGTAGACGATTGATCGGCATTGATCCAGCCATAGGCTGCGACGCTGGCCCAACATTGAGTCGGAATTTAGTGGGTAGGCCTACATCCTCTGTACATGGTAGGTAAGTATTGAATGAATGTTGGCCAGCACCGGCGACGGTACTGGAAGGAATATATGTTGAAGATATATTCTGTGAAACGCAGTGACGTCACTCGGTGAAAACAATGTTATATAACACTCCTCCCCCAAACTTCATTATATGAAACGCAGTGACGTCACTCGGTGAAAACAAGGTTATATAAGAACCCTCCCCATACTTCATTGTATTAGCCAGCTCGGTGAAAACAAAGGAAGTCGAGGTCATTGAGTTTCACAGAATTTTAACTTGTCTCTTTGGTTCTTTTCCTAATTATATCAGAGATTTTGCTAATGAACAATCTCTGATTATATCCTGAACATCTAGGATTCTGGCCCATAAGGAATACCAATACACTGTTATTTATATTAAGCCGATTTTTTGTCCATAGCACTGAAACAGACTAAAGCCGGGCCTCTGAGTTCTGGAACTTTTGTTCTAGTTTTTTTTTTAAACACAACTAGAACGATTACTTTTTATCGATAAATCTGCTCTGCAAAGCCAAAAGGCAGTATAGGTTCACTTGTAAAGTAAGCAGATACTGCCTTGCAGAATTGATAAGCACCCATGCAATGCGCGCGCTGGACAGAAAAAACATGCGTTTTGGGGAAAATACGCATGTTTAATCAAATGCACGCGCTGATTTAAACAGAAAAAACTGTCTATGCGTTATTGGTTGATCTTTCAAAGCTCATTCGTATTATAATGACACTCTAGACGAAAAAATATACATTGAATATATAGGGGTTTTCTGTTAATTAGATCTAGAAGGCGCCATTGATTGTTAGACTTTATTGAAAATAGAGATCTCCCCCCAAGACTGGAATGATCGTGACAAATTAATCCGCAAGAATGATTTTGCTTGTAATCATAGACATTATGGAGCCGCCATTCAATTACCAGTGGGGGGGGGGGGGTTGAACTGGACAAATTATTTATTCCACCTCTTGTCTGCAATATTTTATTTATTTCACACTCCTTTCACACTTTTGCCTGACGCAAAATATTTATTTCCCTTTCTTAATTTTTTTTCTGTCCAAAAAGTTGGATCCCAAACTAAGCCTAGTATTGATGTAAGGGTTAGGAGACGAGCGAAGCGAGGCTAAATACATTTTTATAGATAAATATGCTTGTCAGTTAAAACTAGTCTGATATGGGCAGCAATCTCGACGGCCAACTTGGCGCCATGTGACGGTTATTTTAAAAGTCACAAAAATCTTAAGAGTTGTACGGTTGTACCTATATTTGCTTAATATCCACTACAGTAATGTGTTGTACATATATTCTGTGAAACTCAATAGCCTTGATCTCCAATGTTGTCACCGAGCTAGTTTTTACAATGATGTATGGGGGAAGGAGTCTTATATTTATAACATTATTTCACCGAGTAGATATTCAAAAGGGTATTCGGCGACGTCACTGCGTTTCAGAGAATAGTTCATAATCGATTGATATTCGGATCAGTGTTAGGTTTAAATAATATGATGTTTGGCAACCTCATCATATGTGTTTGTGATAACTCAAAACTAACTGTTTAGTTTATTAAAAAGACCCAATGTTTATGTTGATTAGAAAAAAACCAAAGACAACATTGGGTGAACGTATGCCTGTGATAATTAGCAATGAGATGCAGGAGTGCTCGGTTTAAATCTAGCTTTGTTTTTAATACAGGTACATAATAGCAATATATCTTGTGTTGAATTATTTGTATTTGTCAGCATGGTCTGTGAGCGGATTGCTCAGATATCTTTTTATTAATTATTTTTTTTGTGCCCAAGATTGGAAAGGTAGTGTAAACCATTATCTTACGGGATAATGGTATATGGAGAAAGCATCGCGCTCATTACAGGAACGGAACCGGACTTAAGCAAGCATGATAATCGCAGAATATTTGCTTTCATTTAAAGAATCAATCGCTAGAATATTCACACATCTGTGGAGACAAGATATTGAGAGTTCTAATAAGCTGCGCACATATCTGCATATGCATCAGAAAAATAATAATCCTGTTTTGAACCACCTCATAGAAGCAATGACGAAATATCACATGGCTTAAATATAGGAAGAGAACGATCCAATAATCCAATAACATCAATAAATTAGCGAATATGCACAAGGTGTGAATTAAACTGACGACGAAGTACACCTTCTCCTTCACTTTAATGCTATAAACAACGATCGCGAAATCTTGTTTAATTCTATAGCCGCAATTAACAATTTGCAGCCGGAAAATGCGTTTTTTTCCGTATTATTACATCTGGTAACATAACAGTGGTGGAGTCACTAGCGCAACAAATCTATGTTTTTTTTAAAAAAAAGGTTAAAAATACATAAAAGATAACATAACATAAGTTCATTTCTACCTAACGATCAAACAAACAATCTCAGTCACCAAATCATAGTTTCATGAGCTGACGTAGGGTATTACCACATATCAGAACGGCTGTTGCTATCGGAATTTTCCACTTGGCCGTTTATAGGGACGCCTTTGTTATCAGACGATGTGGGGCCTTATTTGAGATGTTTTTCTTCGAGTGTAATTCCGAGTATGTGGTACTAACTAGGTCCAGATTAAATTCGTATGATAACTAGTTAATTTAAAAAAGCTGCAGTGTTATTTTGTGAGTGTCATGTTCTGCATCAATGCACAGATAATTATTATCCTACTCAGTTTGCTCCTCTCGCTAATATCAAGGAGTGTCCAGGCTCATATCGATCCTGCTTGCATTTATCATGTTTATTGTACTTGTATGATATTTCGTTTGATTTTTAAAATACCATAAAATTGTTAACATTGTTTTACTACATACTCCAGTAACATAATTATGCGTTTGTTTATATGTTTATGTTCTACAGTTCTACGCTTTTCATTGGAGTGTCCTTTTTGTTACAATAAATAATTTCTATAATATACATAGTTGTGATTTTATCTCTGGTTTTGGTGCGGGAAACTTATCTACCTTCATATCTTAGCAATATCTTTAAATTTAATTTCAAGTAGGCCTATATAGTAATCTTTTATATTATTGGAATATTCAGTGATTTTCAGTGATTTTAGCAAACTAGCCATTTTGTATATACATCTGCTCATATTCATCATTTCTATGACAAATAAATATGTAATGACTTTAATTTACGCCAATAAAATAATCGTTTATCTATCTGCCATCTGGTGAAATGAAATGAATCGGGCTTTAGGCCACCTTTGTGCACATTTAGGCTAAACTGGGCCAGGAGAACCTCCTGATGGTGAGATGATTGAGATGACACTGTCCTCCATAAACAGGATTCAAAATTCGAGCCCTGGCGGTCTGAGGCCAAGCACGCTACCTCTCGGTCACGGAGGCTCCCCACAATACTGACTTTCAGACGTGGATGGGGGCCATCTGGTGAATATGTTTAGGCTGAACATTTAGGCTACCATTAAATGATAATAATGCGCGCCCAGTTTGTAATCTAACCTACATTCTTACCTGAAATCAGATTGAGGGATGTAAGGAAATGTGCTATTATTCCTCTTTTTCTAATTAGCTGAAATTGATCAGAATGCATTGTGTAGTTTCAGTGGATCTGTGGACTGCATTGGCAAGCTTCCATTGTATATCTCTCATCTAGACACCATGTTGGATATATGTCGAGTCCATAAGCGTGCTTGTAAAATAAATGAATATGTATATATTTTAAATATTTTTTTCCAGAGACGCACCGCCGATTAATAACTGAGTACTCATAAACTATATGAGGTATTATCATTTTGTAAGGTTATAGCCACAATCCTTTTCCTCACATTATGTCCATCTCTTGATAAATATGTATATGTATGTCACCATCAAAAGCACTGCTTAAACACCATGTGTACCTCAAGGGCTGCGGGCGTGTAAAGTGGTCTAAGGCCACACCAACAAAATAAATATAGTAGAGAATTTAATCTACACGATATAACCGTGGATTACAGGGGCGGATACAGAGTCGATACCTTCTGTATCATCCCTCAATTCGCTACATTAAATAAATTAATTTTTCACCCATTCGAAGTTGTGTCTCACTACTGCGACCCACACCTTCAATTGGGTGAAAAATACTCATAGTTGTTTAAATTTGAGACCAATAACAAAATAATATTATAATATACTCACGCTTGGCGCTTCAAAGTATTTTGTGTTGTTACATTAATTGTTACTGTTGTTCATTCGTTTGATGCTGGACTTGCTGCCGCAATTTCCCGTTTTAAATGCCGAATAATATATCTATTTATGAAAAATAAACATCCCTACAATTTATTATCTGAATTAAGTGAGCATCCACCACAATATTTTTTATCGATCCCAATGACATACAATTTGGTTTGCAACTAAATTGAAAATTAAAGAAAAAGGTGGGAAATAGGACAAAAGAAAATGAAGAAGGAAACCACCATAGGCCTATCCACAAACAGTTTGAAAATAATAATGGTTATAACTATATCAGCAACTACAAAATATTTGTATAACATTTGTACAACGTCGGCCCAACGTCTTTTTCGTTTGTCCAAGATTGTACAAATGTCATACAGATGTTTCGTATGTGCCGGCTAGCACAAAGGAAGATGAAAATGAAACAACTTCTCATATTTGTTGAAAGCGATCATGAAGTTTGATTGACTTTCAACATACGGTAGTTCATACAGTACGCGAAATGAAAACAAAATCAATCTGACAAGCTACGCTTTATTATTTTTTCAAATCAATGGACATCTTTTTTGAACACATATTGAAATATTTTGTCAATGACATAAAATTACCCCTGTACCAATTCCCAGCAACACCAGACATACACATTGACAACATTATTCACATAGTGTCTGTACCGGTACCTGTAAGAATACAATCGTCTCCAATGAGGTTGTCTGGGAATAAATAACAAAGTAGGCGCACTAACTAGGAGTATATGGTGACACCAAGGTATCCTTGGTGTCACGTAATGATCACATAGTTGGTATCAGATTTGTGCACAGGACTACTTTGAATGCACAAGGTCAATATCATCAATTTCTACAATCTACTTTATCCGTTTACCTGCCCAAAATATAGTACTTACACGCTAAAAAAAACATTTTTAATTCAATTCAATTTAGTTGGTGACAACACACTGAAATGAAATACATACATTAAACATGTTCAGTACATGTAATCTAATACCATATTTGTGTGATATTATGTGATAAACAATGTAAGAAAGGTAATGAAGACATAAAGTATCAAGCAAAAAACATCGATTTCCTTGGAGAGATACTAAGCAAATGACGCCTGAAACCATGGTTTACTGAAACATGTTTTCCGGGAAGCCTATTCCCTTCCACTAGATAATAATAATGTGTTTTACCAGAAGCTCATGACCGAATGAAGGAATCAGACACATGGTGCAGCCTTTCCCTGGCCTCAGAATGTAGATGAGTGACATATCAGAGGTAACAGGCGATATGACCACTTAGGTTATAATCCTTGTAGTCACGAGCTGGTTAGCTTACATTGATAAGACATGATTCAGACGGAGTGCGATTATTTCAATAAACGACACACCACGCACATAAATAACTATATATTACTTTGCCAAACAAAAAGGCAGTATCTGCATACTTGCAAAGTAAGCAGATACTACCTTTTTGCTTTGCACGGCAGCAAGCATACACACGACTCTATATACATGATAATTCAACTTGATGTATAATTATAGTTCGTCCACACAATTGTGATAATACCAAACAATCGCTTGCGATGTTCTGCTTTTTTTGTATATTTGTGCAGTTAAAAGGTGATCTGAAGAACAGAACAATTATTTGGCAGATTGATAGTATTGTAGGATCAATATAACCCAGTCACATCACATTTACTCCACAACCACGGCTAGGCTACGGCGGTCGTACATCCTGAGACAAAAAAAAACTGATGTCTCCGTTTATCACCCCAGCCACGGCGGATCGCAGTCATGCGGCCATCGGGAATCACTGATAATTATGATTTTTTCTCGGCGCATTCCACACCATGATATGCTTTATAAACATACCGACAAAATTATATCAAGATGATATCCTTGCGCGATCCAAGGAAAACGAAAAAATTCAAAATGACCACTATTTCCTATAAGTAAGAATTACTTCTCAGCTATCGGGTTTAGAGTAACGAATAACACCACCCCACATTAAAAAAGTGGTGGACTTAGCGCTAAAATTTGAATTGACCATTTAAAGTCAGCTTCACATATATTTTTTTATTTTATTTGGCATCGGTGGGTTTTTAATGTACTTTTTAAAAGTTATTATTTTTTTTTATGATAGTTTAGGTCGATACTATTCTAATAATAAATTTAGTTACTATGATAAATTCAATTATTGTTAGAAAATTTACAACGCTGTGGAGACAATTTTTAATCAGTTCCTTCGATTAAACTGCGCCCCTATGCATAAGTAAACAAAATATTTCTATGCTGAAACATTTATCTTATCTGCTTAAAGGCCAGATAAATTATCCAGAATTACTCTGCACAAAGTGATTTTCCATTGTACTTTAAATGAAGTTTTAAAGGCGAGAGTGTTTCATAGGTACGTTTTAGCCGACTGGGATTGATATTCTGGATTCTAAAATGGTAGACGGATCTTTCTGACGTCAGTTGGTGGAATTTTGTGTGACTGTTTTAGCATATGCACATTTACATGTACAACGTATCTTAAAAATCTCGACCACAGTCAATACGAAAGTCAGACAAGAGCTGCTGGTATGCCGAAACAACACCACACAACACCAGCTCCTGGCCGAAGTCACACATTGCCTCGGATTCCATACGGGCTCATTGAGTGTACAGCCATGCAAGCACAATACGTTGACCGCACACAACTCAATGTTGGGCCAGCGCCACAGATCTGTATGATGACTGCTTTATTTGGCAAGAATGAATAATCATGGCATAATTTAGCAACCAAGAATAGTGTTCACTTTGTCTCAAATACAAGAAACATTAAACATGGCTCAAATTGATCATACCCCCAGAAACATCGTCACGGAGTGAAAGATGATAAGGCATACTCAAAATACATTCAGTTGGGCATAGGTAAATACAAGAATGATAACAGGAACAACCTAAAACATTGCATACACGTACCTTTTTGCTCATAATAAATGCTTTATTTTAATACGTGATATTTCCACAGAAAGGGACATGGCACTTTTCCGTTGTCGTTGTCAAAGAAATATCATGTTTCTCCCCTCTTAATCCAGGGGCATTGTTTAGATGGTGTGTCCTTAGGAAAGACACTTCACCCTCAAATGCTTCACTTGACTCAAGTGGAAATGAGTACCTGGTAGCCTAAATGTAGACCCATAATATAGGTATTCAAATGAAACGGAAATAGCTAACGAAAACGTTTATGATGATTTCAAATTAAAAAAAAAACTTTGTTTACCATGGTTTATACAAAAATATGTGCTGATGATAGACAACTGCATTCATTAGAGCTCATTTTATGGTTTATATCACATGTTTATACCTATTAAAAAAGACAGGGGAAAAGGGTCGAGGCGGCACATACTGTAATATTCTAGAGAATTTACAAGATAACAACTGATTTCTTCATAATGGTGTCAGGGCATTTATAAACTGCTATAGAGGCCTACCTTAAATCGTTTGTCGCATCGATCGACAAGATAAGTGTTGTAACCCAGCAAACACGAGACATTGAACCAATGTTGAGCCGACGTCGTAGACGGCAGGTCAATCTCTCGTGTTTTCTGGGAAGTTTAATCACGTTTATATATCACTGGTTCAAATTAAACTGAAAAAAAAGTCAAAGCTTTCATCATGTTGCAATGAGTAATTTGAAAAATACATATTCTGTTAAAAACCAACGGTGCTAATTCGATATAGATTATTAAATTTTAATATTTTATGAGATTGTGTATTTTTGAATTATTTTACCTATACTCATCACCAAAATGGAAATCCAGTCAATACATAAATCAACTTATGTCAACTTTATGAGAAGTATGCTGTTGCGCATTCGGATAAACATGTGTCAGATAATAAATGACATGGACAAATAAAGAAAAAAAGTCAGTTACCAGTCGGCATACAGCTCCAGGTATACAACTAGTGCACCAGACAAAAAAACTGTTACATTTGCCTTGCACAAACCGCACCACTAGAGAGATGTGAGCATGGCAGAGAGCAATATACAACAAAAGACAATCCTCATAACACACCTGATTTAAGATCACAACAGTAACATATATTTGTGTCAACTCTATGCGAAGTATGCTTTTACGCAATCTATTGCGAGTGTCAGATGGTAGATAACATAAACAAACAAGGAACCAAGTCATTAATATTAGAAGTGTAAATTTATTCAATCTTTTACAATTTTGGTTTATTGTGGAATATTCCAGCATCATAAGGGGGATAGATATTTTAATATGAGTCATGAGGAGCAGTGGAGCTCTGTCTCGGGAGTGTGGCTGTCCAATACTGTGATGCTCTGTCTGCACGATCGGCACGATCGGAGATAAGATGGTCAATCGAATGCATATTATTGTTGCTGCAGATACATTGCATTGTAGTGTATTGAATTGCATTGCATTGCATTGCATTACATCGCATCGCATCGCATCGCATCGCATTACATTACATTACATTACATTACATTGCATTGCATTGCATTGTATTGCATTGCATTGCATTGCATTGCATCGCATCGCATTGCATCGCATTGCATTGCATTTAATTGCATTGCATTGAATTGCATTGCATTGCATTGCATGGCACTGCATTGTATTGTATTGCATTGCATTGCAGTGTATTGCATTGCATTGTATTGCATTGCATTGTATTGTACCACAGTGTATTGCATTACATCGCATTGCATTGCTTCGCATTGTATTATGCTGCATTGCATTGCATTGCATTGAATGTATTGTATTGCATTGCATTGTGTTGCATCGCATTGCATTGCATTGCATTGCATTGTATTGCATTGCATTGCATTGCATTGCATTGCATTGCATTGCTTTGCATCGCATTGCATGGTATTGTATTGCATTACATTGCATTATATCGTATTACGTCGCATTGCGATATACATACTTATTTCACGAGTTTGCGCACAAATACTCCTCTGATATATAGGAGCAATCTACCCCAATCTACTTCTTGCTTTGTAGCACTAGCGATTCCAACGTATTATCCCCTTTTCACTCAAGGTGTTTTCTTGTGGCTGATATTAAAGGGACCCCTTGGAATGAGACATTTTCAATGTTGTCAATTTTGAAAATTTAACTTATATGAAGCCATATAGCCTACTGATCTTAACTAAAAATACAAATAAGTCAAAAAACAATTTTAAAGCACCGAAAAAAGAGTGAAATAGTTATATTTCCAGCTCGTATATTGCCATGTAAACAAAACAAGTCAGCAATATGCAGCACTTCATACCACATATTCCCACGTCTTGGCCGAGGAGATCAAAGCAATCGCCGCTAATTGGTGTCCGATTGGTGTCTTATAGTCAGGACATGAGGTGATACACCTTCAACACTTATTGTCTGCCCAACGCTGGGCCGACGGCATCAACATGTGGCCCAGTGCTGTAGGAACATTCAATCGTCCTTCAGCATGTGTTTAGCTATATGAAAAGTTTGTTTGGGTTTTAAGCGGTTTCATGGAAATATTAATAAGAAATATTTATAAAAATCTAAAAACTCTGAAAAAAATAAAATCATGATCTGGGGGATACACTACTTCATTACAAAACTAAAAACGAAAATTGATGTCATCCCAAGGGGCTGCTTTAAACGCTTTGCAAACACTTTGCGCTTAAAATAACATCTCTATTTGTGAATACTAGGTCGTTCTTGTAGATTTTATTCTAGGATGAATTTTATCAAGTCAAAATGAAGATAATGGAGAATTAATGCAATGTCTAAATAATGTGACCCACACTGGAGTCATTCATGTCGACGAACTACAAAAATATGCTGTCCAATGACGTTTTTTTCATTCACTCAAAATGTCTAACACAACGAGACACCTATCTGATGAGTAAAATCAATTCATCTGAGGTAAAATGCTTAGTTATATTTCGCATCTAGTTTTGTTCAGTTTTCCATTCTAGTTGTTACTTTACTTGTTATTTTAGTTGAATGGGAAATGAACATCGGCTATATCCATATTGTAATCCACTACACTCTTATTTCTCAATATTATAATCCCTCGATCTCACTTGAGCAATGCGAGTAAAAATAAATCTCTATTTGTAAATAATAATTATACTGTTAACTACACAGTCCGTGACATCAAATGGTCTCATAAAGCAATAAAGACGATCAGCAGTGGTGAATACATAGGGTCAGGGGGAGGTGTCCCTAACACCTTTGTGCAAAATCGCTCTAAGCTTATCGATCATCTGACCCAGCTAGTACTTTGTACTAACTTTGCAACATTGTTTTAGAAACGTATGACGTTTCGACTTGCTACGGAAAGCCTTGATCACATACTGATATCCTGGTCCGTGAAATGACTCAGACCATCCAAAGTGGAGAAAAACGACAACAAAAACACTAACAGGTGACACTTGATGCTAGCCCTCCCCTACGTATAAGGCACATCCGAGATTCAGGCTCGCCCTTTCAAATCCAATGGTGTGAACATATACCACAAGCCGACCATACCATACCACGAGGTCCATGCTCATCCATCCTAAGGACAAGACCTCAAGGAAAAGAAAATGCGGCACAATTTATCACACCACCTGCAACAATGATCCACAACATAAATATATGTAGAAGAATCGAAACGGCCTCAGGAGGTTAGGTTCAAAGTACACACGAAATTGGAACACTGGGGTCGGGGGACACTGCCTATTACCATAGATCATAGAGTTAAAGGGACATGCCCAGGTCTACAATCATCAATAAATCGGTGACTTTATTTTAGCTTATTAATATGACCATATGATGTAAACATGTCCATAGACTAGAACTGCAATTTTTTTAAATTTTTTGTGCTGCGCACTTATCAGTTAGGCTAGATATAGAGACGAAATTCCCGTATTTCTTATTTTTGACATGGTTGTCGATAATTAGAAATCAAGAACTTCGTCTCTATATCTAGCCTAACTGGTGTATGCGCAACACAAAAATTTAAAAAAACTTTTGCAGTTATAGTCTATGGACATGTTTAGGCCTACATCATATGGTCATATTAAAAGGCCAAAATATAATCACCGATTTTTTTATGATTTCAGCCTAGGCATATCCCTTTAAGTTACCATACATAATTATATGGTTAATCTATGCTGGCATGAACGTAAGGCCATTCATATACGCCAACGAACACCCATCTGCGACAAGATAATTCCGCCGATGTCTGAGCCTTTCCACCGCCTGGACATCAGTATGTGATCTAGGTTTGCAGTAGCAAGTCGAAACGTTTTTTACTAAAAACATTGTTTAACACCTAAACAGTTGAAATAAATATAAGTAATTTTCACCCACTTGAAGTAATGGGTCGCAGTATTAAAACACAACATGAAGTGGATTCAAATTTAAATTCTATAACTTTAATTATTTTTATGAACTAAAATACTAAACTATAGTTTTCTTAGTGATTTTACAGTGAATGCTCACCAGATGTCAGGTCGTTATGTAGACTATGCGACATCTGGTGAGTGTTGAACGTTCTAAACAGCAACAACGTTCCGCAAAACCAAGACAATAATTATTTGTTGCGGTGGTAAGCTAACACTAATATTGTAATGAGCAAAGCAATTCAAGCGGTGACCCAGCAAACACGATACGTTGAACCAATGCTGGGTGATATCAAACCAGCATTGGCTCAACGTCTCGTGCTTGCGGTGAGAAACATTAAATGACAGTGTAGCATTTGTTGTCAGTGCAACGCTGTTGAAAACTTCCCAGCCCGGGGATCGAACCCCGACCCTAGAATTTAGAGGCCCGAGTGCTGGCAATGTGACGAAAGCGGTAACTCATCTGTTCGTTATGTACACACACCCGGCAGGATCAACTTGGAATTAAAAAGAACTACTGCACATTGTAAAGTGGAATTAACCTTTTTAAAACCTTTGACCGCAAAATTATTTAATTTGAATTTTCACCCACTTGAAGTTGTGTCTCGCTGACGCGATCCACAACTTCAAGTGAGTGAAAATTATTCAGATTTGGCAAAATGCAGGTCAACTCTTTTCAAATCCTGCTGGTTTATGTCACATTTTATCTTTAACATATTTATAAATAATGAGGTACTTAATGTGCTAATAAAAAATGAAAACCCGAATATATGCGGCGCCGGCGGTTAAAGGGTTAACGTCAAAGCGACGATGCAAATGCAACCAGTAGTAAGTCTTATATAGGCCTACATTTAATTCGTCGCCTAATTTGGCACATAGTATATTATGTAGCTGGTCAAATTGTAGGACGTCAGGAACCACCAGTGATGACATGACCATTGCCCCAGTGTTAGCCGTCGTTGAGTAAATACTGCATTACCGTCACACCAACGTCGCAGACGGTGGGCTAACAGTACATCGACATGTTCTCGACGTCCACTGTCAGACGATGATTTACTTTAGGATCTCTACGGTCTCTAATACATATCACTTGTCCAGGTGCGAGTCGTGTAGACTTTGCTCCCGCACGGCCACAACCCCTGGCCACAACCAGTAATTAAAGTGCTTTCATGATATTACGGGTATGTGAATTTAAACAGTGACATACGCCTACATACATAGAAACGACTCATGGTAAATATACACGACGCCGATAGTACTTTTGTTTTACATATTGTAAACTATTGACCTGTAGTGACAGTAATAATAGTTTCAGGATGCAGACTTTAAATTGCTAATGCATGTATAATTTTTACCTTAGACCCCCCCCCCCCCTCTGTGACGAAGAAGCGTTAGTTTGATGATGTATATTACTCACAAAACGGTTCGTTTTGTATTGCTACACAACGGTGATCCCCTGCCACCGACCATGATATTTAGAGGCTGTTGATCACGACTATTAGCGGGTTTAATCTGTTTTATTAGTCGACCAAATCACTGCTATTGAGAATGACATGCGTGTCTAAACATCAGTGGCGTGTCCACCACTGGGCGTAGCCGGCGTGCGCCCCCCCCCCCCCCCCCGTTTAGCTGCTCCAAAATATGCATATGCCTCTATATTTCTATTACCATGATTACAAGACAAAGTGCACGTCCAACACACGGCGTAGCCTCCGTACGTTATCACAAGGGGTGGTTATCACCAGAGAGATCACTGGTTATCACAAATAATAAGACATCCCCTCCCCTGCTGGGGTTGAAAGCAAATTCACCCTTGTAACAGGAAGCAGGGCGTACCCCTCCTGTTATCACTGCCGCCCATGCAGTGTTCTAAATGCTGCAGCTGATGCTGCTTTTGTTATCATAGCTACTATGATGAGATCTAGACCACGATACTATGAATGCACGCAAACTGCCCCGGTATTATCACTGATAATGTCGAGCAGGGAAGTTGAAGCAATGCCGGCTCAATGTTGGCCCACTGACCAGCATTAAATCAGCATTGGATGCTCCTGCTGTCCTAAGCCGGCTCCTGTGGATTTGTTACTACTTCTCTTTATTGAGGTTCCTTGCTACTTCAAAGGAATGGTTTCGCCCCTTATAGATATGTTATGTAGTTTATAGTCTCTATGGTCACTTTCATGCATGCAATGTTATTGTTGTGAAAAACTGTGGAAACCTTTTAACCATTTACCTTCTAGTGACCTATATGTTTAATAACATCATTTCAATAGAAAATATATCCACCCATAAAAATCAGTATGGCTACCCTTGGGTTTTCTATTTGCGATATTACATTTTTATGTATTTTAAAAATTTGGGTAATTTTCGTTCACTGTGAAATAGAAATTGAGGTAACTATTTATAATTCACAGTGATTGAAAATGTAACTAAATTGCAGAGGAGGTAGCACGAAACAGAAGCATAAAGTATAAACACTATTAAATTGGAAATATATATCGTGTGTAAAATTGAGTGAGATTTATTTGTCGGAAACAGAATTATTTACAAAGTGCCATAATTTTTTATTTACAGGCGAGAGAATGGAAGAGATATAGGCCTATCTATAACGTGACACACCATATGTTTGTTTGATTATTATATTGTTTAGTGCTCTGATAATTTGTAGAATGACAACTAGCATTAAATTAAATGCACACCTACCTCCGACATGGACTTTAAATATACTTGATATACTGCTTTAGATATTATAACAATCAACGTTTTAGGCGTTTTCATTTCAAATTATATCATGGAAATTTTCGTTTATAATAAATGTGTAAAGCTTCGGCCCCACCAAACGCCGCGCTGCGCTGCGCCGCGCCGCGCCGAAAAAAATCAGTAGGTGCGGCCCCACCGAGCGCCTCGCGTTAAAAATGACAAACTTTACTGTTTATCATAGCAGTGGCTACACTGCAAGCCGCGCCGCGCCGCGCTGCGCCTCACCGTGCCGTGCCATCAAATAAAAGCTGGGAAAAGTTTATCTTTCACGGCGCCGCGTTTTTTAACGCGCGGCGCGGTGCGGCGCTCGGTGGGGCCGCACCTTTAATTTTTTAGATGGCTCTTTGTTTTTACATAGTACATGGGTAAATTTCAGGTTCCCCCAGCTGATAAATACACACATTGGACATAAGTTTGTTCACCCCCAAACAGTGTCTTAGCTAGAAATAAATAAATGGGCGTCCAAATAAGAATGTATGCCGTCCACTCTGAATATGAAATCCAAATAAGAATGTATGCCGTCCACTCTGAATATGAAGTCCAAGTAAGAATGTATGCCGTCCACTCTGAATATGAAGTAGTAGTATTTGAGGAGAGTAGCGCAAAGCGCTACCGTCGGCAGCGCGTAGCGCTGCTACTGCGAAGGGGGGTCTGGGGGTCCCCCCCATGAAATTTTGAAAAAATACTTGTTTATGTGGCATCTGGAGCTATTTGAGTTGATCAACAGCAGTTTTGCTTATTCGGGGGGGTGAGAAAAAAATTTTAAACAAAAAGTCATGAGCAGGCAATGGCAGCTTGGCATCATTTTATTATCCTGAAGATAAAATAATCAGCAGATAACCAATACCGGTAATATCGATTAATAACAAAATAAGAAATGACTATAAACAAAAATTTCCAAGCTCATTCGGAATACCACATAAATGCTGACTTGTTATCATATAAAAACAAAAATGTATGTGGGCCTATCTGGCAAAACAAATATGCAATGCGAGTCATAAGAACAGATAAACTCTCTGGCGGAACAGCTGGCCCCACTGAGCCTGTTGCATCGCGGAATTGAATGGAGTACAACAGTAGGCTATATCACTTTAATAATAGACCTATTGTCATATTGATTTTCTTTTTGGTATGAATTTATGAAATAATAGTCATTTCGAGTACGGTAGTGCAGCAGGCCGATATTATGTTTTCATGGGGCGCATCCTACTATATCTGTGTTAAAGTTAAAGGAAACGTCTTCCACCGATTTCCCCAGAGATCTTCTCAAGAGTGCAAACACAAGTTGCTGAGCTAATGCTGGGTCAACGTTGCACCAACGTCAAACCTACGTTTTTCAACGTCCTGTGTTGCTTGGGAATCACCCCGGTCAATGTGAATCTGACTATTATATAGCAAGCTGTGTATGCACCCACTAGACCTATGTTATAATATGGCTGTCATAATGGTGTTTGGCCGGCTTTGTAAACTACGGCCACCATTGGATTGATCAATGTCACGTGTCCATTGCGCGTGCGCACGCATGTAACCACCCCGATGAACCTGTGACAGTGGAGTGTAGCATGCAGCCATTGTGACTGAAACACCCTAAAATAGATTTATCAGTCCAGTATTTAGCTCATTAGAAATAGCAACATTTCAACTACACTTAGGCCCTGTAGCTCGTTTTCCGCTATACTTCATTGAAATTTTATTGGCATGTTTTGGATTATGGGGTGGCCAACATTCCCGCTAATTTTCTCTTCGAGCCACGCTGAATACTGGGGGTGAAACTGATGCAGCGATGCACAGCTCACTATTTGAACGTGTGGGCTTTATTCTTACTAGGCACATATTGTCGGCACTACAGATTTAATCGACACCAGACATGCTAGATGTGGCGGTCTATTTCAATACTTAAATATTGGTTGATACAATAGTCTGTGATATTTTTTTCGGCTTGGAAAGATATTAAAGTGAAATCTGAAAATGTTTCTTCCCCATCCACGTGCGAAAGTTAGTATTGTGGGGAGCCTCCGTGACCGAGAGGTAGCGTGCTCGGCCTCAGACCGCCAGGGCTCGAATTTCGAATCCTGTGCCTGGAGGACAGTGTCATCTCAATCATCTCACCATCCTCAGGTGGTTCTCCATGGCCCAGTTTAGCCTATATGTGCACAAAGGTGGCCTAAAGCCCGATTCATTTCATTTACAGTCTACAGATCGCCAGCAGGGAGATTCGGCGACCAGTTCACATCGCCCTCCGGTAGTTTTAATCACCACGGGCGAGCGTGTATTTCCACCCCTTGCAGAAAATTTTGGAAAAGTTGATGTTATCTGAATGCATTCTGAGACACTTTTAGACTAAAATTAGAGAAAAGCACATTTAGGCTTCTTTTCGTTTCTGGACTCTTTGGCCAAATTTTTGCCCGTCTATTACATGCCACTAGAATTCGGCCCGTCCCGTCCTTTTAGAAACTGCCCGTCCAAAAGGACGGGTGGACGCCCCCCTAGCTAAGACGTTGCCCCCAAAGTGATGCATAATAAACCGATGCTCAATACAATACCTTAAATTATTCACAGCATATAAGCTTAAACACGAATACTTTATTTCATTTTCTTTACAGAATATGATCGAAAATATATTTATGATGCTATATGAAACATAATTAGTGTCACAATTAATACTTTTATTTTATAATTTTATAATGGCGGCTGCTCTACTGAGCAGAGACGAAAACACTGTTCTGATCTTTGCAGAACGAATTATGTCAGAACTCTGAATACTGCTGCTTTAATTTCGTCACATGTGGTTGGTTTGATCTCCCATGTGTCCTTTTTCATTCAACTCCAGATGTTTTTGATAAGAATAACATCTGGAGACTGAGGAGGACATAGCATCTTGCGCCTTTCGTTGTTTTCGAACCATGTCAACACCACCATGCTCTGTGGCAGAGAACATTTACTGGAACATAAATGAGTGTTGCTGGTCCTTAAATATTTGCTCTACTGGCTTCAGAAAATTTCCATCCTTGAGGTCAATGTGAGAATGCTGGTTGAGATTTTCATCAAAGACTAGCAAATTGCCAAGGCCATGGATGCTGATGCTTCCTCAAACCATAACAGAAACGTTTCTACGTAGCCGAAATGCCATTGCGTCTGGATTCATACTCTACTCATTTTTCGCCAACATCATTCACGCTCATCATCAGTCTGAAATATAAACTTACACTCATCAGAGAGCACCGCAAAGGACCATTTACCATTGGTGTTCCTGTGCCCTTGTGCTCTTGGCCCACCTGATGTGGTTCTGGCGGTTTTGGTATGAGCCATGAGGTTTTTTCCTTGTCAATAGGCTGAATATGTACCTGCATGAATGTAGCCGTCGCCTCACAGTTTTTTATGACACATGCGTACCAAAAAAAACGCGCTCCAGTCAAAGACAAATTCGAGGTCGTCTTCAAACCTCCCAACCTTGACAGCATCTTCAGACGTCTACCTTCACGAGCTGACGTCTGCTTCGGACGACCATGCCTGTGTCTTTTTTCACTTCTGCCTAATAGTCAGTACCTCGCCCAAATATTTTGTACTGTTTTTTTTATTGCAGCTGAACTGCGCTGCAATTACATGATTTTAATTCCCATTACCTTTCAGCCCTATAATTACAGTGCACAGACACAATTTTTCATGAGAATGTGTAAAACATATTGGAATAACATGTGATACAACTTAAAAGCTTTAAAATAATGTCGGTACAGTATAGAAATCAGCCGCGAAGTAGTGATTAAACAGTGGTTTGTGCATGCATAGCGTGACGGTGAACAAGCTTATGCCCAGTGTGTGTATGCCTCCTAAATACTTCAGATTGCAGGGAAACACCTCCCCCCCCCTCAAATAGAGCAAATCAATACGCCCTCCGTTCCAATAATCCTGGGCACGCCACTGAACATCACGACTTGCAAATAGCTGTGCTTAAATTAAACAATTATAATAGTAATTTTCAGTCACTTGAAGTTGTGGATCGCGGTAGCGAGACACAACTTCAAGTGGGTGAAAATTTAATGGTTAACACTTTTTTAACGACGACGACGTTATGAATGCAGACTTATAACCACAGGCTGTGGGAAGGCCTACATTTATATCGTGGCCTTGGAGCACAGCATGTAACGGTCAAATTGTAGGACATCACAGTCAAGAGCCAATGTCTTAGATAGTATAGCCATAGTATACAGTACACGGACAGTCACACCAACATGTACTCAATATCGGCTGTTAGACAACTATTTATTTTCATGATCCCCCCCCCCCCCGATATATTGATATATATTGTGTGTATGGGTGTTAGTCGGGTTGACTTTGCTCCACACACTGGCTTTACGTGATCAGGGTGATATTATGCTAACCACAGACATACGTACTACATACATCGAAACAAATTATAACGGTAAGTATACATGTAATCTATACGATGCCGACATTATAGTTGTTATACACGTTTTTTTTAACGTTCGTCCGCACTTGAATATGGCATTATTATAACTCATATGCACATCACGCGTTTAACATGAAGTCCACCGTTACGTGATCATTTTTTGCTTTTTTCGTTTTGTTTTTTCTCAAATAGTTCATATATTTTAAACATTTTGTTATTTTGTTGGGTCTATTCTTCTTATTTGTTGATTTGTGCACAGTCTAGCTATATATGTTTATCCTCAATCCTGTTTATGTATTTAAAATAGCCATACAAAATTACTGTCACGTGATCACGCCAAATGGACATGTTTTTTAAGTTACGTGCGTTTTGATATTTCTGCTCTTATTGTCTTTATTTTAATCTTATATGTGTTTTTTAAAGAGCACTATATTGAAGGTTTGTTTATCCAATGTGACACCATGCATCGTTACATTGTAGCGAAAACAAAATTGAAATACGTCGTAACGTGATCACCGTTACGTAATCACTTAAAGACGAAAGAAATGAGAATAAAATGGTATCATGAATTTAGGTACGGTATATATATCTATAGATAATAACTAGGAGTGATAGACCTCCCAGTAGCTGAAGGGCAGTAATTAGCCTGTTTAGACATGACCCTTACATGACCGCTAATTGACCGCGAAATTTATAGAACATTAAAGACTGGGTTTTTTTCGACATATTATCAGCTATGAATAATATAAAATTACACAGAAAGTATATGAGCACCGTTCATGTTAATTTTGTTTTAATACAAGACACATTTATGCATACTATTGCATTTAAACTAAGAGCATACAGCATTACTAGCATCAGTGTCAATATACTATTGTAGTATTATGTCTAATTTTATTACGCGTGGCCTCTGAGCTCACCCAAAGTCTACACGTCATAATACATATTTTTTTTTTTTAATATTTTTGGCGAACCCAGCCGGGGTTCATTTTTTTTTATTATATGCAGTGCAAGTGCTGTGCAAAGTGCAGTCTGTATGAGGGTTGACACAGCAGGTCCGTCTTTGGTTTGGGACTACATGACAGGGCTGTGAGACCACTTCCTGTCATATGGTACGGTATATGTCAGTCTGACCTTAATCTGACCAACCACCGAACCTATCCCAGATTTACCTGGGCCCGGCCATCACAAGCACCTGCGGGCCTTTGATAGCTAATCATCCCCAATGAGTCATAGCTCCGAGACGCCTCCCAAAGTCGCATCCGTAAGTGGATGAATCTTGGTCAGTGGCTTGACCTACCCATTGAGCCTGTGCCGAACTCACCCTGGATTGGGGCCGGTCGCAGAAAAAATCTCCATCATGTCCGATGTGGGATTCGAACCCACGACCTCCCGACTTAGTATACCGGTATATGTAGTATGAGACAAATTAATGTATTCCATCTTAGATTGCAAGTCATTATCCTCATTCTTTTTTTTCAAATATACCCATCATCGAATCTCTAGCAAAACCCATCATGGGGATGGGTATCTCTGGGTATATTTCCATATACCAGCATGAAAATGAGCTCCTCTTGAATGTTGAAGCCAACACTTTTGCACAGTTTACATCACTTCGCTATGAATAGGACGACTTTTGTTTAAAACACAGTATACAGGTTAACCTGTATTCAGACACAGTCTACAGGTTTAATGTCCCATTATATTTTAAGCTCTGCTCTGCAAAGCACATCTGATGTTCTTATTTTGTCAACTTTATCGCACTAAGCTATCCTTGACCAGCAAGATAAAGATTTTCGTTTTTTTAGACTTAGATTTATCCTCTACCTGTTTACCACCAAATTGATAAGTGAATATTTACAAGCCAAAAAAGGCAATGGTGAGTGTTTAGAAGTCTGATATAAAAGCTAAAGACTTACCAGCCGACTTTACAATTAAAACCATGGTCACTGGGCCTGTTCATTTGTGTGTCATTTCAACTCCAGAGCATACAGTCCTGCAGCCATTGTGGGGCATCGAACATATCGCACACCTCGCCATTTCTGTCCTACCAGATGCTATTTTACATCTCAGTCAAGTGAAGCATGTTAAGGGTAAATGTCTTACCAAAGAGACACAAACATTGACACGATGCCTCAACGTTGAGAGGGGAGAAAGAAACATTGCATTTATCTAATAGCCCACATGACAGGTGGTGACAATTGACACGCGCCACGCTCAAACCATTGCGCCCCATCCCTCTCTAAGTGAATCTACGGCAAGCCTTACCAGAGGTGAGTGCAACCTTACAAGTGCCAGGGGCGTATCCAAGGGGGTGTTTCAGGGTGCTCGAGCACCCCCCCTTAATTTCTACAATGTAGATTTTCCAACTCAATAATTTCTATAAAATTAATCCATCAGTGTCCGGCATGTTTGTGCCAGCCCCCTCGATAACTATATAATTTTATAATTTACATATATCCTTTCCCGTTTAAGGGCTTGTGTCTAGAATGCATCATTGGCACCATAAGGGACTCAGAGTAGACAATGGACTGTTGCAGGGTGGGCAAGTGATCGCCACATGTGGCGACAGAAGCAAAATCTTTGCAATGCAAATGTAAATCTTAAAAATGGACCATTCAGAGCACCTAAAAGTAGGAATTTGTTGCGACTGGTTCTCTTTTACTTTCCCACCCATTTTACTAATATTCACTCATTATTTTTTAATAAACAGAATAAAATATACTTTGTGTCAGTCTTGATCAATAATTGAAACGTTGTGCCGGACTTGATACAACGTTTTACAAAACCAAATATGCTAAGATTGATGGTGATTATCACAGACTATTTTGAACCAAAGTTGTTCCAAACTAAATATGCTAAGATTGATAGACTACCCTACTATGATAATTATAACACACCACAAGCATAATGCACAGTAGACTATATAGATTGCTTAAAACGGACAACGCCATAGAGCTGGGCGTGTTTCCCTCCCATGCATTTGGCGCTGCATAAAACTAGAAGAGTCTAGTAAAAAAACTGGAGATGTCTCCCCTCCAGCAGCATAACCATAAAAGTTGATAGTTAATAGCTGTAGTGTCAATGGCTTTTGTAATTAATGTTTTTAAATGGCTCCTGTGGACAGTGGAGACTATGTATTTTGATGTGGTGGAACCCGTTTTTTATATCTACAGCATCTTCCCCCGCAAGGTTCGCTACTCCTGAGGCCTCGCTGTGTCAAAACTTGCTGCCGGGAAGATGATCTACAGTAACTAAATCGTTAGACTCAATCAGTGGGGCAACAGTTTTAATATCTTCACACCCGGCGATGTTCAAAACACAATGTGGCCTCTCCACACTCCCAGCAAACACGAGACGTTGACCCAATGCTGTCCAATTCTGGCCCACCGTCTGCGACGCTGGCCCAACATAAAACCAGCACTGGTTCAACGCTGTGTGTTTGCTGGTTTGGCAGTGCTGGCGGCGAGAACAATACCGACGCCGTCCTTATGTCTGTTAAATGTTAGGCCAGCGTCGCCGGTGCTGGCCCGTATCTATTCAACCTAACCTGCGTGCAGGGTGTACTTCCCACGATACAACTGAAGTCTCTACAGGGTGAAGTCTCTACAACCCTTCTCAGTAGGCCTACTTAATGCTGGCTGTAGGCTACTACCGTCACGATGCTTCGAACCAAAGCTGGGTTAATGTTGGCCCGCCCTCTGTGACGCTGGCCCACATTCAGCCTGGCGCCAAACACGACACGGTAGCCCAATACTGTGCTAAGGTTGGGTCAGCGTCGTAGACGGTGGGCCAGCATTAGCCCAGCATTGGGTGAACGTGTCGTGTTTGACCGCCTACACACTCACACACAGAGACACAGACAGCATGAGCGGTGAGAAGTGAACCTATATGTCTCCCCTTCTGTGTACAGAGGAGAGCCATAATAAAAAGAAGAAGAACCACGAGATAAAGATTATTCACCAATTTCCATGATTTTTTCACCTGCGTGATATCATCGCTGAGACTGAGAACAAATGGATAAAAAACAGGGTTGCTTTTTAAATTTAAAGTCTTTGAGCCAAGACTTAGCATTTGTTTTAAGGACCCAATTAAAATCGTCGTAATTCGATTTCGTATTTCTATATCCAGCATAGCCACTGACACGAATTCATTCACATACAGCTTAGACTCAACAGATTATTTTTACTAGAGACGAAATGAAGGATAAAAAATGGAAAATGGGCAGTGAAGTTGTTTTAACAATGTGAAATGACAACGCCATTCTGGTGTCTAGTTGTCTTGTCTTAACACGAAGGGTTTGGACAAAAATTCAAACATATGCGAAAAAGTTACAGTGACCTAATGTGAATGATTCTGCACCTCGACCACTGTGTATAAATCTGTAGCAGGTTCATTGATGGTAGGTAGGCAGCTCATGGTGTCAATACGGATGAATGTGCTTGTGCATAGGGCACAATATTAAACCCTGTCCACCTGGGAATACTAATTAGATTCTTAACCATGGATTTTTTTTCCAAGTGACCTTTCTATTCCCTTTATCAGTAATCCCATTGGTGGAGGTCACATGGGTGGCCAACGAGTTCACTTGTTGTTCTAACAATAGAGCGTTCTGTTTCAACTTTCACTTGTTGTATATATTTATTATATATATTCAGAGTTACCAGCCGATTTATCAAGCTAAAAACAAAACGTGCAATTTTAGAAACAATAAATGAAAGCTAATAAGGGAACGTTCAATTTACTCTTACTATTATCATTAACGATACATTTGATATACATTTGACTTATATGATAAAATCTTTAAGCATGTAAACAACACACATTGTGTAATTTAGCTCAAATTCGCCGCCTTTTTGAAATTTGACGTCATCTTGATTAAGCTACTCATCTGGAATGTGTATCATCCTGAAAATTTTTCCCAATAAACATACTGACATGGTGATATGACTAAAAAATTGCCTGCTTTTGTGGTACCGATCAACCTCATGGCCCATGGACTATCTAGGTAAAGGGTGGATAGACCTAATTTTAATAAAATCATACATTTCGTGGTAATTAAAAAACCCTATCAAATCTTCTTTTTGTGATCACTCTAATTGGGACCTCTCTTTTTAGTGTAAAAATGATTATTATCAGCCACTCGATGTATTTTAATATTTTCTACGTTACTCGTTTCCGTAAGCCTTGGGTTTATATCACAATGTTTATATTAGTGAGCCAATTTTTGTTGTGTAGGAGTGAATTAGTTACGCGATCACATCATTATTGTATATTCATCACCTTAAAAATGGTAAGTAATAATAGATGTTTTTCATAGAATATATGTAGATATATCAATAAATAATCCATTAAATGAACATTATTTGTATTAAACATAATATAAAGTTATATTTACATATATTGATTGTAACACAGCAATATTCGTTACGCGTTTCTTCAAAATATTCCCAATTAGGTGTGTAGCTTCGCATATCAAAAATGCGTGATCACGTAACATTTTTTTTACATGATAAAAGTGTGATCACGTAACGTCATTCTAGCGGATATTGGGCACAGTACGTCCAAAAGTGAAATATTTAAAAAAAATTATTGACCCATGAAAGAATAAAGACGATTATTATTTATTTTCAATTTTTATTTATATAAGCCTTTTTCAACAATTTCGTTACGTGATCACACCGGGTGATTTGACATTTCTAAGTAATGGTCATTGACACAATTAAATGTGTTGTCATTAGGCTTGTAAGACAAATAAAAAAGTTAAAATAACTAAGACATTGAGATTATATGTATACTGTAACAAAATATCTTTTTGTTGACAATAGTCGTTTAACTTTTTGCAAGAGGAGAAGACCAAATACTGCTGCTAGAAGCAAGTCCTGGCGGTAAAAATTGTGTATCATGTCGTATATATACGGTGAATATTTTTTATGTTAAATGAATCCTGCATTATTTTTTTTGTGGAACTATTTACTTTGATATGTTATTCATGCAATATAGTAGTACATTTTTGGTGATCTCCGCGTGAAATTCACGGTAAAAAGCATGTCTGTATAACGAAAAAATACAGCATGTCTGTATAATGCCAGCGATTGATTATGCACATATCCCAAACTCGATCTTTTTTCTGTTCAATTGGTCTCTTCTTTTGAACATCATGGTCTTTTGAGAATAATGTCGGTAATATGCACTACCTAAGGTATAGCCTATGTTTCTTGAGTACAAAACAAAGTTGACTAATTACACTGGTCACCAGCGAAAAAACATATTTGATGCGTTGCTGGCATATAACATATTGCAACAACACATTAGCGTGGTCAGTTACTGATAATATCTCTCAATTTAGATTGGCGAATCAAATATAAACAACTAACTATTTTTGTTATTATAATAAGACATGCATAGCGCGCATAGCGACCGGATTTAAAACATACGTTTTAACGTTTTACAGACTTATAGAATTGCACTTGTCACAAGACAAATCAAAATCCTTTAGCCCTGACATACATGATTGATCTTTATATTTAAAAATAGCATGTTTAGAGATAGTACTGCTCTACAAAGCCGAAAAAGCAGTGTCTGCTTAGCTGTAAAGTGAGCAGATGTTACATTTTGGCATTGCACGACAGAGTAAATGAAATGAATCGGGCTTTAGGCCACCTTTGTGCACATATAGGCTAAACTGGGCCAGGAGAACCTCCTGAGGATGGTGAGATGATTGAGATGACACTGTCCTCCAGACACAGGATTCGAAATTCGAGCCCTGGCGGTCTGAGGCCGAGCACGCTACCTCTCGGTCACGGAGGCTCCCCACAATACTAACTTTCACACGTGGATGGGGAAGAAACAATTTTGTTTCTTTCAAACCGCCGAGACCGGGAACCGAACCCCGGACTCTGGCGTGAAAGGCAGCGGTGCTAACCACTACCCTAGGGCCCCCGCCCTGCACGACAGAGTAAAACAACCAATGATTAATTATCATAATCATTATCACCCGATGATATAGAATGAAGGGTGACATTAATAATTTCTCATTGTTTTATTATTTATTTAATATTTATGTTCATGTACATTTTCCTTTGTTTTTCTTTCATTCTCACAGTCGATTACTTATATGATGAAACAGCTACAACAGAAACGTGATATGTCGATATTGTTAGTGCTGATGATGATAAGTATGATGCCGTTGCTGGTGACTGGGTCACGCATCCTTTTAACACCATTTGCTTGGGGGAGCCACTTGTATGAGTTGATATCCATTGGAGAAGGACTAGTGGATGCGGGGCATGAAGTATATATAGTGTTGCCGGCAATAGCTCCGGACATAGAGAAGATCAAGGCAGGTAAACTAAAGGTGATTGAGCATTCACGTCCAGAACGTGATATGTTTGATGTGCCTCTGGATGATGATTTATTTGAAATGTATACAAACTTGACCGAAGTTGAGGAATTCAGGATATCTACAGAGGGCTACCCCGAGATGTGTAGAAATATGCTGACTGATAATGAACTTCTACGGAACCTGAGACAGCTAAATTTTGATCTTAGTGTTCTGGATGCTTTTCCCTCCAGTAGATGTTATTTGGTGTTACATTATCGTCTTGGGTTGCCTTATGTGAGTGTCACCACCACTTATGAACCTTGGCTGTTTCGTAATCCCGCCTTGCCGTCATTTGTTCCATTTCCATTGGGACATGTTTTCAGTGACAGAATGAACTTCAAAGAAAGAGTGTTAAACACATGGAATTTAATAGATTGGACTGTTAATCCTATTGCGTTAACAATAGATGATGACCTAGTGAAGACGTGTGCCCCAGAAAAACCAGTTGTGTCTATGTATTACCTGGCTACCAGATCTTTGTTGTGGCTTTTTGACACAGACGCTGTACTTGATTACCCTCGTCCTGTTATGCCCAATGAAATCAATATTGGTGGATTGACGACAAGGCCTTCCGATCCCTTACCTCAAGATCTAAAGACGATCCTAGATAATGTGGGGACTGATGTAGTATTGGTTTCTTTTGGGACAAGTGATTTTATCCCACTAAAACACTATAATAAAATGATGGATGCTTTCAAACAACTCAAACACCTGCACTTCATCTGGAGATACAGATTGGATTTCCCAGAAAATGTTTCATCACACATTACTTTGAGAAAATGGCTTCCCCAGAATGACCTGTTGGGTCATCCCAAAATTAAACTGTTTATTACTCATGGTGGAGCCAATGGTCAGTTTGAAAGTCTTTATCATTCAGTGCCCATGATAACATTTCCCATATTTGGTGATCAACCTTACAATGCAAGACGTACTCAGAGCAAAGGAGTCGCCATAACAATGAACATTCATACATTTTCAGCAGAAGACTTGGCTGATACCATACTTCATATGGCAGGTAATAATTCTTATCAAACTAAGATAGAGAAGCTTTCCAGAATATATCGTAGTCGTCCCATGTCCGCCAAACAGAGAGCAGTATACTGGATTGAGCACGTGTTGGAGTATGGAGGGGATCATTTGATGTCATCAGCTCTAGACATGCCATGGTATGAATATCTGATGCTGGACATAGCAGCGCTAATAATTACAATCATGATCATCATTATCTGGATATTCTACAAGCTGTTATCTATAATTATCTTCAGACTGGTATCAAATCCTAAGTCTAAATTGAAAATAAGCTAGGAAGTAAACTTTTAGTCAATTTACAATGAATGAACTCATGAGCTATTGTGACAAAGAATCTGCTCAAATGGTTATGAACTTCACATGAAATAATATATTAGATTATTTTATTTTTTACGGTCATCTTGTAGTAAGAATCTTTTTTTATGAAATTTAGAACATTAATAAAATATTAATCGATGTAATCAATCGATATTTGTCACAAGATATACCTACTAATCCATGATTTCTATTATCGCTATAATGTAGTATATTGATCTTTGGATACAGTTTAAGGTTTCTCAGTCCCCCCAAAATGTCTTTTTTCGAACGTTCAGCATCGGTTCAAAATTAGATTATATGTATCATATAATACCATTATTATGATTATTAATGGTTTAGGTCGAAAAAAGATATTAAATTATTTAATCAATCGCCCGTTCCGTTAACGACATGGCTGTACTGGTTATTTTATTTTCCACGTGATTTGGTTGTATGGACTTATTTATTTAGCATGAATATTATTTGTATGCAGTTAATTGTAGCTAATTCTTAGTGTATACGATGCATACAAATGAATATGTTTTGGTTTTTTTGCTTAGCAAGTTTTCAGAAAAAAAATATATAAATACAATATAAAACATGTTTTGTTTTAATAATTCAATATCTTATATAATTATATACTTTTCAAAATACATTCTCGTTAAAATAAACCTTTTTTGTATTTTTTAGATTTTTTTTTAATTTTGTTTTTACAATGGTATAAAAGGGCTTGCATTTTTAAAAAAAACTCGTATTTGCAAATGTTCAAAATTCTATAACTTTGGCTTGAATAACTATATGTCCTAACGTTTTGAACCACATAAATAGTATACGCTTAGACTTCTTGTTCTGTTTCACAATACTGCATTATTAGACCAGGGTATTTAAGCTAAAAAGTAGTGAACAAATTAAAACAGAAGCTTTCTTGATTTTCTAAAAGTTCACTAACATATCTACATATCTACAACTACCCCAAAAAAGTCCCAAACCGGAAAAATTAGGAAACTTTTTTTATGGACATTTTTGTGAGGTTACTCTAAAATGGTTAAATGATGGCTATCACTTACCACATCGTAGCATTTTTGACAAGGTAATTGTTTGCTACGCAGAAGTACTTAAGATACATCTAAATAAAAACTAAATGAGAATAAAAGTAAACTCTTATGCGCAATATTTAAAAAATCTGAGAATATTTTTCAAAGTAAAGCAAAATATTTTGAAGCAACAGCTACAATTGCTAGGAGACAAAAAAAGGTAAAACATATTGCATTATAGTGTTCAGTGGATAAATATCTTCATGGATCAGCTGGTACGTCTCTCATGATCGATATTAGATGATTATCAACAATTCGCCATCCCCAATTCACTGGCCGTAGCCAAGTTACTCATCCCAATTGCTGAGCTCTGATACACTCATACTTTAGGATAGACATATGTAGCTGCTGTTGTTGGCGGAGGTAATTAATATTTTTTTGTTCTTCGTGGCTGACTTCTATTTTTTATACCTCAAATAATTTAAATTGTCCATGTTTTTATATCATATAAGACCACCAATGCGTTTTCTTCAGCTTCGTTGTTGCTGTTATTTTTTAAGAGTTTTTTGAATGTATAATCCAATGACACTGGCGTTATACACACACTGCAGCGATGACCGACGTTATGTTGGGTTTTAAACATCATAATCATGGTTGTCAAATTTTACAGACGTTTATCTGTATATTATTGTCCTCGAAATATCCGACAGATTTTCAGAGGCTAGGTCAGGGGGAAACAACATGTAATAAAGAAGAAGAACTGTAGGATGCCGAATCATACATTTACAATGTCTAAAAAAGTTAATTTATAAATATAAATCATCATGTAAAAGTCATCAAAATCTTTTAGATTGCAACCTGATTCTTTATCATAATATGATAATTGCAACATGACAATTCAATTACCTGTACATCATTTACATGTTGCAATTGTAAACTATACGGTTTCATATTTTGGAAAAAAATATCTTAATATTCTTAAGAAGTACCAGTTGTGTATTTCTACCTAAGGGCAATTATATCATATTCATAGTTAGTAAGTTTTATCAAATTGGTATAACTATTCAGTTGTTATTGTCTTACTCCGATATCAACACAATAGGACCTTGTTTATTGTAATGAGGTAAAAATGTGATAATACTAGGGGAATTACATTTGGTATGTTTGGTATAGGAAAATATATAATTTGGTTGAAAAAAGTGATGCTTATATTAACAATTTAAATTGTTTAATTCCCATATCACTTTTTAGCTTGGAGACAGAGTGTGCAAGTTTTTAGTTTGACTTTCAAGACAAACGTCTGTCATTAACTTCCGCTTTACATCTGTTCTGCCTGTGCAAAGTCAAAAGGCATTATCTGCTCCCTGGTAAACTAGGCATTTACTGTTTCTTAACTGGCTCTTCCTGCCATAGCGCTGCCAGAACGTCGTATTTGCTAACTTGTAAATCAAGTATATACTTCCTTTACGCTGATGTCACTGCCTCCTTCTTGTTAGTAACAGCATTTTCAATAGACAGTATCTGCACCCTTGTGAAATAAGCAGATACTTGGTTTTGCTGTGAGCAGAAGCGTTCTATGTCTTGCTTGTTGTAGGCGGTCAACATAATACACTGACCCAAAGTTGGTTAAATGTTGTGCCATCATTTATAAGACTGTTCCAACAATCAACTAGCATTGTGTCAGTGTATCAAGTTGCCGGTGCCTCCCGGCGAAAATGAGATGTTTAGCCAATGCTGTTTGACTGCTGAGCCAGGGTTGTAGATGGGCCAGCATTAAACTAGCATTGGGTGAACATATATTGTGTTAAGGCCATTCTACTGCAGTGTTGTAAACGGTGGGCTAACATTGTGTCAATATCCAGTGTTTGCTGTGGGGAGGCTGATACACCTGGCCGGCAGTCTGGGTAGCCCCCACCCACCCTATCTCCTACAACTGACATCTAGAGGAGTGTTATGCAATATAGAAGTTAGGTCTTGGCTAAGATATCTATCTTCAAAAATATCAAATTTTGTATTGTTAAAAGTAGATTTTTGGCCTTTTGTAGTTAAAGGCATTGCAAATTCATATAATTTATACATTTCTAGTGTGTAATACGACTGAATAACGGATTTTATTGCAATGCCTGTTTACACATCATAGTATGCTGTTACTGCTGTTTGCCGAAATGTGATGGCAGTTTGTGCACTGATCAAGATCATATATGAACTGCTTCTCCAGCGAAAGGAGTCGTTCAGCTAATGTTGGTTTAATGTTGGACCAGTGTTATAGACGTCAGGACAATAATAAATATACATTGTGGAGTGCCTGACGTTTTTGGTGAGTGACTGTCCAGGTGACGACGCACTCAGTCCTGTTGATGTCATCACCTGTTGTGTAATCCAGCTCTGTTCTGTTCTCATCGCTCTAATTAGGGTGTTTAACCCGACCCTCTCATTCCCACAGTCATCTCAATATCATCATACTTATTACCATCCTTCATGTGACGCTGAAAATCATCTTTCCATCGTGTTATTTTGATGATATTCATTATGTGGACATATTGCTTTACCCCTGTCCGCTCTGTGGTACAATTTGAGATTGCAGTGGCTGTCTCGATGTCGGCGACATTCACCCACCATTGACCAGCGTTGGCTGGTAGGCCTATTTATTTTCATCACAGCACCGGTTATCACAACATTGCACGTTGATATATAAATTAACCCTTTCATACCTTCGGCCAACGTTGGGTAAGATCGCCTACTGAATTACCCATATAAAATATATATAATATATTTTCTGTGGAATTAACTACGAAGTAATTACCAGTGAATCTTTTTAAATTTCGGTTCCCAATATCTTTCCAAGCAGGAAAAATATTATTTATATGGCGGTGTTTAGGCCTACTGTTGGTGGTGCCGCCAATAAATGCCCATTACGGCCCACACTGTCAAATTGTGAGCTGTGTATCGCTGCATTAGTTTCAATATTAGTATTCAGCGTTATTAGAGTCAAGGTTCGTCATCCCATGATCCAAACCACTGGGTACCGTCTCGCGGCCGAAGTGAATCGGCAGCACTGGGAGTGTGTGTGTGTCTTTATATACACACACACTCCGAGTGCTGCCGCTTCACTTCGGCCGCGAGACGGTACCCAGTGATCCAAACCATATAATAGGCCTATTGCTTACCAATACAATTTAAATGAAGTATGGCAGAAAACGAGCTACTGAAACCATATAGTTGAAATGTTGCTGATTCCAACGAAACATTGGACTGTCACCTGATAAATCGGTGGAATGTCAGATTTAGTACCATAGCGAATATCTCGCAATATTGTTGGGGTAGGCCTATTCCTGTTATGGTAGCAGGTAGTCTCGCCACAGATTCGGTAACCTCGCCACAGAAGACTGAGTAGCCTCGCCACAGCTAGCCTTTGGTAAACTCGCCACAGGGGGCTAAGTAACCTCGCCACAACTTCGCCACATCTGTTATATTCGATTTATCAATGTTTTTTCAAAGGTTAACCTCTACCTTGAACCTGGTGTTGATGTCTATATAGACTTAGGCTATATGCCATTAAAATGAACTGCAAAAAAATAACAAAAAATGTACAAATATATGACGAATATTAATAGGCCTACAAATTTATTTTGTACAGCAAATTTTGTAGAGAATTTGTTGAAGATGACTAATATATTAACCATTAAACCGCCGAATTAAATAATTTTAATTTTCACACACTTAGAGTTTTGTCTCACTACATTCACCCACAACTTTAGGTGAGAGAAAACTACTCGTATTTGTTTAATTTGTAATTTATTACTAAGCAATTTAGAAAATGTTGATGTTTAAACGGCCATTAACAGGAGATTAAAACGGATTAAAGCGCTGACTATAGTCGCGCTTAGCGGTTTAAGGTGATTAGTAAATTAGGTGTCGGCCTAACTGCAACAACTCAGGAAAGTGATGACACTGCCCAAAGAAGAGATCCGACAGGACCCGAGGAAGACAATGAGTAGCACTCGAGCTATGTGATCGACTCCGATAACACTCATAAGGGTGTTGACACAACACGTGACATTAACTCACGTGCATGAGTGATTACGCGAAGTCGATTGCAAACGATGAATGTTAAACCATTTCAGCGCTAAAATGTGTGTTTGAATAAAGTGTCAGTAATTATCCGTTATAGCACAATGGTTACCGGTACTACACGAATCGGATGCAACCATGGATCCCCAATTTTTTTTTTTTAATTTTTCCAGAAAAATCGTGTTATAAATATTCCAACATCCGATTGAACATGACATTTTCAGCTAACTTCACACGTTAATCTAACGCTGATCGGCCTCATAGTCCAGGAGCCCAGAAGGTTTTATTTAGCACTGCGAGTACAAAAGGTTTGAAGTAGTCCTATATCATGTGTAGAACAGACCGTCAGGATCCCAACAAGGCATCCTTGATTGCCGCAGCATGTACCAATTAATGATATAGCCCCTTAATTAGGGCCCAATTTAGTGATTAATGAGCATACCGAGTACAGGCACAAAGACAATGGCACAGACAAGGTGGTTGGTGATAGAGCCCGAATTCATCGTTCTTAAGTGTTAAATCCTGTACTTAATGAGCTTAAAAAAGTGTTTTTTGGTGCTAATTAGAGATTTAATTAGCTTAATCTGTGCATAAAAAATTTCAATGACATGATATTCTCGGATATATAGTGCGTCAGAATAAACAATACTTAAATGCCGAAGCCTGTACAAAACCTACTTAGGAACCCTTTAAAGATTGGGTTAAAATAATAGTTTGTTCAATTTTTGCAAAATTAATAGTAAATTAAGTGACTGTAATATGTTAAAAACGGTGCAAACCGTTGATGAAATTAGTTATGTGTCATGATGTGAGGTTGGGGTGAACGGATGGAAGGGTGAAACTATTTCCACTATCTCGGTATGTGCCCTATTGTGGAAGTACAACACATTGAAAACAATGTATTATATATGTGAAACATTCAGTCAGAAACAAACACATATCATTCGCTTTTATCTTATTCCGAGACATAACATGGGCTTGAATTAAAGTTATTTGGACGTTATCCTGTGCCAAAGCATAAAGTATCAAATAAAACAACCATAAAAGGAAAATCACATTTTGATGTTTTAAATTAGTCAAATATTAAATTATCGTCACTTGAACTGTCTGTCTCATAACTTGATGACATAACATTGTCATCCTCTAAAAACTAAAACATCTGTATTATATGCACGAATGACCACATCATTATATAGTCCTACATTGTCAATTGCTTCTGTGTGAAAGCAAATCTTGGTGTCGACATCTTAGTGATTGTTTATGAGATTTGCAATGACACTGTATTTATCACTCATCTATTAAAAGCAGTAATATGGCCCTGGAATGTCCAGATATAGTATTCTACCCAGCAAACATGAGACGGTGGCCCAACATTGGTTTACTGTTGGCCCATCGTCTACGAAGCTGGCCCAACAGTAAATCAGCGTTGTCCCAACGTCTCATGTTTGCTGGGTATGTCCAATATCTCTTGCATATACATGTACATTCTGCCATGCCATATATATCGAAGCTTGGGTCGCGATTTATCAAGTGGAGAATAGTTTCATTAGAATCAGTAACATTTCAGCTACTGCTTCGCATGCTCAGCTCATTTTCCGCAGTCATTAAAAAGTTATGAGCATCTGCATTTTTCGGACCCTGTGGTCGAAATCAGTGACCGTCATGTTGAAAACGTGATTTTCCTGGGTAAAACTAATACAGCAATCCATGACCCACACAATAATCTGCCAAGAATCTTGAATTTTCTGTTCCACAGGGCAGCGTGGCTGGCCCTACTCTGTACTCTGTGTACGCTTCAACTATGAAAAAATGTGTACCTGATAATGTCGACTTACATGGATATGCAGATGACCATGCTTTAAAAAAGAGTTTTCTGGGCAGCGATAGAAATAGTGAATCTGATACAAAGCATGTTTTGGAAAACTCACTCAAACAGGTCAAGACCTGGATGGATGAAAATAGACTTAAGATGAATGACACTAAAACAGAATTTATACTTTTTGGATCTAGGCAACAACTAGTGAAATGTACTGTGCAAAGTCTCACTGTTAATGACTGTGATATACCCAGAGTGAACGTTGTTAAATACTTGGGAGCATATCTGGATGAGAGTCTCACTCTAAAAACGCATATACGAAACAAATGTAGAATTGCCATGGCAAATTACCATCGTATAAAAAATATAAGAAAATATCTGACTGTGGACGCATGCAAACAGGTAGTGCACGGACTAATAATTTCCCACATTGATTATTGCAATAGTCTATTTTATGGTCTTCCGAAAACTGACATAAAAAAACTACAACGTGTGCAGAGTATGGCGGCCAAGTTGATCCTGCGAAAACAGAAATATGACAGTGTTACAGCATGCCTGAAGGAACTACATTGGTTACCAGTGAACCTCAGAATTGAGTTTAAAATTATGATGATGGTCTGGAAATGTTTAAACGGTCAGGCTCCATCATATCTTGTAGAACTCATCCACTTAGACTGTAAAAAGCGCCCATTAAGATCAAGTTATAGTAATCTCCTTGTTATTCCAAAGACAAATAGTAAAACTTTTGGAGATCGATCCTTTGCCGTGTCAGGCCCAGTCTTGTGGAATAAGTTACCAGCAGACTTGCGAGTGTGCAAATCACTAGAACAGTTTAAATCTAAACTTAAAACCTGGATGTTCAGTAAATACTGAGCACATTGTATGTCATATGTTTATGCAGACATTTGTTCATCGATTAATGTACAGTGTGTAAAGCGCATTAGATAACTATATGTTGATAGTGCGCTATATTAAATAAACAATTGTAATTGTAATGGTATGGGCTCGTCTATTACTATAATAATCATAACCATCATGTGGAAAACAACTACATAAGTGAGTTTTAACGACAGTTACGACACATATGAAGAGTGAAAAAAATATATATTTAAACCAATATAGTACATCATCAATGTTATAAAAATCAATAATTGGGACCATTTTGCTAATCAGCTTATAGATACCAGCAAAAATACATAGCACATCATCTTGATATCGGTAATCAGGTAATGTGTTCGTATATGTAACAACAATACCAAAGGGCGGGAGCCCTGGTGCCTGCTTGGAAAGTCAGGGATCGCAGGTTCGTCTCATGCTCTGGCATTCAAGTTTCAAAGAACAAAATGTTTCCTCCCTGCTCAATCGTAAAGATTGAATATTGTGGGCAGCCTCCATGACCGAGAGTTAACGTGCCGCAGACCAACAGGGTTCAATTTCGAGTCATGTGTCTGGAGGGCAGTGTCACCTCATTCATATCACCATCCTCATGAGGTTCTTCTAGCCCAGTTTAGCCTATATGTGCACAAATGTGGCGTAAAACCCCATTCATTTCATTACATTTGATAAAGCCAACTAACACCTGACTCAACGTTTTCCTGATAACATTACAGTAACATTGCAGCAAAGATCGTGTGAGTTGAGAAAGCCTTCATGGGTCTTTATCCTTTGGTCGATCTACTATTAGTATTGTGATTTCCGTAAAAGTGCATTACGTCTACATGTGATAATGATGGATTAGGGCTGCTGTAGATTTCACGGCTGAGTAAGAAACATTCAAAGTTGATATTTTACAACTCCGTAACGATTTTGTTAGACTTATTTAAGGCAGAAGAAGTGAAATTGAAAAAAAAGTTTGTGGGCACTATAACTTATGAACCGTTGGTTGGATTGCATTCAAATTTGGTATGGTTGTTCTCCAGGTATTTCTGATGATCTGATTAACTTTTGGGATGAATCAATTGAAAAAAAAATGGCTGCCGCAGCCATTTGAAAAAAATGGCCTAAAGAGCTTGTGGGCACGATAACTTATGAACCGTTGCTTGGATTGCATTCAAATATGGTATGGTTTTTCTCTAGGTATTGCAGATGATCTGATTAGCTTTTACGGATGAATCCATTAAAAACAAAATGGCTGCCGCAGCCATTTAAAAAAAGATGGCTGCATAAAAAAATTGTGGGCATGATAACTTATGAATCGTTGATTGGATTGCATTCAAAATTGGTATGGATGTTCTCTAGGTATTTCTGATGATCTGATTAACTGTTGGGATGAATTTATTAAAAACAAAATTGCTGCCGCAGTCATTTAAAAAAAAGATGGCCGCCTAAAAAGCTTGTGGGCACGATTACTTATGAACTGTTGCTTGGATTGCATTCAAATTTGGTCTGGTTCTTCTCTAGGTATTTCTGATGATCTGATTAACTGTTGGGATGAATTTATTAAAAACAAAATTGCTGCCGCAGTCATTTAAAAAAAAGATGGCCGCCTAAAAAGCTTGTGGGCACGATAACTTATGAACTGTTGCTTGGATTGCATTCAAATTTGGTCTGGTTGTTCTCTAGGTATTTCTGATGATCTGATTAACTTTTGGGATGAATTCATTAAAAACAAAATTGCTGCCGCAGCCATTTAAAAAAAGATGGCCGCCTAAAAAGCTTGTGGGCACGATAACTTATGAACTGTTGCTTGGATTGCATTTAAATTTTGTATGATTGTTCTATAGCTATTTCTGATGATCTGATTAACATTTGGGATGAATCCATTAAAAACAAAATGGCTGCCACTGCCATTTAAAAAAAAATGACATGGTGGTAGTGTGGGTCATTTTTTCTCATAATTTTTTGATATTGATAGACAGAGCCTACGGCTGAGGGGTCCTGCCATCAATTGATGGCTATTTTTTGTCAAGCATTTTTCATTATGTGCAGTGGGCCTACTTCAGAATGTGTGTAAAATCAGCAAAATGTATGATGGGAATCGAACATATAGTATAAATTCCAATGATGGATAAGATATAAATAAATACTACCGGCCTATACATATTTTATTTTCATGATAATGCATTTTAGAGCATAGATACATTCTCTAACACACCTGTAGCTGATATTTTACAATGCTGTTGACAAGCGTCAAGGCCCCTGGGCCTCTTGTTATATAATATACTTGACAACATTAGGAAGCATTTTACTAAATATAGATAGATATATGTAACAATCAAGTGTATTATATATCTCAAATCACTGTTACGGATGTCGCTCGCGACTGAAAGTTTCTATTTATAAAATGGGAGGGGGGAAGGGTAATTATATTATACTCAATCGGTTGCATTTTATTTATATAGCTATTTTGTTGTTATATTATTACTCCCATTTAACGTAAGGAGTTTTCAAGGTATACAGCTATATGAGTTGATATTCATAGTATAATTACAGACGATTTGGGCATGTTCGGGATTGGAAAATATGGTATTTTGTTCATTAACATGAAGATTTCGTTAATTAGTTTGATTGGCACAATGTGATTTTGGGACTTAAAAAACGCAGAGAAAATAATTTTCCCACAAACTGTCACTTAAATAAACTGATTTCCTGAAAAAAGAACTATTATTTTTCCGAGATGACACTTTTACCACTCGCTCGGTTGAGCACGAAAGAAGCATGAGAGTCAAGTAAAATATGCTGATATTTCATTGTTTGTTTTCTAAAGAGAGCTTGTCATGGGTTCAAATTTGGTTCACACCAGATTTATCATATTTTTGTTACGATACAAGTGATAATAATTAACATATTAGATGTAATTTAAGTAAAAATGTGTATTAATGAAATATATAAAATTATATCCATATTGAGCGGTATTTTGATTAATGTCTATAAAACGGTCATCTGATTTTTTACGCCTTGGGACGGGGGTCATTCTGAATACCATACTGAAATCAAAAAGGCAAAAATCGCTACTGTTGCAATTTGTTCCACCTCAAAGCATAAATTTTAGTGCATCTTATATATATATAATATGTTTGACTTGTTCTTGTTATAATAAGCTATAATAATATCTAACATACGTATTATGAATGATCACAGTGGACATGATCATGTGTTATATATTGATGGTTTTGTCATATATATTGTTGGTTCAAAGAAAACAACTTTCCACGTCAATAATAAAGAAATATTGCACTCTCCAATGCTGATCTTAAACTGTACTAAAATAGTGGTTCTGATTATGATGTGTATAAATCAACCAACGCGATACAGCCTAGCAAATGGAGTACTGTTGGGTTCATCCTGTAGCCGATGCATATTACGGTGTTTGAATTGTGTGTTTCGGTATGAATTCGAACCCTTAACTATAATTATGAGATGATCAGGTGATAGGACATGGAAATTAAATTGATAATGTGGAGAGCGTAAACTGTCCAAATTTGGTTGGAGAAATCTTCGATGTTATCACACGATCATTCACATGTTCTGGTACTGAACTGTTTATTAGAAACATGATTGTCGTATGGTCATTCTAAATATCACACAATATGGCTTGGCATTGTGTGAGTCAACACTAAATTGCTATGACGCCATCTACTAACAGATAGACGATCCCTACCAATTTGCTAATGCTGCATCCACTTTCTATACATAAATAACCCTGCACTGAACCACGCACTGCACTGTCCAATGTCTAGCACACAGCTCACATAATATTTGTGCCCATGATAGTATTGAATATTGTACTGTCAAAGCTGGTTTAAGTATCTTCATTATTGTTCACAAAAGATTTTCAAAGTGCGCTGATAATTATAAACCCTTTACCCTTAGTTATCTTATATAAATTTTCACCGCGACCCACAACTTCAAGAGGGTGAAACTTAGGCTACTCATTGAGCCAAGTATATAGATTTTGTTGGACTAAAGCTGTTAACAATCTTTCTCAGTGAGTTTACAATCGATCAAGCTGAAATTTTCGGCGTACATTTGCCCATCTATGCGTAAGAATATTGACTATTTTCAGTATGATCGGGATTGACGATCGGAAATGAGATCCATATAGCGGGATTACACGATATGGCAGCATCAGGCCTAGTCGGGGACACGTTATGAAACCGAATGCACAACAGTGTTAGGGCACCCGGTGCTACGTTCTAGCTAGATGTGCAGCCACAGGGCATTTTCTGTGTTATACGCTGCTGCCAGTGACTCACATGTTCGACATAATATCTGGTGCGATATGTCAGAAATATGCCTAAAATTAAAAGTTCTTGCCAAAATTGATTTTATTGTTTTTTTGACTTTATTAGGGGTCAAACAAGCCAGAAATATTGGGGTTCAATTTTTCCCACCCCTCAACCTCGTTTTATGACACATTCAAAATGGCCGCCATCGAAATCACATATTTGGCTATAACTTGAGCCCTAGCACAGCTAGAGTCACGATTTTGATGTCTATACCCATGTTTTTGGGTACGAGAAATCCAATAGTGCCTATAAAAAATGTGGATGTCTCTTAGTTATTTTGAAATTAACGATAAAACACATTTTTGATACGTCTTCGGTCATTTTTTTCGCGAATTCGAAAAAAAACATTAAGCGTTGTTTAGTGTGTATTATGATAAACAGTACATTGTTGATGGTTTCTGAATGATGGGTGTTCCGTTAATGGACCCCAAATAGTTGACCAAAGTGACGTAAAGCGATTATAGAAACTGAACAATTTCAATTACGATGTTTGATGCATTTATTTCATTTAAACATTTTACAACAGTCACAGAGGAAAATTGATATTGACGGTAATGTGTCTTTTACTAAACACATTTGATAACTTTGAGAAGTGGGGGGGATGGGTCAATGTTATTTGAAATAAAATAAAATTAGCACCCATTGTGCGCAAATTGTGCGTTTCAAGACCAGAATTAATCTTGGTGGGTAATTATGGAGCATCCCATCCATCAAATTATTAGATTTTTAGATCTTGTTTTTCTTAAATCCATAAATGATGCACAATTACAAATAAAAGGGGAACTTTTAATTCATCACATCCTATGAGAGATATCAGAGTATAGATTCCAGCCATAATTGGAGGGGGCAGGGCCATTACCATAGAGGATCACAGCAAACATTCAATGGCTTGGTTCATTTTCTTATGCGAAAGAAACAAGCAGCTCACAACCACAAAGATGTTTCGCTAGGTATCAGTAAATCTGTTCCAATCTAAATACAGGAAAAGAGTAACGTGATATTTTTTCTACTGGACAACATAATCAAAGATAGTCTGTTTACATGAGACGCCTTGTATCCTACCACAGATCCTTAAATTAAGAAATATTACAAATGATTTTTCATAATAAGAGAACAGAAAACATAATACATTTTGAACCAACCCAGTCATATTAACAGATACACTTGAATGTGTTTGCATATTGTATGCTCAATAGTAGATAAATATGTTATCCGGTAAAAAAGTGATAATGCCCGCGAGATACAACATCAAGTGGTTGAAAATTTAGATAACCTGCGAGAAATCATTCTAGAAAGGCAGAAGTCAAGATTGCTTAAAACACTGATGAACACTTTTACTAAGTACTATGTATGTACATTGTCATCCAAACCAAGTTGTTTAGAACTGGTTCCCGTTGAGTTGAGTTTTCTGCAGATTGATGCAAGTGACACAATTATCAAACCATGAGAGTAGCTCATGAAGTCAGAAGTTTGTAAGATGTCCCAATAATAGGCCTAGATTTAGGACCGCTTTATTGGCAGTCCACGGATCACGTGTGAGTGATTACACAAGGGATGCTTCATGACAAAAGAGTAATACAAAAACCACCTCGGGCCTATCATTTGGTGGAGTCAGCACTGGGTACTATAGTTAATCATGTCTCTCTCTGGGTTACTTCTACTCATGGGATCATACTCTAGAACGCCTTATCGTGACCAGAGGTCGTGTGTCTAAAACTCTAATATGTTGAGCTTGTACTCATTTTTCCAGGACAGGTGAATTCACTTTCTTTCTGCACAGAATACACTAACAGGAGCGTCATTCTCAACAGGTGTGATTTGAACCAAATAATATATTCTGGTCAAATACTGACAAATTATGTATCTAATACTGATGCATTACTGAGTAATTACTGAGTAATTACTGAGTAATTGGTGATTTGAGGCATAATTAGATCAAATATATACTGCAACAGAGTAGTCCAAAAGTAATATTTTATAATGCCACAATGCTATACACAACAGAATATGCTTGGGTATGTCCATTCACCGTCGGTGGAAGCTTTTACTTTGTTGCAAATCAGTTTTAATATTGTTCAATAACTGTGTCGAAAATTGTAGCATATTTCTTCTTGAAATAGGTTTTTTGAAAGCTTTGTAAATGGGCTTATCGCAGATGATCAAATATCTTTACCACTTTTTGCTAGATAACATATCTATCTATTGAGCACACATATGAAAAGGCATTCAAGTGTACCTCTTAAAATTTGGTTGGTTTCTGTGATGATGAAGCATCTTGTGTAATATCTTTTTACTGGTCTGTGAAAGTAACATTTGCTTCACACGTAAACAGATTATATCCACATATATTGTTATTTTAAATAGCTTGTAAATTAGCGTCAAGACACTATTTTCAACTTGAACTCGACGAGGCCGCAACTGTGATCACCTAGTCACATTGAGAGGGAATAGACAAGGATATTTCTCTGAAAGACCCCTGCGAGATCAGCAAGGTTCAAACCCGGAATGCGTGCATGAATGACGTGGCAGTCCGATATTCTATCGATGCGCTGCCTCTCCCTCTCTAAATTTGTACATCGAAAGCCTTGGATGCATGGACGAATTTTGTATGTCAGGTGTACTAATCTTCTGGCTTAATCAGCTAATGATAATTCCAGCTTTACGGTGGCAACTATTCTTGTCTAAAAATCTAGAATGGGAGATGTTCATCTACATGAGTTACACCTTATTAGAGCCAACCACATGTCAATGGGAGTCAAGACCTGCTTTATCAGATGGCCAAACCTCCCACCATTAGAACAAAATGTGTGGGAAGTGAAATATAGCATGTTCATTCCTGTCGGATGTCTTAGTTCACCTGCACCAAGGGTTGTTATTGAGCTCAACAAATATTGATGCAAATAAGACTGCTGTAGTACCAGATATAGTTAAAATGCTCAGCGTTGCAGACGACTCCTGTACAAATGCAACAATGGGGTACATAACAAGCAAAAGTAGTGTGGCTTGTGTCATTGTGAACGACAGTCGGCCATTTTGAAATTTAAAAATTGTCAATATGTTAATATATAAATCAAAATCACTAAATTTGAACCTGAACCTCATTGTCTTTCGATAAACTAAGCCATTGAATTCTTGTTGTAATCTGCTTAAATGTCAGCTGTGGTAATGCCCCCGTCCTCCTCAAATCTATTCCGCAATAACAGAGTTTGTAGGTATACGCGATACAGAGACTGTAATCATTGCGCGGCCGGGCATCCTTGTTAGGTTACAGATTTATATATTAATTGGTAATACTCGCTTTGCATCTCATTAGAATATTGCCTTGACGCGGAGATTTAACTGTCAGTATTTAAATTAATTGTTTCATGAAATTGTTGATCTCAAAGTAGCCCCTGCATCTCGGAGAATATGTCAAATTATGACTGAAATTTAAACGGGGATATCTCTCATGGGCTGTGATGAAATAAAATCCCCTATTTTATTTTTTCTTGTGTATCGTTTAAGAATTTTACAGAAACAAATCTGAAAAGCCAACAATTTTGCTGATGGGATGGATCACAATCGCAATGATCATGATAATTGATTCTGCTCATTTGTTTGACAGCACATGGAACATTGCTGAAACGCACAATTTGCTCACAATTTTGTATTCATTTAGTATTATTTTTAAAAATTTCGATCGGACCTTCATCCCTCCAATCTACTTCTCAAAAAAGGGCGTACTTTTTTGCAAAAGACAAACTAGTTTTATCAATTTACCTCTGTGACTGTTGAAAAATGTTCATTTGCAAATTAAGGAAATGTACCAAACATCGTTATTGAAGTTGCTCGGTTTCTACGCTATCACTTGTACGCCTTCTTTGTGGAATATTTAGGGTCCATCAACGAAACATCTACCATTCGGAAACCATCAGCAATGCGCTGTCTATATTATAATACATACTAAATAACGCTTCCAAAATAATTATTTGAAAATATGAGTTTTTTTCATATTTGCGACAAAAAATGACCAAGGACGCATGAAAAATGTGTTTTATATTTAATATCGAAATATCTACAAGACATACACATTTTGTATGGGCACTATTGGACTTCTCATACCCAAAAACATGGGTATAGACATTAACTCATAGCAGTCTAAGTCCGAGCCCAGCTCGGACCTGGAATTTATGACGCTGCAGTCTAGGTCCGAGCCCAGCTCGGACCTAGTAACAATGCTTAGACATTCACTAGATGACATCACTTGCGCAACTATGAACACAAAATGGGGAACCTAGAACATAAAGGGTTGATTTATCTGCGGCACAACCGTTTCTGAACTAAAAATAAAACTCCAGGTTCAGCAGAATAAGAGGCTTTCGGTATTTTACAGATGAAATGGAAATGTCATCTCAAAATATGAAATATGATATGCCCCTCAGGGAATTCAGAAAGATTACTATATCCCATGATAATACATTATTTACGCTATTAATTTGTGTGCATAGACCTATTGAATGCTTATTCGAACCCTCTGTGATGTATTTTAATATATTTTATATGAATTGGTATAATGTTGTACTCCTGAATCTCCGTGGATCTCAAAAATAACATTTTTAAACAAAATTTCCAAAAAATTGACTACCTAATTAGCATATTCAAAATGGCGGTTTGTTACCATGGCAACATTACATTGGCCATTTAAATGAAGTGTATTCTGGTTATATATTATATGTCTGTTCCTGTGGTGTATGGGAAAAACATATGCCATCATTCTAAATTTCTATTGGAGTATCAGAATATGTCTCAAAATTACAAAAATGGCCAGACCACACAGACGTCCAATGTCAAAACGGCCAGACTGCTATGAGTTAAAATTGTGACTCTAGCTTTGCTAGAGGCCAAGTTATGGCAAAATATGTGATTTCGATGGCGACCATTTTGGATGTGCCATAAAACAAGGTTAAGGGCGGAAAAAATTGAACCCCAATATTTTTGGCTTATTTGACCCCTAATGAAGCCATAATAACAATAAAATCAACTTTGGCAACATAAATGGCCAAAATGACATTACGCACCAGACTATAACAGCCTTTTTAAAGTTTAATTTGAGACCAAAGATTGACAAATCTTGATACTTAGCCCTTAAAGTGCTGAATTAATTTGTAAAAAAACATCTCACCTAAAATGTTTTTTTTCAATTTGAAATTATCATAAATGCCTTCGTCATCTCTTTGCGATTCATTTGCCTATGTTTAATATAGGTCTACGGCCAATATAGATATGTGTACTCTTACAGTGCGGGGATCGACTTTAGTCGTCAGAATCTACGGACGTCAGATTTTGACGACTAAAGTCGGTCCCCGCGCTGTAAGAGTTAAGCACACATTTTATTTATAATTACAGTGATTTGGTCATCCATTAAACAAATTTAAAACGATTATAGTTATGCTTGGCCTTTAAAGGGTTACCTTCAAATGATGCCTTCTGAGGCACTCCAAATGTCGAGGATAAATATGACAATAAAAAACTCTGACAGTAACGTTAGCACAGCAAGCATGATAAGTGGATCCAATGTTGTATCAAAACTGGGCCAACGTCACAGACGGTGGACTAGCATTGACCCAACATGGGATCCATATGTTTGCTTTGATACAAATCAGTGATGTGGTCTAGCTTGCTCTCTCCATAGGCACCCATTTCCACACCCCCCCCCCCTATGCACTATGTACCTATATATTAGTGCATAGGGGTAGGGGTGCAGGGGTGTGAAGAGGGGGTGATTATGCTCTCTCTCTAATTATTATGTCTCATGTCAAGCTGAAATCTGGAGTGCATATTCTTGTAGCCTTCGCTGCCACATACATTATACATACCCTTCACATACATTATCCATACCCTTTACGCAGGTGATAATACTCTTTACACACATGATACATACCCTTTACGCACATGATGCATACCTTTTACATCCATGAAAACACCCTTTATATACATGATACATACCCTTTGCATACTTGATGCATACCCTTTGCATACTTGATACATACCCTTTGCATACTTGACACATACCCTTTGCATACTTGATACATACCCTTTACATACATGATGCATACCCTTTACGTACATGACACATACCTTTTACATACATGATACATACCCTTTACATACATGGTACATACCTTTTACATACATGATACATACCATTTACATACATGATACATACCCTTTACATACGTGGTACATACTTTTTACATACATGACACGTACCCTTTACATACACATACCTTTTACATACATGATACTGCATACCCTTTACTTATATGATACATACCCTTTACGATACGTTCCATTTACATACATGACACATACCCATTACATACATTTTATGATACATACTGTTATTTACATACATGATACATAACAGGGAGGCTACATCCAGCTCCCGCCCACAGCACGCTCAGCACTTCTCTGCTCATGGTCCCACAACAAATATTAAGGCCGTTTCATTTGCTTGACATTGTTACAAATTATTAAGTATTATATAATGAAATGACTACTAGCGACTTTGATAATTACTTTACAAACATATATTAATTAATATATTTTGGAAAACTATGCCAATATTTACAACAGTAACTGTTAGAATTTTTTTTTAAATACATTCAATAATATACATCATATGTATTGTTTTGACAACATGCATCATAATACTATCTGACATAAGATGTAATGTTTTAACTCAGACTGAGGGTTTTATTATTGCTGTAAAAGAGAGATTCAAGAACGAAAAGTACTAAATGGCCGTTATGTGCACATAAATAACTACGAAAGAAATAACTAAATATACTCTTTTCTCTAGTATTTCCATCTAAATAATAAAAAAAGTAAAGTAAATTTAATTTGTTTAATTAAACCAAATATACAACAGTTTATTATATAACGTAATTGACGTTTGAAGTAAAGTACAAAGCATGAGATTAGTGAACTTGATATTTATTAAACAAACGGAAAATAGTTGTAAACTAATATATAAGAAAAAATCTTTACCTATACCATAGATAAAATATTTCATCGTTGATTTTCTCACTTTTTTAATCATTGCGATAACTTTGATTTAAATTATAAGACCATCTGACATCAAATGTAATGTTTTAGCCCTGTTTTTTTATAAATACTGTAAAATAACTAAAAAGAGACATTCAAGAATAAAAAGTAATTCAAATGCAAAATAAATAGCAATTATGTGAACAAAAATAACCACGAAATATATATTAAATATATCATTTTCACTAATATTTCTATCTCAAACAAATTTAAAACAGAGTAAATTAATTGTCTCGGGTGTGTGTTTTAAAAAACCCAAATACATTGGTTTATTGCATAATTGTCGTTTCAAGTAACGTACTAAGCATGAGATTAGTGAATTTGACATTTAATAAACAAACGAAAAATAGTTGTAAATTAATATATAAGAACAAATATTTACATATACTATAGCTAAAATATTTCATCGTTGATGAAAAATTTCCAACTTTTTTTAATCATTGCGATAACTTGATTTAAATTGTACACAAATAAGTACACATATAAATATTTAAGCTCATGATTGTACCTGGCCAGCAGTAAAGTTGTAACTCGATAGAATGTTAGGGTGTACTAACAGAGTTGTTTGTTAATTTAGTGGTTCATGTTAGAGGAAGCTCAGAGATTTGTATTTTCAAAGCTTATATTTTACAATTTTATTAGTTAAAAAAATATTTTTAATAATCAGTGTGAATTAACACAATTACTCAGAAACAACAAATATAAAACAGTATGATGACATGACACCCTGATGACATTGATTAAATTACAGATCATATTTCAAAGTTTAGCAAATTTATTTATTCCTTTTTCTGTTTGCTTTTATAACTGAAAGCCAATCTGTAGATAGTCATAGATAACAACTTGTAGAATATACAAATAATGATGATCATGATTGTAATTATTAGCGCTGCTATGTCCAGCATCAGATATTCATACCATGGCATGTCTAGAGCTGATGACATCAAATGATCCCCTCCATACTCCAACACGTGCTCAATCCAGTATACTGCTCTCTGTTTGGCGGACATGGGACGACTACGATATATTTTGGAAAGCTTCTCTATCTTAGTTTGATAAGAATTATTACTTGCCATATGAAGTATGTTTTTAGTCAAGTCATCTGCTGAAAATGTATGAACATTCATGGTTATGGCGACCCCTTTGCTCTGTGTGCGTCTTGCATTATAAGGTTGATCACCGAAGATGGGAAATGTTATCATTGGCACTGAATGATAAAGGCTTTCAAATTGACTATTTGCTCCACCATGTGTGATAAACAGTTTAATCTTGGGATTACCCAACAGGTCGTTTTGGGGTAGCCATTTTCTCAAAGTAATATGCGATGAAACATTGTCTGGGAAATCTAATCTGTATCTCCAGATGAAGTGCAGGTGTTTGAGTTGTTTGAAAGCATCCATCATTTTATTACATAGTTCAAGAGGAATCAAGTCGCTTGACCCAAATGAGACCAATACAACACTAGTCGCTACATTCTCTAGGATGTTCTCCAGGTCTTGTGGTAAGGGATTGGAAGCCCTTGTTGTTAAACCACCAATATTTATTTCATTAGGCATAACAGGACGAGGGTAATCTAGTACAACATCAGTGTCAAACAACCACATAAGAGATCTAGTAGCCAGGTAATTCATAGACACGGCTGGTTTTTCTGGTGCATATGTCGTCACCAAGTTGTCATCTATTGTCGCTGTACGAGGGTCAATGGTCCAATCTAATAAATTCCACATGTTTAGCAAGCGTTCTTTAAAATCCATTCTGTCACTGAAAACGTCTGCCATAGGAAAGGGAACAAAGGATGGCAAGGCGGGATTACGAAACAGCCAGGGTTCATAAGTGGTTGTGACACTCACATAAGGTACACCAAGCCGATACAATAACGCCAAATAACATCGACTGGATGGGAAAACATCCACGATACCGATATCAAACTTCAGTGATTGCAGTGTTTTGAAAAGATTTTCATCGCCAAGAACATTTGTACAGATTTGAATGAAGCCTTCCACATTAGTTCTAAAATCGGTCACTTCCGTGATGTTTACAATAGCGTCAAAAAAATCATCTTCCAATGACATGTCAAAGAAGTCTGATTCTTTGCGGACATACTCTATTACTTTCAGTTGACTTTTCTTCATCTTCTCTATCCCAGGAAATACTGGTGGTAGGAGAATGTATACGTCATGTCCGTTGTCAGCCAAACCTTCTCCAATGGCAGCTAACTCTGCCACATGGCTTCCCCAGGGAAATGGTGTCAGGAGAACGCGTGATCCATTCACTAGATGGGGCATCATAACGATAAGGACCAGGACAGCTGACGTCACCACCGATGCCAACAAAGTCACCATTTTATCTCTTGTTGCATAAAATCAATCAACTATTTAAATCCAGCACGAAATGACCTGTTTGATAAAATAAAAACAAATTATTCAAACGCATTGGTATGGTACGACAATTTATCTTTTATCACAAATTAGAAATGCCCAGCAAATAAAGCTGCAAACAACATTACAAGGTGCCAATGTCGTGATAGCGTCACTAGCTCAACAGTTAAACAGAAATGGATGAATATGAATATAATATTATTTGCAGTGGGCCGACCCCCCCCCCCCCCTCTTCCTCCATATAATTGCCAACTGTTTATGAAAGACAGGAAAACGCAACCAAATGTAAAAAGCCAGATCACACACACTTAGCACTTGAGTAAGTATGTAAAATTGTGGTTGAACCTCTAGAACCTCTAGCGCCCATGTAAATTATTGCTTTACATCACTTTTCGGCACTAATGTTCATTCAATGACATTGTAATATGATAAAACAGTGCAGTCATTTGATGAGATGAATGATTTACAGATGATGACGTAATGGTGGGGTTATGGGGCATGGTGGGTTGTTGAGAGTGATTTCCTTCACTTGCCCGATAAGAGGTAGGCTACTGGGATGTCTATGGGATTTACCTCTAGGCATGCCCAGACGTCCAGAGACTTAGGTTTGTTTTTTTCATCCCACGTGACAGACCTAATATAATGTCAAACACTCCGGTTGCCGGCCATTCACCCGAAGATTATGGCCAGACACGTGAATGCTGCAGTTTCCCTTATATTATTTCTGTATGGTAGGCCTGGTGCTGTCGCACCATGCAGTACAGCATGCAACAGACGGGACAGATCCCTAATGACCCTGGTGGGGGTAAAAAGTACTACTACTAACAACCATCCCAGTACCCCTTGATGGTTGTTGTTGACTAGTTAATTACCACATGCAACAGTCGAAACAACACACTAATGAATTGCCGAGTGGATCAAAAAGTACTTCTTCTACTGGCAGCCATCCCAGTACCCACCTAGTTACATGATAAATAGATGACCATCAAAGTATGAACGTGATGAAGGAAACCTCGAGTGTTAACAAGAGACTGACATCCTGTTATAATAATGATATACATTATAATTATCACTATGTCATGGGGTGGGATAAAGGAAAAAGTGGTGACATTGTGGCGCCTACATCATAACATTATACCGACGTAAAATCAGATAAATCAAACATTTTTCCAACACTAATTGCAATAGGCCTTTTAAATAACGCAAATTCCGCCCCTCTCAGGGGTTTCAGCAATTTATTAGGAGGTTGCCGGTTGTTTACCACCAGCTAACATCCCCTCCCCTTATAGGATGGTTATATTCTCATTAGATTCCAGGGGACCATTTGCATCTGAAATTATTCCAAAAACTAGTGCGCGGGTCTCTGTCAAGCAGTCTCCATCTACATTTCTAGCTTGGAACTGCTGACTGTACCGAGGAATGCCTCGACGCTGATTAAATTAGGACAGTCATTTTTTTCTCTTTTTCAATGTAGCTACAGTACCCACTAACACATAGGAGCAAAACTCAAATACCACTATATTGTAAGTACATCTGACGTAATGCTAGTAATACACCATGAATTACCCTTCTTATTATAATAATTTTGTATTTTTGTATACGTTTTTATTGCGTGTTTACTTTGTACCGGAGGCGGGGATTCCGGTGTTTTCTAAAAACACAAATAAACGGATATTATTCTTTTCTGATGCTTATGGATACATTTTTATAATACATACAATGAATACGCTGAATACATACAATTTAGGTTGTATGCAGTCTATGTCCCTTTGATCACGCCAATACTACGTTTAAATGTGCTCCTTTCGCTCGTCCTGAGGATGACACTGTGGTCAGTGGTCTTAACCCTTAATTAAAGCGCTAAATTATTTTTGTATAACCCATGGAAACCAAAGGGTTTTTTCACTTTGAAATCATCACAAATGTCCTTGTTAGCTATTTCCGCTTCATTTGAATACCTTTGTTATGGGTTCGCGGCCGTTAGAAATATTTTTTACTCTAACAGTGCGGGGATCGAATTTAGACGTCAGAATCTGACGTCTGTCGTCTACAGACGTCAGATTCTGACGACTAAAGTCGATCCCCGCACTGTAAGGATTCAAATGCTAATCAGGTCTTTAGCTGTTTTCAGCCTTTGTATTTGTCCTTGAAACAAAAACAAATTAACCCTTAAAACGCTGATTTTTTTTATGTAAGTCATGTATACCAAAGGGTTTATAATTTGATATCATCATAAATGTCTTAGTTAGCTCTTACCGATTCTTTTGAATACCTATGTTATAGGTCTACGACCATTACAAATATTTTTATTCTTACAGTGCGGGGATCGACTTTAGTCGTCAGAATCTGACGTCTGCAGACGTCAGATTCTGAAGACTAAAGTCGATCCCCGCACTGTAAGGATTAAAGATGAAATCAACAGTACGTTTGCTGGATGTGCATGTGGCATAATTCAAATTTTATATCATGTAAGTATTTTTTTTACTGACATCAAGTTGTGGGTCGCTGCAGCGAGATACAGCTTCAAGTGAACAAAGATCTACGAATGGTCAGGACGGAGGCGAATGAATGAATGAATGAATGAATGAATGAATGAATGAATGAATGAATGAATGAATAATGCACAAATAAATGAATAAATGTATGAACGAACGAAAGAACGAACGAACGAACGAGCGAGCGACGAACGAAATAACGAACGGACGTACAAACGAGTGAATGAATGAATGAATGAATGAATGAATGAATGAAAGAATGAATGAATGAATGAATGAATGCCATTTATAGAAAATGGTTATCCTAACAGTCATGGCGTGTAATGATTACTGTGATATTATTTCCTGCACTACATATCACAATATATTAGCGATAATGTCATTTTGTAGGATAAAACAGCAGCCATAATATGAGAAGGTGGATCAAGGTGGGATTTCTTGCTGGACCAGTGTCGCAGACTATGGCCCAACAGTAAGCAAACATTGAGTCAGCGCATATGTCGGCAGGTTGGCTAGCCACCCAATTACATGATCCACAGTGTGCTATATTTACCTATTTTACATAATATGTGTATACATATTGCGTTTTAATAATCCCATCTTAAGACTGTATATTATAATAGTATTATTATATGCGATAAACTGTTGATAGTTACCATGAATGCATGTTATGATATGAGTATCTTCCGTATATTGACACATAATCATACCAGAAGCTCAAAGTCGGCAATCCAGACAGAGTACACCATATTAGTCGTGACTTAAAATGTGCTGTATCTCAGCACTTGAGATAAAAGCAAAGAGTCTATGTTTGCATTTAGGCTCCCTGTATAAGTGTCTGATATATTTGTAGTCCACACACTGTATACAGTGAACCAATGGGCTGAAAATACGTCAGTAAGCAAACTAACGTTAATATACACAGTTTGTATGGCTGTAGTATATATCTATTTATAGATGGAGATATATATACACTGGGCTACATGTATTTCATGGATCACCAGATTACCACCGTGTCACAAAATTTATCTCAGGGAGTTATCGTTTTTAGGTGTGTGTGTGTGTGGGGGGGGGGGGGATTCACGTATTAGTCAATCCCAACAACACTGGGCCAGCGTCAGGGGCGGATCCAGGATTCCAGGTTGGAAAAGGGGCTGGGTCACAGAAAGATAAAAATGATTTTATCAAATCCGAAGACGCGAGGATTTTTTTTGCTAATAAAATACCAAATACACGATTTCTAGGTATCTAAGGAATTACAGATGAGAAAAACTCGCCTTATCATCAAATCTAATTATTATAGGGCCTATGAATAAAATTACATTTTATAGATTTTGAAAGGGGCACTTATAAATCAAAGGGGGTCACGTGACCCCTGTGACCCCCCCTCCCCCTGGATCCGCCCCTCAGCGTAGCAGACGGTTGGCCAAAATTAAGCCGTGGTTGGTTCGGGTTCTCATGTTTAAGTAGCTTATACGTTTACATAATGTGTACAAGCGCGGGATAAGAGGCTCGCTCTACAGACGTACTCCTGGATCACTTGAGCAAGTATAGGCCTGATCCAGGATTGTTAGTGTAAGATAATGCGTACGGGGTCCTGTACCTTGTTTTACCATACCCTCTTGACGTGTACGGTCTTTGGTATCACCAAGGAGTTTTAAGCTCCTTGCTGGTATCACTAAGGGACGCATAATTAGATAGAAGGATTTTGGGGGGGGGGGGCTAGAGTTTTTTACCTTTGCAAGAAAACAATTATTTTTTTGGTGGTGACAAACGTTTTTTTATGTTTCGTTGAAGAACGAAAATATCAGATTTTGTCGTATGCCTTTCCTATTCTCTACGTTACCATTTGCTGGTTTATTCTTGTCAACATATTTTTCATGAATTCCGTCAACAAGCTTTTTTCTGCTCATATTTTCAACAATTTTTTCCGACTTCTGTGGCGACAATTATTTTTTCATATTCCTTCTAGGTCTCCTCCCTCCTCCCCCAGATATCAAATTGTGCGTCCCCAACGTGTAATGAGACGCCAAGTCGCTGTTAAACACACATTTTGCTCTCACAGGGACACATGTTTCATACATGTATGTTATCAGAAAGAAATAAAACTCCTATTATGGCGATTGGCTTTCAAAGGGTTCATTTACAACGTTTCATGATTGCACTGTCTTACATTTATAGCCGATTCTATGTTAACCCTTTAACCACATGTCCCGATTATATTCGTTGTTTCCATTTTTTATTAGCAAATTGAATACCCGATTTTGACCATGTGAAAAAAAAAGTGACATCAATGAACAAGATGTCAAAAATCGTTGGCCTCCATAATGTTAACTCTTGACTACAAGGCTCACAGTTTCTTGTAAACATAAAACTGGAGGTTTGTCTCCCCTCCAGCAGCATTTCCATAAAGGTGATAGCTAAGAGATGAAGTGTCAATGGCTTATGTAATAGATGTTATTAAATTAAAATGGTTCCTGTGGAAAGTAGAGACTATATATTAAGCGAAATTTATTATTCCGTTTTGAAACCACGCGATGTTCGAAACATAATGTATATATATATGACTATTTCTTTACGTCACTTTCTGCACAATCATGGCAATTTCGTGACAGAAGGAAGCCCGATACAAAGACCAAATGCCCTACTCTTATTTTAAACGCTGGTCGGCGAGTAAAAGGCGACACCGACCCAATATATGTTAAATGCTGGGCCAGCGTCGCCGGTGCTGGCCAGTATCCATTCAGCCCCAGTTAGTACTGCATGCTGGTGGTATTGGCACGATGCTTTAAATTAAAGCTGTGCTTATGTTGGCACGCCGTCTGTGACACTGGCCCACATCCAGGTAACTCAATACTGGGCTAATGCTGGCTCAGCGTCGTAGACGGTGGGCCAGCATTAGCCCAGTAAAGTCAACGTTTCGAGTGGGTGGCCCTCGCCTGCGCCATGGAAATCGCTGGACAGCCTGACAGAACGCGAAAGACACAATAAACAGACAGAGGTAAACCAACATGTCCCCACCTCTGTGTACAGAAGGGGAGACATAATGATTTTCACACACTTCAAGTTGTGAATCGTATCAGCGAGACACAACTTCAAATGGGTGAAAATTGCAATTAAAAATAGTTTGGCGATCAAGGGTTAGAGGTGGATGAAGCTTTGCACCCTTGATGCAGAAATTGAACTATGGACTACTTGATATTATAGTAGTTATAGCTGAATGAAATCTCAAAATTAACACATGTATATATAGATAATTATCTTAATAAATTATTTCTGTAGTGATAGATATATATATTGACAACATTAAGTCTGTGTAAACTTATGCGTCATTGAAATTAACAGTATATTATATGATACAGTGCATAATATGATAAAATAGAAAGTTGTTTAAATATATGTTCAGGTATTAAATCATGTAAAATAATTAAAATAAATACATGTTAATGACATGTACATGATAGATATATATCCCTCACCAGAACCAAGATAAAATAACTGAAAAATATAAGGGAAATGTGATAAATCGAAGATAATTCATGAATATAGTTAGGTATGGGACTGTATGTATTTATGTATGTATGTATTTAAGTATGTATGCAAGTATGTACAACATTTTACGTGTATCCCATAACTTTTATGTCTGATTACTATGTTTTTATGTATGTGTTGAATATTTTTGTGTCTCTCGCAACTCAAACACTGAGTGATCTTTGTTATATAAGAGTGAGACTTTAATGAATAATTAACTTACTATGATATGTAATTTTGAAAGTGCTATGACACACAATGAAATTGTTATATTAGGTGATTTTAATTACAATTATGTACTCGACAAAAAAATCCAGCTCATCTGATTGCACTAATTTAAAATTGCTGCCAACTCATAACTGAGCCTACTCGGCGAATTTAATGTACTAGTACAACCCTGGATTTTTAAGTCAACCCAGCAATTACATTGCTCATCAGGAGTAATTGAATGCTCTATAATTGATCATGATTTTATTTTCACTGTTACAAAGCATGGCCATGTTAACAATTCATCTCCCAAATGCACAAAAGCAGACCTTGACTCATTAGTTGAAAATCAAACCGACATAGACACAGCATGGCAAATTTGGTCTGAACAAGTAACTAATATTATGAATGAGCATGCTCCTCTCAAAACATAACGAGTCAAAGCAAGGGACAACCCCTGGATGAATCGTGATATCTTACTTCTAATGTATAAGCGTGAATATTTGTGTAAACACTTAAAAATAAAGCAATGTATACGGAGTGTAAGCAAACAAGAAATACAGTTGTAAATGACATACGAAATGCTAAATCTGATGATTACACTATAGTCTGGTGGTAGAATTCGTTATTTGACCTTTTGTGGGAAAAAAGTGAAGGATACATTTTTTGTCGTTTTTCTGAATTAGTATACCCCACAGTGCCTCAGAAAAAAAATCCCCATGATTATACTTTGGGCAATTTGTTTGACAGAGCTTTAAAGTTTTGGCTAAAACTTGGTTAAAATATAATGAATCACACACAAACACGCTACTTAAAGACGGTGTGTATTGCCAAAATTTACATATCTAATTAATCCGATATGCGAGGTCTATTTAAAATCGAATGGTTTTTAAAAGTTAAAAAAAAAATGGCGCCCATGTACATGTACCAGCTAGCTGCACACTTCTATCATTCTTGACATTACTTCTACTTTTAGGGAGTATAATTGTGCTGCAATCCCCCTTCCAACATAAATGTTATGCTGTTATGCTTATTATGTTTTTTTTAACCTTTTCTGCACCATAACCTTGACATTATTGATATCAAGCAACCAAATAAACATCTATCAGAATATCACTCATACCCGGAAAACTAATACCGTATTTTATTAATAGATATATATTTATTGACGACGGTAAGTCTATGCAGACGTATGCGTCATTAAAATGAACATATGTACAAGACTATATACAACAAGATTAGTTCGGTAAAATATGCATGCTAAGTTAACTTAACCCTTTCACCACTGAAGCCCGTTTTTATGTGCTGAATGCTATGGCATTCAGCACATAAAAACGGGCTTCAGTGGCGAAAGGGTTAAACATGTTAAAATCAAACGACATTATATACTAAAACAAGCACAGGTTAAATAAAATATGCATCAGAACTATTTTAAATAACCTACAGTTAAACAACATTGGCATGATATTTTTAAGTTTTCCGCACCAAAACCGGAGATAAAATAGCTACTGGAAAGACTAACACTCTGGAAAGCGTAGAAACCGAGTAATTACATAATGAGGGAGAGTATGTATAAAGAAGAAAAAATAATATTATTAGTTACATTTACCATATTAAAAAACAATATAAAAAATGCATTGACTGACGTCAGCTCGAAACACCAAGATGATTAGAGGAATCACCAGCCGCACCAGGGTTTAATAAAACCCTTAGTAATCACGCAAATAGAAACTTTTAAAATATATATATAACAAATGTGAAAACTGATAACTTTAAGCGACACCTTTATCCCGCGAAACAGATAATTCTAACTTACTTTGCATGTTAATCACTTGTGGTCTAATACTCGCTAATTGAGATAAAAATACATTTTTATTGAAGGTACACATATTAGGATATAACCATCGTATACGTTTTAATTATTTTCAGAGTTTGTCTTTCTAAAATTTTCATTCATATCTATTTCAATACATTAGTGGGAAACTGGTTCCTGAAATATAATTATATAATTTATATAACCTTGTTAAAATTGTGTTATAATGCTGTGAAGCATTATAAAAAACATAAGATATAGGCCCGAAACATATTTAACAAATCTAGTTTATGACCTATTTTATAACCATACACCTTAATCTTAATGCAGATTTAACCCAATTTCGAAATAAAACGCGAATTGCTCTAAAAAAATTGCCCAAGTGGAATTGATGGGGATTTGTTTCCTGAGATACTATGGGTTGTACTGATTCACGAGAACTAAACAAAAATAATCCTACACTTTTTTCCCACAAAATTCCCACTACCACCAGACTACCACCAGACTACAAGCCAAATCAATCAATCCAAAACCACTAAAGAAATGTGGAAAGTAATTAGGTCTTTGATAAAAAATAACAAATCAGTGCCTTCCCATGCATATCTGCTGAAAAATTCAATGATTATTTCTCAAATATTGGATCCGAAATCAACAAGACATTTCCTTCAAATTAAGAACAATAGGGGTCAATGATGGTAAGTCTTATATTTTAAGGGGTTGACTCAAAACTGATTAAAGATGTCACATGCCCTACTGAGTCTTCATTTAACATTTACCAGCTGATTGGAAAAGCGCCCGAGTCACTCTTATTTTCAAAGGCACTGGCTCCATTAATGATCCATGTAATTATAGACCCATATCTGTTATGTCCCACATTTCAATGTTTTTAAAGAAATGTATCAACACAATTGCTGGATTACTTCGAAAATCATGAGCTGTTCACCTGTAACCAAGCAGTCTTTCGTAAACACCACTCCACTCTTACTGCATCCCATGAACTAGTTGATGATTTACTGGATAATATGAATGAAAAGCTGATAAATGGTGCATTCTTTTTTATCCGAAAAGGTGTTTTTACACAATAAATCACACTATTAATATTAAAACTCAAAAGTATGGTATTTGAAATTCTGAACTACTTTGGTTCAGTGATTATATCCAGAAAAAACTGTTAAAATTAATGGAAATACCTCGTCATTTAATAATTTAGCAGTGAGGTTACCTCAATGCTCAGTGTTGGGTCCTTTATTATTCCTTATATTTATTAATGAGCTTCCTACATGCTTCACTCTAGCATCAAACATTATTAATATATATACTGACGACTTGGTAATTAATGCAGCTGATAGCACACTTAAGCAGGTTGAAGTAATTCTTAAAACGTATGTTGACAATATTGCGAAATGGTTCTACAAAAAAAAACAGAATAATGCTGAAACGAAGTAAATCATACTCTATGCTTATCACGATCCTATGTCAATCATATGTCCTATGTCAATCCTATGTCAACGAATGCTAAACTAAATATATCTATTGGTGCGAGACAATCTCTCAAGTTAGTACTATGAAATACCTTGGTATTCGTATTAATTCCAAACCCGATTGGAATGACCATATTGACAGGCTTTGTAGAACAATTTCACCCAAAATCGGATTTACGAGGAGCCTTAGACAGAACGTTCCAACTGCATGTTTAACCAAGTACTATTATGGCCAGTACAGTCTACCATTGATTATTATTTGACGGTTTGGGGATTTACTTCTAACAAAAACCTCACTAGACTTCAAAAGTTTCAAAATCGTGCTGCACGGATTATTACAAATAATTTTAACTGGGACACTAGAGGTGTGAATATTGTGAAAGACTTAGTGTGGTTATATATAAAAAAAACGTAGAGATTACTTTGTAAGTCTGCTTGTTTTTAAGTCACACAACAACTTATTGCATGATTATATTACTGATAAGTTCACCATGACCAGTGAAATAGCGAGTCGTTCCACTAGTTGGGCAGGAAGAAGGGGGTATCGTGCACCCCCCGGAAATCAATTTCTAATTGATGTTTCTAGAAAGATACCATAGAAAACGATTTGCTATGGTAAAAAGTTTACAAAATTTCCCACAAAACATTTTTATGCAAATTAGTGACGCCATTACTTGAAAATGCATATTTCGCCATATCTCAGCTAATAGTGCACATAGCTCAACAATTAAGGTTTCTAACCCCATGTTTTGAAGGTCCAATAGCTTCATAAAACTATTCTTGAAGTGAGCAGATGTGTCTAACAGACGTTTTTGCGCAAAATATTGCCGCCATTAACGAAAAGTCTATTTTTCGCCATAGCTCAGCCGATAATAAAGATAACTGTATATAACAAGTTTCCAGACCTATATTTTGAGGGTCAAAAAACATAGTAAAACTATTTTCAGAGTGATCTGATATGTCCATATGTCCATGAGAAGGCACTTTTATTCTATGTCCAACATACTGGGGCCCTCTGTGTCGAAGAGCTGAATGTATATAATTAAATAAATAACCTACCTACAGAACAACCTAATAAAAATCATGTCAAATTCAAGAAATTCCCTAAGAGCACACATGTTGCCTTTTCATTCTGGCCTCTGCACAGTTCGGTTATCGTTTTTGTTGATGCTCTTGCACAAGTTTACATTCTTGGAAGTGCGGATCAGTACCAGAACGCCATTGTCCTTTTTGCCGTAACATTCTGTGGGCTTTCACAAGACCAATGGTGGCCACTAAGATTCGACAATATGGAACTTAATTCTGAAAAGCTGACAACAACAAGATCAACATCCCTTCCTTACAGGGAAAGGTAATCAGTTAAAATCCCATTCACAACTATATTCATTGTTTTTAAAATGGTAAGCTGTGTCAACCTGTATTACTATGTGAATCTATCATCTGAAGTCATCCAATACCAGGGGCAAAGCAACCCGGCATCCCCGCTCCTCGTAAAGTCTAAATTAACCAATGGACTTGGAAGAGCTCATGACCTATGGCCGTACCCCCTTGGCTAATTGGGTCACCAAATGTTTTTTCCTCGAAAATCAACAAAGTCACCTTCCTTGACTAGGTCTGACCTTCTGGAAGACGCTACCCCAGACGATCTGCCATACCTCAAGAAGTTGACGATTTGTTCATATACAGGATACCATATGCATACAGATACTCGATCAGACGGCGATCTCGACAGACAGTTATCATCCTGGATCTATCAAAGCGCAGGAGAGGTTGAGACTTAGAAGCCCAGAGATCATTCTAGCTGGATCAGCTGTCAGGCAGCCATATTATTCCAAGAGCTTCTTTGCAAACGATGACACAAAGAAACAGTTATGTCAGTTATGCTGTATGGAGTGGTATAAGCAGGCTGCTTCCAGGCTGGACAAAACAAATATGACAGTCCTCATTGTTGAGGGTAGAATTAATCAATTTGTTACAACGGATAGGCCTACATAGGCAAGATTATGTTATGCTACTAGTTTTGCTACTGCAATATCTATTCCCATAATATTGTGTTTTAATCATGCCAAGTGTTTCAATTTATCAAAACACAGAATGATGGAGGTGTATAAGTACCAGACATATTTGTCATGCTTATTCAATCAATATGACTGTGTGACACAGGATCGGGGAAGCACAGACAGATTGTCAACATACAAATATCACCTGACGTGGCTGAGTCATTCAAAGGCAAGGGAAAGGTGGGGCCACCTAAAAAGCTAGAAAAGAATGCCAGGTTACCATGGTTACGACGGTAAATGTCAAGCATCAGGACGGTGATGAAACAGCTGGAGCGGTTTGCATACGTATCTGGTGTACGGACACATTAGTAAATCTGCCCCACAAGATGGTGAGAGAGGACAAGAAGCTAATTTCCAAGTCCAGAGTCGACCTGTCTCGCTTTCCCCGTACCAGTCTGCTTTGGAGCCACACACCCAGCATGTGAACCATCGGTTTGCTTCGTGCATGTACGAGGAGCAACAGGAGTGGATGAAGACTGGCAGGGGAGTCTTGGAACCACTGTGATCATGTTGTCCTGTCCTGTCCTGTCAACCTCGCTGGTTGATCTCCTGGACGCTGGTGATCGGGAAGAAGATGACCGGGTTGATCATGACGAATATGATGACAATTATGAGTTTATACGAAAGTGATGAGTGATGAGTGATGAGTAAATGGTTGGGCTGGACCCTTCAGAATCATCTTGTCAGCACTTATTGTTCTGTTGCAAGTACAGCATGCTCTAGCATACATTCTAGCATACATTCTACATATCACGTACTCAGCAGACCGATCTCAGAGGCGCACAAATCCTTAGCGTGATCATGTGGCATAGTCGAGGCCAAAGCAGGTTCGTCAATAGGGAGCCAGGCTGCTGAGGAGCTAGGGTGGGAAAGCCAGATCAAATAGGTGAAATTTAAGTAATTTCCAGAATGTTAAAATTGTTTCTGCATTACGTATTGGCACAGGCACAGTTCCATAAGGCTGGGCCAGATATAAAGAAAGCTCTTGACCCAGTCTTTGTTTCTAGACGATGACCAACAAATCGATTTGAAATTGTAATGTAGATATTTTAAGCATTTCGGACAAACAAGTAAGTCAGCCAGATATGCAGGCTGGTTGTCTTTTAGGGTTCGGAAAGTTATTGTGCATATTCTAAAATTAATGTGATTAGACAAGAAGTCAATGTAATCATTTTAGAATAGGAACGGAACAACTAAACCATGGGGGCCCTGGTTACCACTCTTGCAAGGCAGATCTGAAAGCGTTGTTTTCTGGAATATTTTGGGAAAGTGAGTTACAATAATCGAAATTGCTCCTGAATTTGAACGCAGGTCACGGATATGATAGAAGCATGCCCGTATTTTTTTAGATAAGTCTTTTTTCGAGATATGTCTTTTCGGAAATCCGTCGAAATACTGTCGAATACTACACCAAGATTTTTGGCTGATGCAGAGGCCTTTTCTAAGATTTTGGAAATGAAACTCAAGTAGGATACAGGCCTGTAATTTTTCAGTTTGTTTAGGAAGAGATGTTTTTTTAAGTAGGCCCTAGTGATCTTACATGAGCTTCTTTATTTTTTTTTAGGAAATGTACTTGTGTCCATTGAAATGTTAATTATATCAGTGATGGGAGCTACTAATATATCAAGACAATTTTTCAGCACGCTTTTAGAAATGGGGTCCAGATCACATGATTTTGACGATGAGCTCAAAATAAGCTTTCTAATTTCATCTTCTGTCGCATACTCAAAAGACGTCATTTTGGATCTAATTAATTTCTGGTTTTTGCACTGATAGAATATTATGTACTATATCTGGAAATTTGGAACGGATAGTTCCAATTTTATCCACAAAATCTCTAGAAAAATGTATAGTGTTAATATGTGGTAGAACGTGCTACTATACATTCTAGGATACATTCTACAACATTTTCATGTACTGCGATGTACTGCGATTTTCATGTACTGCGATATGATGTACACATCATAGTGCTATTATGTGCTATGACATACTAATGTGCATCCTAGCATGCATTCTACAACATGTCATATACTAGGACATAGTGCTACTCTGTTATCATGGTTATGGTGTTATTGAACCTTCAGAAATACATTAGGTATAGATAGATAGCGTGTGCAGTTATCAGTTTTTATACGCTAATAATGGCACTAATGTGCATACTATCATATGCCTCGAATATATCTGATCTCTTGAATATTCCTGATATTAGCAACTCAGATTTTCCGCTAAACAGCTAAAGGCGGCGATACTTGGCACGCTAGCATCTTTTAGATACATCTGATCACTTCAATAATAGTTTGATAATGATCTTAGACCCTCAAAACATGGGGTTAGAAACCATAATTGTTAAGCTATGTGCATTATTAGCTGAGATATGGCGAAATATACATCTTTCAGTAATGGCGTCACTAATTTGCATAAAAATGGTATGTTAGACATTTTGGCAACTTTTTAACATAGCAAATCGTTTTCTATGGTATTTGTCCAATCTAGAAACATCACTTAGAAATTGATTTCCGGGGGGTGCACGATACCCCCTTCTTCCTACTAGACTACACCAGATCCACTTCAGACAATAAACTATTTTAGAATAGCAATGAAAGATAGTTCCGTAACCCTACACCCTAATTTTAAACAGATTAGCGAGTACCCCTTATAAGGGGTCAAAATATAAAGTTCGTCCCTATTTTTTTGCTGTTACCATCTCATTTCATGTTTTGGATATATCTAGGTTTGAACAAAAGTTGGTGTGGGTGGGTTGTGGGGGGGGGGGAGGGGTAGGGTGCTAGTAACCCATGGCCTATTACAAATAGAAATGGCACCTTAAGTGATCGACCTACATGTATGAACGTTACTCGAATATTGCATTGTGGAGCGTTGTCTGCCTGCCCCGAATTAAGACCTGAGACATTCTCTGATACTGTTCGGAGCAGATCGACATCACTCTACATGATCACGCTTTTCATGATCTGACGTAGGGTATTACTACATGGTATTGATGGCTCACAATTATATTATGCTCTTCCTATTTTATTTGTAGGTTTAGAGATTTTTCAGTCGCCTTTGTTTTCAAACGAGGTGGGTGTTAAAACACCAGATTTCAAAGATCTTTAATCAACTGATTTTCTCTTTGAGGTCAAAATTGTTTTTCTTCCAGTTTAATATTGCATATGTGGTACTATTCTGTTGTCGTGATTAAAATAGTATGATCCAAATAATACGCAAATTAAAATATTTTGCGCATCTATAAATGACGTATTACGTTTTATGTGCGATTGTATTGTTTTGACAAATAATATTTTCATACTTTTATGGCATTATAAATGACCCTATATTTTATACCCTATATTTATATGCTGATATTACAGTGCAACCTGTACATACCGGACCCTGTGCAAACCGGAATCCTGTCTATACCGTAATAATTATTTGGTCCCGAATTAATTACACTCAAAACAATACTAATTAAACCTCTCCAAACCGGAACCTGTCTACTCCGAATACCGGACTCATTATTTTCCCCAAATGCATACATTGTATTGTTTTCACCTGTACAAACCGGAATCTATATTTTTATATATTTTTCAAAATATCGCATGCGGTGCACTAAGGGTTAAACAGGTGGCGGCAGGTGACGTAACATCCTGCTTGTTACCTGATGCAATGGAGAAGGTGCGAAGTTAGTGTTGGTAACACCCTTTACGCGTTAGAGAAACTCTTAGATTGTTAAGATATTTTAACAACATAATGGATTAATAAAATAATTGGTAACACAAAATTTTAACATAATCTTTGACTAATAAAATATTAAAAGTTCGTATCAATTCATCAACATATCAGTGCATTAAACATAAATAATTCTCACGAAAATAAGACTGTGTTTTTGGATAAATTTATTCTGTTTGTGATACTTAGTAATGACCCAATAAATAAATAACTAACGGTAGATAAAATAAGAAAATATTTGCCCTATTCTTCATCGCTGGATTATTTTTAAATTATTTTTAACTCCTAGTGAAGGCATTAATATTGTATTAAATGACAGAATTATACAATATAGGATCATTTAATCCAGCGTTATACATTCCGGAAAATTTATAAAAGTTTCCAAACAAACGAGTGTTGTCGTCATGAAGCATAAAAAAAAAAAACTGCTGCAATATGATGTCGTTGTTAACAAAATTAATATACTCCGTGTTTGAAATGTGTGAAGGACGATTACACGAATGTAATGTTACTTTAAATTAGGCGCTAAAAAATAAATGTTTATAAAATATATCGTCTCTATATCTAGCCTAACTGGTAAGTGCGCAGCACAAAAATTTAAAAAAAACCTGCAGTTCTAGTCTATGGACATGTTCACATCATATGGTCATATTATTAAGCTAAAGTAAAATCACCGATTTTTTGATGATTTTAGGCCTGGGCATATCCCTTTAATATAATAAAACATCTTTATTATGCCCCTATATCAATTTATTTGCATTCATCCACCTATCATTTGTAGTCCTACGACGACACATCCTGAATTATAGCCCTCATGTCAATTGTACAAGTTATCGTTGTTTGTTCCTCTCCAAAAACAAAAAACCTGTCTAAACCGGAACCTGTCCAAACCGGAATAAAACTTTGTCCCCAAGGCATTCCGATATGGACAGGTTTTACTGTACAAATATTGTGTATTTCAAAGTACTTCTCTTACTACGGCGTCTTCTTAGATTGTTTGTACAAATCTTGTGTCTACATAACATGTATATTATCCTGTGTAAATGTTGAGATGTCCTAATGATACTAAAGTTTCTACGTTTTTCCAGAGTGATTTTTTTACCACTTACAAAAATGTGTTTTTTTATATCTGGTTGTTGGTGCGGGAAACTGGTATTTACACCACCATCATGGCAATGCCACTTATTACCATTAAATTGATCTTAAGTGTTATCTGATATCCACATACTAACATTTGATTTTAAAAAGCTTCCTATGGCAGTGTTAATTAAATTGTTTTTGCATTTTTCACAAAGCATGAAACATGGTCAAATTATTTATACTTGGGTTACTACATCTCATTGGTTCGCATTATATTCCCAAGTAACATTTGCTGTACTAATACAACTCAAGCTTCCATAGAGTCGGAAAGCGTCTGATGTGTACGTCCGACGCCTTTAGAAATGCTTATTATTAAATTCCAGATTTCACAGTACTTATACAATAATTCATCTTGCGCATGTGGGTTCTCCGCAAATTCAGAAAAGCGGACTATGTCCGGGTTGTGTAACTACATGTATTGTTTTTAAATGAAGACATAGTGTCCACTTCAGATGTTTAATAAGATCAGATTTATTAGTTTTTAACATTGCGTTATTAGGAAGTTTGCAGTTTTCACACGACAAAATAATAATTATGGTCAATTTAAAAGCTAGTCGAAAACGTTCAGCAGCGTCATTGCTATTAGTCCAGGAGCCAATGTCGAAAAAAAAATCGTCTACCCTTCACCACGCATTGGTCACATGTTTGGTGATATATCTCGAACAATTTCTGACCTGATGTAGTTCCAAATTGTGGTATCACTAAATAGTTAAAGCACATTTTAAGTCCTAGGGGTATTTTGATTAATATTATCAAGCATGAAAAAACGTAAATTGCGATATGTTCTCAACAAATAGCTTTTTTTGAGTTTATTTTTTACAATTTTTTCAATATAATCGATTTCTTGACACAAATTCGTCACTGAACATATGCTCGATAAGCTGGTCACATCAAACAATAGGTGATGTATTGTTGGTTCATTAGACGACAGCACCTGGCCATAATGCTTCACGTTGCTGTGATATCGGGGATCACCCAACTCTCCCAAGCCTCCCCTACTGGGAATGCTATTAAATTTTAAAAATCATCCAAGAAAAACCACCCGTTCAATCAGTACTCTTTAAAAAATTTATACCGTAATTTTACGAAACAGATCAAATTAGCTCGCAGTGGCCCAGGAGTTGATGTACACAACTTCTCAAGTATGGCCACCGAGCAATGTTTTATTTATTTTTTTGTCATATATTATAATAATTATATATGCACTAACTAATCATTGGGTGGCATGGTATTGGGGCTACAACTACAGAATTCATCACGGCCGATTTCGAGCTAGATGGAATCTCTGACTGACGAGTCAGAGCTTCCGGTTAGCTCTCGCCATGTGCGATCCTGCTGTGTTCGCCCACTTCGACCTTGCCGTTCATCGAAGACGGAAGTGTGAGCACGTTCTCCGCTTACAAGCCGCAGGGCTGGGTCGTCACACTCTGCCGCACGACCTAAGTAGCACGCCATCTGACACTGTCTGCAAGACCATGACATGAATAAAGACTGAAAGAAAGGAATCATCTTTGTGAATTTAGTTTATTTAATTGAAACATTTCCTGCTGACCGAGCAGGACTCTGATAATTTGGATTGAGGTGGTGGTCGCGTCCACAGGCCGCGCATCCCAATAGTATGACATATGTTTTAAGTGACAATTTAGTATAGTTTATTTTTGTTTTATATTTATGACGAAAAAGTTGAATAATTGAGGCCAATAGATGAATAGACTAGTTATATAGTGCAACATTATATAATTAAGATTTTAATTAAGGTTTTTGTCAATTTCACATACGACTCGGATTCTATTGCATTTCATGAATTCCCACTAATGTAGTAGTTTGTTAAATTGAGAAAAAACAACACTTATTTAATATATACATATACGTAACGTAGAGAGTGCAATGTACTTGGATGTTATGGATTATTATTTGTGGCCCTTTTTCATTAAAAAAATACCAGGAATTGAATTGATTCATATTTATTTGTGTCATCTGCATTTCTAGGGTAGGAATTGTATAGCACTTCGTGTAAATACTTAGACAGACAGACATATATTTTTATTGACGTAAAGAAAAGTCATTACTGAATTATTTGTCATGAAAATGATAGAATATATGTACATGTATATACAAGATGATTAATTTGCTAAAATCACACGACAATTTACATGGTATCACATACAGAATTAAAATCATGTTAAAAGCCATTGCCAATAGTGAAACACTGGATATAGCGATAAAATACCTGATAATTAATTACTACTTGAACAATGCCAATATGTGAACATAGGTTTAGCATTTTGTTTCCCGCACCAAAACCAGAGATAAAATAGCTGCTATGTATGACTCACAAATCATATATGACAGCAAAAAAGACAATCTGGAAAGCGTAGACACCTAAAGATATATACATAATAATGTTACTGGAGTATGTACAGTGAAGTAATAAAACGACGTTACGGATTATATGGTATTTTAAAAATCAAACATAATCTCGGGTAAATGTAATAACTGTGGAAGTCCGCAAAACAAGTAACTCCGAGCCATGTGACCATGCACGCACAGTCGCTATGTGCCCGGAAATTACTTGATATTTTAAAATATACATACATTTTTTTTACATACATCGCTATAATACAATTAACACCCTTAGTTTTAAAGTACATGGGCCGGTGTCAGCTCGTGCCAAACACACGCCATACTAATATATAAAGGTGGTTCCTACGACTACCAAAACTTACAGTAGCGACGAAAACATATGAACTAGTATGATACGTGTACCTGCAGATAATATATACTCAGTATTTTTAACCTTTAGTGATGTCACATTTTAAAGTGCATCAGGTCTAGAAATACAACACATATACCAACGTCCGAGATGAAATCAACAAACTAATCCACACTAATTCAAAACCAATCGGGTTCAGTGCCACACTGAGTTGACTTATTTGGTGTTAAAGGATTTGTTTAAAGGACAATTGTGACGCATGCTTGTTCCATGGATTTTCACATGTATCACCGGTCTCACGAAGTCAATTTTTAAGACAATCGGATAAACAGTGATATTGTGTTATTACGTTTTTATGGCGGCCATCTTAGAAAAAACACTTTCTTTGGAATAATTACAAAACTATTATACAATAATTATTTATTAGACTTTATATCTTAAAAAAAAAAAAATATTCCGACCACCTATTTCAATTGAGTCCAGTGCCACACTGAGAAAACTGATTTGGCGTCAATTATTTTTTTTAATGACACACCGTGGCGCGTGGTTTTTCAATGAATTTTTTATCAAAATTTGACCAGATATTGCTCACAGTCTCAAGTCTCACCAAGTCAATTTTAAAGACAATCGGATGGACGGTGACGAGGATATTGTGTTATTACGTGTTTTTAGTGGCCATCTTGGAAAAAAACACTTTCCTTGGTCTTATTACGAAAATATTATACAGGAATTATTTATTAGACTATATATACACTGTATACCTTAAAAAGTTAAAAAATAAATAATTACAACAAATTGCAAAATGTTTGATTAGGTTATTGCTTAAAGCGTTATCAACACTCTAAAAATATTGACTTATCACCCCTAGCAAATAAATATGATTAATAAAACCACAATTTTGCAGTACATCAGGTCCCACATATACCAACGTACCTCATGAAATCAATAACTTAGATTGTGGTGGTAGATAAACCAAAACTTTAAATAAGCCTCTTTTGAAAATTGGGCTCCTGGACTATATGAGAGGAATGTGATTGTGCGTGGCAGCGATATATCGTGCATGTATACATATAATATAAAGTATATACAAATTACATTTGTTCATCTCACCCTTACATCCATTAACCCTTAAAGCGCGGAATTAATTTGTAAAAAAAAATCGCAACCAAATGGGGTTTTCAATTTGAAATCATCATAATTATCTTAGTTAGCTCTTTCTGATTCATTTGAATACCTATGTTATGGGTCTACGGCCAGTAGAAATATTATCACCCTTCAGTGCGGGGATCGACTTTAGTCGTCAGAATCTGACGTCTACAGACGTTAGATTCTGATGAATAAAGTGGATCCCCGCACTCTAGGGGATGATAATCCAATCACTCTTGAAGTTAGGTGTCGAATAAGTGGTTTTAAAATAAGTTAGATATTGCTTTTATATACAAATAAATGTGCATAATCCAGGTTAGAGACACCTTCCACATGCAATAGTCTACTATTTTATTGAAGTGAGATCAAAAGCCAAATGCGCGCCTAGGTCTCCAAATGTTATGACATAGATTAAGGGGACACAGTACACTGCTTTGCAAAGGCCAATAAGATAGTATCTACGTACTTATAAAGTAAGCAGATGCTGCATTGTCCCTTCTGTACGTCAGCAAAATCTCTGGCGCAAAATTAATGTTCCTCTCCACTAATCGGCGTGTTCTTAGTATGAGTACTAGACATGGTGCAGTTTTTGCGGGACAATACCTCTGTGTGAGCTGATGTTCACCCTTCATCCAACATAATTATCACCTTGGATATCAGGTAGTTTGTGATATGAATCATCCATAACAAGGTGAGAATATAATGTATATATTATTACTACTTTTTACGGTAATTATTAATACTTTTATAATATATAGTGAGTTTTTTTAAAATAACCTGATATTTTTAAATAACATGACATATGATCTCATCAATGTCAGGTATTATCTGTTCTTTCTGTGTCTAATATCGTAAATAAAGTTTTTAATATCTTGACCCACAGTATTTTGTTAGTTGTCAGAATGTCCTCGTGTTATGTTCACACCAAAAATCTGAACGTTTAGCCAACGTGAAAATGAGAAGACCCCGATCTGATCCTATGTGTTGACACGCCGTGCATAACACCCCATGACATGTAGAGAGCCGCATATGTTGTGTTTCTGTTCACTAAAATCACATAATATGAGTCTTTTTTTAAATACAATTAATATTTATAATATAAGGTGATGTCCACAATGCACAAAACAGAGGTTGACCAAACACTTTTTTTAACACTCTTAAAGGGACTGGCCCACGCTAAAATCACTAAAAAATCGGTGATTTTATTTTGGCTTCTTAATATGACCATATGATGTAAACATGTCCATAGACTAGAACTGCAAAAGTTTTTAAATTTTTCTGCTGCTCATTCACCAGTTAGGCTAGATATAGAGACGAAATTCCTGATTTTTAATTATTGACAACCATGTCAAAAATAGGAAATACGGGAATTTAGTCTTTATATCCAGCCTAACTGGTGAATGCGCAGCAGAAAAATTTAAAAACTTTTGCAGTTCTAGTCTATGGACATGTTTACATCATATAGTCATATTAAAAAGCCAAAATAAAATCACCGATTTTTTTATGATTTTAGCGTGGGCCAGTCTCTTTAACCCCCAGTAAACATAGACGTTGAAGCGATGTTGGTTTAATGTTGGTCCAGCGTCGTAGATAGTTGGCCAAACTTGAAGTAGCATTGAGTCAGCGTCTGGCGACTGTATGGGCGAATGAGCTTCCGCACAGCAAGGCGAACAAATACCACGCTATTTGATAGTCATGTGCTTTATAAAGCGGCCGGTGCAAGGATTAGGATGAGAAAGAATTTCGAAACAAGTTTAATTCCTTTTGGCTTGTAATTAAATAGTCGTTCAACTTAGACCCTTCTCATCCGACAAAAAATCAAAGTCTAACGTGATCAGTTTGCTGGCAATAGCCTTTCTGAATTTCATTATGGGCATACATGTAGGTATTTCACATATATAAGCTATACCATGTATACTGGGGGGAACTGGACATATTCGAAGTTAATTTATTTTTTGCTTAGGAAAGCAGGTATTTGGGATAAGGGTATAGTGAACTTCAGCAAATAAGACGGGAAATTCTACTCGATTAAATAATCTAAATTAAGAGTCTTCCCAAGTTCCCCGCGTGTCTACAGTATTCAGTGGGCTCAGTGGGCTCTACTTAATTATGATATCAAAATGTAATATTTATATGTGTATTTTATGAAAGCATAAAATGACAATTATACCTACGAAATAAAATATTTGATACAGTGTTACGATTATTATGTTAAAAATAGAATAATGTACAATAGTTATTTTCTGTTATGCCTTCTTCATTGAGATCCTCTCATCACTTGACGCCTGGCATTGCAGATGCATCTGCCACCTTCGAATGAAGTTTGAAAGTAATTATTTCCAGCTCAAGATAATAGAAGAATATCACATAACAACATAGCTCTCACGGTGGCACATTATTGATAAAAGATTGGAGTGATAAGATCCGGAGGGTTCATCGGTGATAAAGGTGACATGAAGACATGCATTACAATGTATCCAATATACCATGTATACAGCGGGTATACTTAAGAGTCAAATATCTGCACTGCAAAGTCAAAAGACTGTAACTGGTTACTTTTCAAGTGACAGTCACTGCATTTTTACTTTGTTCGGCTGGCAGATATGTGTACTATAAATACCATCAAGATCAATCATATACATCCAATACCTACCTTAGGAAAACAATATGCCGAATCAAGTTACAATCAGATTTCGTATTACAATAAATTGCAAAATGTTTGATTAGGTTATTGCTTAATTTTTTTTAAGCATAAATGTTATTATGATAATCAAGTGACTCCGCTGGATGAGAAATTTTGATTTTGTAAATTTTGTAAATTTGATTTATGTGAAGCTATATAGTCTATACTGATCTTAACTGAAGAGAAAAAGTAAAAAAAAAATTTTTTTAAAGCACCGATAAGATTGAACTGGTTTTATTTTCATGTGGTATATTGCCATGTAAACAAAGCAAGTCAGCAGTATACAGTAGTTTATACTACATACTGTAGATTTAGTAATATTCAAGAGATTTTAATTTTCGCAAATTTCGCGAGAAGGACAACTTCGCGAAGAATCTTCCGATAATATTTATAGCGCTACTAAAGAAAAATTAAAATTCACAAGTTTTAAACTTCGTGGAAAGTCTCAAAATTAGAAATTCGCGAAAATTCAAACAGGCAAAAATGTTCAGATCTACAGTATTCCCATGCCTTAGACTGGGATCAAAGCAGTCGCCACTAATTGGTGTCTTGAAGTCAGGACATAGGGGGATACACCTGCAACATTGATTATCTGCCTAACGCTGGGCCGACAGCATCAACATGTGGCCCAATGCTGTGGGAACAAAAAGTTCGCTTAGGTTTTCGCTGGATTCATAGAAATGTTGATAATAAATCTTTTTCTAAATCTAAAAATTCTGAAGAAAATAAAACCATGATCTGTGGGTTACACTACTTCAATACGAGATTTAAAAAAACAAAATTGATGTCATCCCACAGAGTTACTTTAAGTGAAGATTTCACAGATCGTTCTGTTTAGAGGTATGCTACAATCTACCTATTTTTGACATGTGTGCACACTAACCGTACAACCTGTAAGAGCATTGGTATTTTGAACAGTTAATTAATGATATATATGGGGACATTTGGATCACCTACTAATTCTGCATTTTCCTAAGTAAGCAATTACTGCTGTTAATTTTTCTATGGAAGGTTTGACAGAAGGATAGATCATGGAAAAATCATAGGTTTTGTCATTTCCACTCTCTCAGCAAACATCGCCTCAGTGTTGGTTCAACGTTGAGCCAGCTTGTTCAACATTTTAATCCAAGATTTTAATTTTGTTCCAGATAATGAACCACCCGACTGGATCTTAGACTGCGCTGACAGATATTTGTGATATTTGTGATATTTGTGATATTTGTGATAAATCATCTACAACCGTAAATATAACGCCAGATTTTAAGGCACCATAAAAAAACTGATTTGTGACCCCCTCTCAAGTAACCACGATGAAGTATGATGAGCTGCTGGATAGTCTGGGTCAGTTTGGAACATACCAGAAATTTCAATATTTTCTGGTATGTCTGGTGTCCATTACTTCAGGTAAGATACCCACTAGTAATATGCTGAACGATATAGAATAGTCAGGCTGGGCCCGTATTCTCGTCGAGTTACGATATATCGTAGGCTTCTGATTGGTCGAGATGGCCCAATCAGAAGCCTACGATATATCGTAACTTGTACGAGAATACGGGCCCTGAGTGATTATACAAAGGTTATAATTAATAAACCCTTACAACGCTGAAAAATTTCTGTATAAACCATGAAGACCAAAGTTTTTTTTCAATTTGAAATCATCATTTATGTCTTAGTGAGCTCTTTCCGCTACATTCGAACACATATGTTATGGGTCTACGGTCATTATACGTTTTTTCAAACTTTCTGAGCGGGGCTGTCATTAGACGTCAGAATCTGACGTCTTCGGACATCAGATTCTGACGTCTAAATACGGTCCCCGCGCTGAAAGGGTTAAGTTGGCTTGTGATTCCACCGTATTCATAAACAAAATATCAAAATAAACAGGTCCATTAAGTTTAAAACGTTGTCTAATTGAACGTATTAAAATAGCAACTCTTTGAAAGCTTGCAATAAATTTTATTGCGATGTATTGAAATACTAATATCTATTAGGAAGTTCCCTTTTCAATTAAATTTAGTTACCAATATTACTTAAATTACGATATTTACTTGGTGAACTAATATGCTCCCTGCTGTACTAACATACGTGTGACATCAATCCACTCCCATTAAATCCAAAGGGTGTAACTCCCACCTTACAAAGTGGTAGTAACACCCTTTCAAATCCAAGAGGCTATTTTCTAGAATGACATTCTATGTGTATGATAATAACAAGAAATAGTGATGTAGTTTAGATATTGCTAACTATCTTAGTGAGAAACTGCGTCGAGATGTTAAAGTGACGTACGTGGTATTTCTGAATCAGACGGAATGCAATGGATTAAAAACGAGATATCGCTAATTTCATGTGCATAATAATTATCCTAATCTCGTTTAGCCGACATTTAGTCTTTTTTGCAAACTTATAAAAGTGTTACAGAGTGAGGTGCATAATGAAAACAATTATAGAACAGCCCATGGAATTATAAATTAAAATATTTAGTACCGCCTATGATATTGAAATAATATTTTTATTCACCTGCAGGTGTGAATTTCTCCCGGAATACCAACCTGAAGCTGATATGCCCTGATTTTAAAATCAAAGTTGCCACAAGATGGGGCACAAGTGTTTCCTTATATGGGGTGGAGGGATATCGCTAATTTCATGTGCATAATAATTATCCTAATCTCGTTTGGCTATCATGTGACCCTCTGAGAGGGTCACATGATAGCCAATCACCCCATATAAGGACATAATTATTCATACCTTATAAGGGGTGATAGATCACCTTTAAATACATGCCCACAACATCCTCACTTGGTCTGTGCTTGATCAACAATAACTTTCCATTCCCCGCTTAGAATGTAGTGGTCTGACAAAGCGAATAATTTAGTGGTGTGTTTTAATACTGAAATATAGAAAACTTGAACTAAATCATGTGCCAATTATAGCAAATTAAATTCTCATTCCTCATTCAAATTTATTTAAATGGACAAAAATAAAAAGCTGAAGACGTGATTATCGCCTCAAGTGTAAACATGAAAGCGAATAATACTGGTTGGCAAAGTCAAAAGACAGTATCTGCTTACTTTACTTTACTTCGTGCTTTGCAGAGGAGAATAAAACCCATAGGGGTCTAGTCAAGGTGAAAATCCAAAAATACGAAGTTGATGGGTGGGTAAAGCCCCAACTCGGCTTTTTCGTGTGTGTCTGTGGTTTTTTTCACATGTTTAAAAACAATTGTTATGGGGGTGGGTGGGTGGTGTCTGGCCAATCCATTTTTTTCTCCGATTATAAGACCTCCTTATGTGATCCTTAGCTTTCCACGCCATGAACATGGTGTTTGTGGGTGCCGTGCCGGAGCACCACTGCCACGTGGAGGACCCCCCGGACCAGTGGCAGAACCTAACGTGGGAGCAGCAGCAGAACGTCTCCATCCCCTGGGAGGATGACGACGGCACCTGCAGCCTGGCAGAGTGTGACATGTATAACACAAGCGACATAGACTGGTCACAGGGATCGTACGAGGACTGGGTCAAAGAGAACAGGACCCAGCACGAGTGTACGGACGGCTGGTGGTACTCCCAGGAGTACTACAAAAGTACCATCGTCACTGAAGTAAGATTACTTTTCCCGCTTATCCTGTTTAAATTTTCACCGGGTAAAAATACTCATATTTGTTTAATTTGAAACAAAATATTTGTAAATCTTGATGTTTAAACACTCATTTTAATCTAAATAACTTTGATTTAAACTGGTAATAAAACATACTAAAACCGATAATAGTCGTGCTTAGCGTTTAAATTATTAAACCTTTATATGCTACATATAACTTATCTGATATATTTTAAATATAATTTAAAAAACACATGCATATAGAGTATTTATATGTATATTGAAACAACAATGTGAATGTTTTTTCCACAGTGGGACTTGGTGTGTGACTATGCCTGGGTCACTGGAATGGCTTCTACGATATTCTTCTTCGGGCGATTTGTTGGTGCGTTTGTAGTTGGGATACTATCAGACAAGTGAGCTATCAATGTGAATTAATTATATATTATAACATTATTCTTATCGCCTTAATCATGTTAATAATTTAATAATGTTGAGTAAAATCAGCAACATTAATAATAAAATAAAAGTATTAGAAGCTTTAATATCACAAATTACTCATCAGCTACTTATTTTTTGTTTTTTATAACTAATTAGTTCTTAGTGTGAAGCATTGGGTCTCTCTTTTGGCACTCTCACAGCATTTTCCATTTTAAAAATGATCTCGTAAGTTTGCTCTATTAAAGTTAAGAAGACCACTTTAAGTTATTATTAAACAGGATTTATATTATTAAAGACATCACAATCACCAACTGGTTGTAAGGGACTGTTTTAAATGATTTTCTTTGGTTTGATAATTGCAACATGCAAGTCATTTATTATTGGCCTTATATATATTGATTACAAGACGATTATGAAAAAACTTGGAACAATAAAATTGTCATAACAGAGTTAAGCATATTGGAAAAAAACACTTGCCGTTTTAATAATGGTCTTGTATGAACAATGCTGATATTTTTTCTTTGACAATGTTATTGCATTTGAAAGCTCCCGTATGAATTTCCAGAATAAACAAAATGTGTATGGCTAGATTAGACCTCATATAGGACACTGGTAAATATCTATGTAAGGAATTAGTTTAAATATTTTTTCTATTTTCTTTGTAATTGCCATGGTGACTGTGACACTAAAAAATTTAGGCACTAATTGTGTAAAAAAAACGTATTTATCAATGGTCTCAAATGTATTTTAGCATGTGGTAGTTCTAATGGTGTCACTTGTAAGAACAATTGTCTTCATGGCAATTGTCTTGACGAAACTTAATTTGACACATACAGACAGAAAACAGCAATATTTTTATGTCGTTCATTCATTGTAAATTACTTCTAGTGATTCAATGAAGTCAGAAACAAGACATTTGTAAACAAATCGATGTTTTATATCACGCATTATGTCATTTCTGTGAAAGAGGCGGCCATTTTAATTATTACCCTGGTAACCCCCCCCCCCCCTATGAATACCCAGAGTAAACAAATTGTGTGTCTCTAGTCCAGACCTTCTGCTAAAACATGACCGTGGTACAAGCACATAAATTTGTTTCAGGTGTTTTTTTCTAATTTCCCCTGACTAACAGAGGCCTTTCCATATCTAATCACAGGTGACGCCACTCGCATAAACTGTAAATGCGTGTACAATAAAGGTACAAAAGCGATAGGCTATCACACACAGACAAATTTCTGCAGATGAAATAATAATTATTGTGTTTCACAGATCAATCACGCAAAGTGAATCTGAAAAATGGAAAATCTGTCTGTCAGTTAAGACCAGTACAACTCTTCTTAATGTCAAGCAGTGTTAATAATGACATTAATGTATGTTTATTTCAACATAATATTGTGATGGAAATATAATAAACTCGGGCGTTTATGAATGAATAGCTCTGATACTAATGTGTGATATCGCTTTCATACCTTTATCGTACACTCAATTACAATTCAAGCGAGTGGCATAAACTGACAGACGAATTTTCCATTTTTCAGATTTACTTTTTGTGGTTGAGCTGTTATGTCGTCTAATCTAGCATGGCCTCAATATGTGGTATATCGGCTGGGAGTAAAACACCAATATGTTTTGTACTTCCACAGGTATGGTCGTCGCCCTGTGTTCTTCATCTCACTGGGCTTCCAGGTGCTGGTGGGTTGTGTGGCAGCTATGTCTCCCAGCCTGTGGTTCTTCTTGTGCATGTACTTTCTGCAGGGGATGTTTCAGGTGATGGTGTACCTCAGCAGCTACGTGCTAGGTGAGAGACCAAGGTACACAATTAACTGGTAGTTTGACCCATTAAGCGCTAATCACGACTTTTATCATTTTTCATTTGTCTTTTAGAAAGTTAAAGCACTGTTGCTGGGGATAAAATGAATGTTTAAACGTCAAGATTTAAAATAAAATGTTTGGTCTCAAATTTAACATATATATGTAATTTTCATCCATCTGAAGTTGTGGGTCACGGTAGAGAGGTAAAATGAAGTAACAAAGTATTAAATCAAATGATTAATATACTTTGTAAGAAACACTTCTATAAATTTAAATGTTAGCATGTGATTCTGTTCAACAAGTCCATTTATTTAATTACAGGTACAGAAGTGGTGGGCCCTGATTACCGTAAGTGGGCTGGAATGTGTGTCAACTTTTTCTATGCAATTGGTCAAATGATTTTGACGTTAATTGCCTGGGGGATCAGAGATTGGCGCTGGATACTTATCACTATCAGTCTGCCTTCGCTATTCTTTTTTATTTATTATTGGTAAGTAAAACTTTAGTATCCTCCCAGTAAACACAGAACATTTGTACGACATTTATACAATCTTGGTCCAACGTCGAAGACGTTGGGTCGACGTTTTATAAATGTTATGCTAATCTTTTGTATTTGCTGGGCTAACCCTTACAACGCTGAAATATTTGTGTATAAATCATGGAGACCTATGATTTTTTTATATTTGAAATCATCATAAATGTCTCAATTAGCTCTTTCCGCTTTATTTGAATATGCATGCTATGAGTCTACGGCCATTATAAATAGTTGAATTATTTCAGTGCGGGGACCTTCGTGTCGGTGTCTTTCGACGTCAGAATCTGACGTCTATTATAGACGTCTGAGGAAGGTACGCGACAGAAATCAGAAAATTGTTGATGTTGCTGATTCTGAAATATGTAGTTTTAGTTTAAAATAAAATCCACCGCCTTCTGGAAACCCTTACCTACACGGATGTTAGTACATTTTTCATTCACAGTGAGCTGTGAATTGCCACCACAATTGCAACCTCTCATTGAATGAAAAATACCTATTTTATAGACAGTGGTTAAACAGATTCAACAGATTTTCCGAATTTTCATACCTATACGTGTACCCTAAGATAGAGATTGTACACGTTAGATGATGATTGAATCTTCCCAATTAACACACAATATTTATATAATATGTATACAACGTCGGCCCAACGAACATAAATATAAATGTTATTCTGTGAAACTCAATGACCATAACCTCCTTTGTTTTCACCGAGCTGGCTAATACAATGAAGTATGGGGGAGTGGTATTATATAACCTGGTTTTCACCGAGTGACGTCACTGCGTTTCACAGAATGAGGTATGGGAGAGGGGGTCTTATAGAACTTTGTTTTCACCGGATGACGTCACTGCGTTTCACAGAATACAAATGTTTTGTGTTTTCCGGGCTAGTATAGATGTACCATGGCATGACATGGCAGACATAATGCTTAAAATTAGGGGATCAGATCAGTCAGAATTTGTGCAGGATAACACGCGCAACAGCGCGGCCCAATCAAAGCCTCATGTCCTGAGCATACCCCGCAAGTAAATCCAATAGAGCTCTTCGACCCTTAAAGCTCTGAAATAATTTTATATAAACCTATATGTTGAATACCTATATGTTGAAGAATAATGTTGAATGTTGAATACCTATTAGTCCGGTCAATAAAGAACTGAGGTGGAAAAAGTTTCGGACAAAAGCTTTTTTGTTGCATTTGGGTACATAATGACTTTGAGGTTATAGAAAAAAAAGTTTACCAAATTCTATGGTGGGCTAAGGTCACAAAGAGGTCAAATTCAAAATGGCCGCTGGTAGGGTCATTTGTTTAAAAATATACCAGAATATAGACAAAATGGAAAAGATGCACCGTATTACACTCAATTCTACAGCAGAGAAAGGGGGAAAAAACACTTTTATTGTGATGACATAGGCTAATTGTCGGTTATATTTAATTGATTTGACCTTGTTGTGACCATAGATTTTGGTAAACTATTTTTTCCGGTCTAAGAAGGTCATTTAGATACTATATAGAAAAGAAAATCTTTTGTCCTTAACTTTTCCTATCTACCAAGATTTGAGAGCCTTATTGACCGGACTATATATGTTGTCATAGTTACGGAGATACGGCCATTATAAAGAATGTATTCTGTCAGTATGGGAATCGACTTTACACGTCTCTCAGTATGGGGATCGGTTTTAGACGTCTATTGACGTCATATTCTGACGTCGAATATCGTTTCCCGCGCTGTAAGGGTTAAACCTGGCAAAGCCCAGACATGATTGAAAGCAGAGCCAACCTCTAAGACACTAACTCTCTACTGAAACAACTCAGGCTCGACTTCTGTGACAAAGTAAACTTCCAAGAGATCGTTTTGTGGTCTCATAACTCGTTTACTAATGTTTGCATTCACCAGGTGTCTCTGTGAGTAAACTATAATCACTGCAAATTATGGTGAAACATCACACAGAAATTTTGAGCACCGTAGTTCAATAATCATTGCCTGTCGTCGTTAACCCTTACAACGCCGAAATATTTTTGTATAAAAAATGAAGACCTAAGTTTTGTTTAAGTTTTTTGAAGTCATCATAAATGTCTTAGGTAGCTCTTTCCGCTTCATTTGAATACCTCATCTTCCTGACAGCCAGGCTCGCTGCTCCCGAGGTCTCAGACCGAGCCTTGCTGAATCAGTGTTATCATCCACCTATTGGGGGTAGGGAGGATGATTTAGATATTGCATATTAATTATTTTTTCAACGAAATGCCAGCCTAATGTTGGCCCACTGTCTGCGACGTTGGCTCAATATTAATCCAACCCTGCCGCCGCATGTAACGTTCCGTGTCTGGTGAGATGTGGTGGGAGCTGTCTGTGATACTTCCTGTGAAATTCTGGGCCACCAGACACGTGCTGCTTAATGCAGGGCCGGCGTCGTAGACAGTGGCCCTGCATTAAAACAGCACTCATGCCAGAGGTCAAACTTGGGTCAAACAGAAAAAATCTTTCTTGAAAGTCCCCACTCCAATAGATGGTTTTAACACTGATTCAGCAAGGCCTCGGTCTACGACCTCGAGAGCCTTGTGTGGGAAGATGGAATACCTATGTCATGGGTCTACGGCCATTAGGATTTTTCAATTCTTTCAACGCGGGGACCGCCTTTATAACATTAATTTGTATCAACCCTTGTCTTGTTGAGTGTAAGCACCTATTTTTCTTTCATTTGAAGCTACAATAATTCATCTTCCTGACAGCCAGGCTCGCTGCTCTCGAGGTCGCAGACCGAGCCTTGCTGAATCAGTGTTATCATCCACCTATTGGGGTAGGGAGGATGATTTAAATATTGAATATTCATTAATTTTTCCACCAAATGCCAACTTAATGCTGGCCCACTGTCTGCGACATTGGCTCAATATTAATCCAACCCTGCCGCATGTAACGTCTCGTGTCTGGTGAGATGTGGTGGGAGCTGTCTGTGATACTTCCTGTGACCAGACATTTGCTGCTTAATGCAGGGCCGGCGTCGTAGACAGTGGCCCTGCATTAAAGCAGCACTCATGCCAGAGGTCAAACTTGGGTCAAACAGAAAAAATCTTTCTTGAAAGTCCCCACTCCAATAGATGGTTCTAACACTGTTTCAGCAAGGCCTCGGTCTACGACCTCGGGAGAAGCGAGCCTTGTGTGGGAAGATGCAATAATTGCTAACGGCATGTTCCAGCTGCAAAAGAAAACAAATAAATGTTTTCAGAAGTAGACATAATGGTGTTAATGGCCTAATAAGACAAGTGATTGTAGTTATTTCGTACCTTCCTGCTGAGAGGGTGTAACTGACACTTTACAAAGTGAAAGTTTTATACCATTTCAGCACTTTAACCCTTTAACCGCCGCATATATTCGGGTTTTCATTTTTTATTAGCACATTAAGTACGATTTTTTAAATATGTTAAAGATAAAATGTGACATCAGCCAGCAAGATTTGAAAAGAGTTGACCGCCATTTTGTCAAATCTGAATAATTTTTACTCACTTGAAATTGTGGATCGCGTCAGCGTGACACAACTTCAAGTGGGCGAAAATTCAAATTAAATAATTTGGCGGTTAAAGGGTTAAACTGACCAATATAAACACCAAAATCCTATTTTCAATTTCAACTGTAAATTTACTAAAGTTAAAAATACTCCTGTATGACAAAGGTACCAGAGCCATGTTTGCACTACTACGCAGAGGCAGGCTGTTATAATTGCCAGTAGATATTATGATATACCTTGATACACTTGTAAAATCCTGTATGGTACTGGAATGTGGGCCCATGAAGGAACATACATTCTTGTAACACATCATCTAAGATTGTGTAAATATATACTATTAGTAAACAGGACAATATGTCCAAACATGGCATATGGTGAGTTAGCTGAATACCCGTTAATACCGTCAGCTCAAAAAAGAATGGTTATGTTCTCGGCGAACATGTCTCAAGACACTGAGAAACCTAAAATGTCAAACTTAATGTACAAATTGCTGTATAAATTGAACGAAGAAAGTGTGTATAAATCGATTTGGCTCAATTGTGTTAAAACGATTCTGTAAGATTGTGGTTTCCCTGGTATATGAGAAAGTCAAGTCATCCCTTGTAGTAAGGAATGCTTTAAACACTGTTAGACAGCATACCGGTATATGTGTCAAACACATGTTTATCGATCAGTTTGATAAATAAATCCAACAATGTAGAAAATGCTTGAACCATAAAATGTTCAAATCAAACCTCAAATCGAAAACAATTTGAAAAAATTAACCTACAATAACAGACGATCACTTGGGAGATTCCGTTGCAGAAATAACATCTTCCCAGTTGAAACGAGATGGCATAGAGCTATACCCTACGAAATTGTAACTGGTGAGAGAGACACGTGTTTCATTAGGACCGGCCGTAGTTTAAGTTTATTTTACCTGAGTTTGTGTTTAAGAGAAAGAGGGGTGCTGTGTGTGAGAAACGGCTGACATGTCTGTACACCAGTCCTTATGAACATGTCTAATATAACATTTGTGATCCCGAAAGGTTAAGTACTTTTGTGTTTAAAAAGTCTTCAGAAAAAAAATATTTACGATTATATACGTAGCTAAGAGCTTAAAGGGTTTTGGTTTGGTTAATGTTGGCCTAGCGTCGCAGACGGTGGCCCAACATTATTTCACAATTGGGACAATGTATCGTGTTATCCAGGTAGTGGCCTTTAGGGGCATAAAGCGTCACACGTATGGCAGTCAGAGCAAACACGGGACAATCACCCAGTTATGTTTCAATGTTGGGCAAACGTCAAATACTATTGACAGGCATTAAACCAGCAATGGCCTGCGACGCTGGCCAAACATTGAACCGGTATTGGGTGGGTAGGCCTGCATTGTGTGTACCAGGTACATCGTATATCAGCGATGGTGGTGGAAATAATAGGCCAAACGTTGAAGATATACTTGTCTCCTTGGTTCTTTCAATAATTATATCCTGGACATTTAGGATTCTGGCCCATGAGGAAGATCAGTACAGCTATGCTGACAAGATATTAGGCCATTTTTTTGTCTAAAGCACTCAAACAGACTAAAACCGGGCCACGAAGTTCGGGAACTTTTTTTCCAGTTTTGTTATGAATTAGTCAAATTTTGTATATCAGTATTGTACAACATCCAATCCATCCATGTTTCCAATAGCCAACATGTCTAATACTGTCATGTATAATACTGTCACTAAGGCCACCTGGCTATATTTCTACAAGTCTGTGCAAAAACATATACAATGAATAAACTATTGTCTATTGTCTATTGACTAATAGCTGGTTGATGGAACGCGATCACAAAACAAATGTACAGAAAATACTGTAATATTGCTTGGGGAATTCTTCAAACCGGGGATTTAAGGTCAATAATCCTCGTTGCTGATCAGAAGTTTTTTCTTAACTAATCAATGTGCGTAATGTCTCCTCACATGATTGATACACACTTTTCTATTCGTGTGTGCTAGTTGTATTTTCGCACGAAACACCGACATAATAATATTGCCTCAGCTTTGATGGTTTTTACTCACGTTGGTTTGTCTGTTTGTTTGTCTGTCTATCCGGATTACATTAATTCATTATGGATGATCCGGATTACGATCCTTAACTTCTGCGGAGTTCGCAGTCTCTGACTAACTCTCTAGTTATTATATAGGTACATTGACTGTTCAGGTTCCTGCCGGAGTCTATACGCTGGCTGATGGCGCACGGTCACAAGGACAAGGCGCAGAAAGTGCTGGAAACCACGGCTCGTGTGAATAAGAAGGAGATCCCAGAGAACGTAGTGGACGAGCTAGAGATAGATACCAGAGAGGGAGAGAGTAAATCGATGCTGGACTTGGTCAGGGGCTGGGCCATCGCCAAGATATCCATCAACGTATGGTTCAGCTGGTAATTATTAGCAATACCGGAGTATTTGTTAAAAAAATATTTTCGTCAGATAATAATATGGACGTGACAGTTGTTAGGGGGGGGGGGGGGGATAGTTCACTTTTACCTGACTGTAGGACAGAAGTGTCACACAGTCTCATAATAACATGGACTGACAATAGCTATCCCAGCAAACACGAGACGTTGATCCAATCTTGGTGTAATGTTGGTCCACCGTCTGCGACGTTGGCTCAACATTACTCCAACATTGGTTTAACGTCTCGTGTTTGCTGGAATCATGTTAAATTCATACACGTCATTTACTGTTTCACCCGAGAACGGAAAAAAATATCGTGATGGCATGGTCAGTTTGTCGTCCTAACCCTTTACCTGCTATATTATTTATTTTAAATTTTGTTGTGATTTACTACCGCGACCCACAACTATTATGTGGCTGAGAAGTACTCAGGCTATATTTGTTTAATTTGAGATCAAGCATTTGCTAATATTGATTTATAAACACGCACTTCGTTCCTAATAATAGTGATTTAAACGGCTGATAAAACGAATTGGGTGACAACTTTTGTTGTGCTTAGAGATGAAAGGATTAAAAGACGTATAATATTTTGTCTACCCAAGGACAGTGAACGCTTTGGTGTATTACGGGTTGAACCTCAACTCGAGCAATCTTCACGGGGATCCGTACGCTAACTACTTCCTGCTGGCCTGTGTGGAGATCCCGGCGCTCCTGGTGGCTCTACCCCTCCTCGATGTGGTCGGCAGGAGGTGGCTCACATTCGCCTTTATGATGGTGGCCGGGGCAGCATGCTTCTGTGTTATATTTGTCCCAAATGAAGACGGTGAGTACATAAGTTGTGTCGTGTTGGCGCTTTAAGTGCTAAATATGTAATTACTACACATAATATGTAAACAACTTGAATAATTTTTATTTTTTTCAAATTAATTTCGTCATTTCGACAGAAATAGGCTGAAAAAAAAGGAATAAGAAGGCTTGACGTGATTAGCACCTTAACCCTTTAACCGCCGGTGCCATCTAAATTCGTTTTTTACATTTTTTATTAACACATTACATATCAGCTTTTAAACCTGTTAAAGTTAAAAAGTGTCATTAATCAGCAAGATCTCCATTTTGTCAAATCCTTATAATTTTCACTTACTTGAAGTTGTGGATCGCGTCAGCGAGACACAACTTCAAGTGGGTGAAAATTCCAATTGAATAATTTGGCGGTTGAAGGGTTAAGGTGGATTATTTTTGCTGTTGAGGACACGCGAACTGTTACGTTCTAACTTTAGCTCTTAAACGGAAAACTGCTTCAAAGAATTGTCCTATTATAATTCCGTATGCTAACAATGTGAATGTTATAATAGTGTTGATATCAGTTCTATTATAATACCGTATGCTACCAATGTGAATGTTATAATAGTTGGACACAATTTTAATAACAAACATAAATCATATTATATTGGTAGAAAGCAGTGAAGAATACATAAAAAAAAAATCTAATAATAGAATTGTAATGTAGTTTTAAGAAATAAGTAAATGATTGTACAATTCGATTATAAAAAAGCAGTAATATGGCACATTCAAATGGCATGCTTCTAGTTCAATTTTTACGACTTACTGTGATTTAGAGACATGAAAATGAAGTAAGTGATGGAAATAAAAATTGACTAGTTTTGTGATATTGGGAACGTTTGTAATTCATCGTAAAGTGGGGATCTCACCGGGATGATCACTATTTGGCGATTTTGACAATTTGTGACATTACCCAAAACTTCTGAAAACATTCCTCAAGTTCCCCTAAATCTTCTCCTCTTTCGCCGAACGTTCTCCCGAAATTTTAAAAATGATCAAAATTCTCGTGATTATTCTCAAAATCCCCGAATCCCCAAACAGTTACTGTTTTCCCCAATCATTCACTAAGTTGTGGCAAACTATCTTCCAAATGTACGTCAACTGCTCGCCACCGTTCGCAAAGTTGTCGTCAAAATCTACCGGAAACTGATGAACAGCCTGGGAATATTTGTCAATTAATTAGGGAATTAGATGAACGGTTTACAACAAATTAGGGACTATTTGGAGAACGTTCTCGTTGAATGTTCACGTAATAATCGACACATTCGCTATTTGTTCATCAAACAGATGCCAAGCAGTCTCCAGTTCGGCGAGTGATCGCCACGTTTGCCAATTATGCCTAGTCGCCAAATGTTTGCCGAACAATATCAAAATCATAATCTTTTCATCGCTAAATGGTCGCATGATTCGCCAATCATTCGCCGATTCAGTTAATTTATGCACCAAATTGTCGCAAATTAGTCTTCAGCTGTTCACATCAGTTACACAAAATTTCTTATATCAGCGAACAGTTGTTGACGAATTTGTCGCCAAACATTCACCGATTTTTTGTCGCCAATTCGTCAATTTTGCCTATTGATGGCCGTTTGGTGAGGTCCCTTCTCTGGCAAGCAATGTCAAATACTTCTTCGATGATTTGTCTTCAGATTGGATGTGGCTAGTTACTCTATTATCGCTTATTGGTAAGTTTGGAATCACTGGATCTTATGCCATCGTTTATTTGGTTGCTGCCGAAGTTTTCCCAACAGTTGTCAGGTAATAAGCCGTAGATCTCGGTGTGTTGATATGTAAATGTAAAAGTAAAAAAAAGAAAACGGCATGCGTACTATGCGTTGTCGTAATTTTGTGTGATGTATTACCACTTTTTATATACTAGTATTTGCATAAGAAACAGTGTGTCTGACACGTTGGTAATTGGCAGATACACCCTTTCTTAAGCAAGGGCCCAAGAGGGCAACAATATTTGATGTCGTCGGAAAATGAATCACTACGAAACTGTTTTGTCATTGCTAGAATAAAAATAGTATATATCTATGTTGTGAGCCTTATAATCATACAAGCGCTAATCAGGACTTCAGTCAATTTCAATCAACTTTAGCATGTTTATTGGCCGATTGATTCACTGTTATTTAATTGTATTTAAACATCCAGATTTGCTAATATTATGTTTAGTCTCAAATTAAACAAATATGAGTAATGTTCACGTGCTGTTTAATTTTCATAATATACTCCGATATTTAGTGCTCAACAACAGAAGGCAATAACTACTTATTTGAATAGTTAACAGGTACTGAATACTGGATCTGCACTGCAGCATATTGCCTGACCTTCATAAAGGTTACGTTAAGACTTTGTGTGGCTGAAGGCTCTTATACACTGATCCATACAATTCAACATCGACAGAATAAAACCGCAGAAATTTAAGTCAAGATAATGAATTTGGTGTTCAGATACATGCATATGAGCTTTTCAACTACAATATCGATAGATCATATTTGTCTTTTTTCCAGAAATAACGGTATGGGTGTTGCCTCGATGTGTGCTCGTGTTGGTGGCATGGTTGCACCCCTTTTTCTCTACTTTGACAACATCTTCTATGGATTATGCATGATGCTGTTCGGAATACTCAGTATAATTGGAGGGATACTCGTATTATTCCTACCTGAGACTGCGGGGAAACCACTTCCACAAAGTCTCGAAGAGATGGGCGAGATCTTCAACACAACGTGAGTATTCTGTTGTTTAATGTATTTCTTTGAAAATGTATTCTTATTTTGTTGACTGTTTTTGCATCCTACGTTAGCATGGCACAAATTAAACATGGACAATGCCAGACAATATAACTTCTATTCAATATATGTTTCAATAACATGTATTTTAGAGTGCAAACGATCATTCAGAACAATTTTAGTGTAGGTTTCGATATGTGCAGTGAAAAGATGACAGTGAACATATCATACAATTCTATTATATTACTGACTTTTTCGTTTTTAGTATTGTGGTGTCCAACACAGACGACAGCACGAAAGAAAAGGATAATAAATCCGAGCTGGAGGCATCAGGGAGAGATAGTCATCAAACCACCGGGAATGACAAATTAAACAAAGAACTTGAATATCAATATGAAAATGATGGCTTCTGTATGACTTATCTATAATTTTTTAATTCAACAATCTCTAAAAAATATTGAAACTTATTAATATTGGGGAAAACAATCCACGTTCATTACACCTGATTTCACTGTCAACAGAACAGTCAGGCAAGCCAACTTTACGAATACATTTGACAACGAATAGCAGAACGGGTCCTCATGATGTATATTATTTGTCAAAAACACATTTGAAGTAACACTCATATCATTTATAATTATTTATTTAAAGAATATTAACAACCAGATATCATTGATATCAGATATTTCAGAACACGTGTATACTAAGATAATACCACACCACTAAACATCATATTGCACGTGAGATTGATATTAATTATGCTATATTTATAGCAAGTCATTTTCAAAGCTCACTAATGCTGATGGATTTGTATTTCCAGTTTGTTTGTGAGAGCTGTCTTGAAAAAAGTTTGAAGTATAAAGATTGCAAAGTTGATCTTTTTAAATCCTGAGAGCAAGTTACTAACTCGTCGGACGTCGGAACGAGTTGCGGGTTAGTAATTCGTTCCCACGAGCTAGTGACTCATTCTCACGACTTGGTAACTTGTTCCCACGACTTACTGAGTCGTTCCCACGATATACATAGTACATGTTGGTAGTCTCTCCCAGAAAAGCAGTATCCCGATAAATATCAGTCATACTGAGATGCCTGGCGTTGTGAGTGAAACACAGTAAAGTTGTACATAAAATCACATTTGATGTCATTACGTACGAGATGAACCCATTAAACACTTTTGGATATGCGCACATAACAGACATGGCGTCAATACAAGAAACAATTGCGTCTATGTTAGAAACCATCTTTAATCAGTCATCAGGGTCATAATGAACCATTTATTTATTAAACATATGTGTTGTTACCAGTCGTGCAAATATTACTTAATATGAACGCAGCCAAAGTGTTGTCAAGCTTCCTACAGCCTATCATCGTGAAATTATTGGTTTATTCATGTGACCGTGTAATATTAATTCAATAATACAGGGTTATGCCTAGGTTGGGCCTACGCATACAAAACTACATATAGCACATGTAATCCTCCGCATCAGAGTCTATTTATGTTGTAAACTCGGACCACTACAAGGATTGACTCACGGTTTATTTTACCATGTTTGTTGTGACGGAATTACTGTTTAAGAACATATTTTGAAGGCAGATTCGGTCATAAGTGTCTTAAGCAGCATTTCAAATGGAGCTAAATCCTTGCATGTCGTTGTTGAGCCTGTTAGTCTCAGATTCTTTAGTTTATCTATATAACGTTAGTCTAGTCTGTGCTGCCGTGCCAAACTTTACAGGTGACCCTGTAATACAGGTAGGCCTATGCACTACATGACACATGTGGATTTCGTCTAGACAGAAATTGACAACTAACCTTAAAGATTGACGTCTAAACTTTCCCGCCCTGACTGACAATACACATAGACCTCAACTGCGTGGGGTAGGCCTATCTACGTGTTTAAAGCCTACAGATTTTAGAAATAGCAGACACAAGAATCATTTGAGCCACAAGATAATTCGACATGTTTATTGAAACTATGAATTGAGAATTGAGAGGTAATCCAGCCTTAATGGTTGTTCATATGTTTAATAAACAAAATCAGACATTGTCAGAAAACTGGAACTCGTATCGTAACGTTCAGAGCTCCAACACCACTCGACTTCGTCTCGTGCTGTTAGAGCTCTGAACGTTACGCTACTCGTTCCATTTATTAAACAACGATGTATTATTAAATAGTAACTGAATGATTCCCAAATGCAATGATAGCATTTGGGCCTACATAATGTGACTTTTGCATTAATGTGAAATTGACAAAGGAAGGGTTAATATATGAATACTATTTTATAATAATAAAACGCATTAAGAACATATCAAAATATATTACAATACAATTTTGAGGAACATCTATTTTGTTCACAGTAATACATTCTGTAATTAAAACACAGTGAATCTTGCATTAATACTTATTTCCATTCACCCCCCCCCCCCCCTCCATCCCTCAACTAAACAGGCCATATATATTTAAATTACTTATTTAAGAATCGTAACATTTTAATTATCACAGGAATTAATTTGACGTATAATAAAAATTCGAATTAAAAAAAAATTGGTGGGTGATTTAGGGTGGATCATTGCTAACAGACTGCCCGACCACCAGGAAGGCATCAGGCGGTGACTGAGGTTGTACCAGAGTGAGGTTCGAGGCTGGTACGCGTGGAGGCTTTCTGATGCCAGCGTGGAACCTCTGCCTGCTCTTCAGCTGCTGTAGCTGCTGATGAGGGGAGGGGGTTGATGATGATATGGAGATGGAGGTGGAGGAGGCTCTGGCATCCTGGCTGGTTGCTGGAGCTGTGTGTAGCCGGCATGTCAGGCTCACAGGGCTGTGTATGGTCATAAAGCTATTCTTACTGTCATTCAGACCTACTCCATTCTCCCACTGTCCACTATTACACCCGAAATAGCCCTGCTTGTCAGATAAATTCCATTGTGTGTTCTCTCCGTGCGTTATAGCGGAAGATTTTAACCTTGAATTGTCCGTCCTTAATCTTGAACTCTCTGTCCTTGGCCTTAAGTTCCGCCCTGCATGTGAAGGCTGTGATCCTCTCATGAGATGTGGTCGAGTCACACCAGGTGGGGCTGATGACGTCCCAGTACGGGTACTCACGACACCTGCCTTTGAGACCGGAATAAATGGAGACATGTGACCAGACTGACCGCTGGCGAAAGGTGAAATAAGGCCAAGCTTAGAGGTGCGAGTCGATACCACTTCCCCCAGGGAGCCGTGAACACCGGAAGTCTTGTCTGGTGAACTAGCAGCACTTCTAGAACTATCACTCAGTCTCTGTCTAGCGATATCGTTCGCTCTCTGTGTGTTAGGTCTAGCACTATCACTCAGTCTTTGTGTGTTAAGTCCAGCACTCTCACTCGTTCTCTGTGTGCTAAGTCTAGCACTATCACTTGATCTTTGCATCTTGGATTTATTTACAGGATGGTGGTATGTATAATGTCTGCTATATTCAGGGTGATGACACGTGTTGTGTCGGCCATGTTTGATTTGTCCAGATCTAGTTTTGGTGTCAGCGTTTTCAGCCTCCTTTGCTATGTAGTAGCTGATGAGCTGCATGGTTCCCTCGTCATAGTCCCCCACCTGGTAATATTCAGCATCCTCATCTTCTCTCCTCAGCAGCTGCTTCTCGGAACTGGTTACCACTATATCGTCATCACCTGGCATGTCATCCACAGCTGAAATAACAGAAAAACACAAAAATGTACCATGTCATTAACAAATAACTACAGCAATAAACAAACATGGTTACATATCATAAACAGATAACCACAGATATAAGCAAATAGGATATAATATCATTCGAGATAAACAAAGCAATAAGCAAATAAGGTTTCATATCCATATCACAAACAGAAAACCATAGCAATAACCACATAGGGTATAATATCATTATAAGAAAAACACAACAATAAGCAAATAGGGTATCATATATTTACCAGATAAACACAGTAATAAACAAATATGGTAATATACGGGTATTATAACAGACAATCAGAGATATCCCAGTAGAACGATACATTGATCCCATAACGGTTCAATGTTGGTTCAGCGTTGCAGACGTACCGGAGTGTACCAGCCTAATAAACAGATAAAGAGAAGATGGTGTGGAAGCTCCTATCGGCTTTAAAGAGTATTGCGCTTTCGTCATCAAACACAACGCAATACTTACCTTTGTGTAATTATTTATACGAGTTGTACGCTGAATATATCCAACATAGATAATGTAACCCAATATTGAGATATAGACCATGTATGTATAACCTCCCCTGAAACAGTCCCTTTTGTATTGAAACACGGACTATTCAGGTATAATGCTTGAACCCTTAAATATAAACTCTTTTTGGTGGAGGGACTATTTAGGTAAGTGTCCGTATACCGTATATTTATTGGAGTTGTATCCAGGTGATATACATTACTTAATAACATTTACTTACTGAGCAATCATTCAGGTATAATACACCAGTAATCATACACAACAGGTGTGAGACTATAACGTCATATAGTAGTTTTCTATACAGTTTGATCAATATAGTAGTTCGCTACCAGTCCATGAGATTAGGATCATAATCTGGATTATCCCAAAAATGTAATACATCTCTGGGGAAAGTTTAATGCAAATGCGCTCATTACTGTTTAAGCAATTGGGGGGGGGGGGGTGTCAGACAGACAAACAGATCAACCAACAAGACTAAAGACATAACCCCCTGGAAGACATAATAAAACGTGCTGTGGCGCCTTTTTAAAAAGGCCGGACTTCTTTGAAACGAAATTAGTTGTTTTATAATATGAGCCACAAGAGTTCACTTTACTTGGTAATATGACATCACAGTCTCTGAAGTCGGCGAGATCTCTGTTGATTCTGCGTCGGCCAGGTGAGACTTCATCGTCAGAGTCTGAGACTACACTCTGAGCAGGTGTTGGTGTGTGTTTTACCGAGTCAGGGTGTCTGTAACAGAAAAACACACGTGCCATGCATCAGAGAAATCTATTGGAAAAGATGTTTTGACGAGCATGTGAGTCCCCGAGAGCAATGAATAATATCAACTGTTGCTGCATTTCTTTTTGTGCCAAATATATTTTAACCCTTTGACTGTTTAAGCCCTGACGATGTATTCAAGCATCATTCTACATCCCTCAAATCAGACTTAATTGTCCTACTACCAGGGGTTTTAGAACGAAAATGTCCATGGAACTAGTTTTCCAATACATGGTAATTTTCTTCAGTTTTTAATCCACATCAAGTCATCTCAGTCCACTACAAGTCGAGAATTGCGACAGCAATTCGCGGCTTGTAGTGGATGAAGATGACCATGGTAAATTCAGGCTTCAAAGGGTTAAAACGAGATATATACCTCTGTCAGATAGCATTAAATCGTAGGCAAATACAATAACGACAGTTACAGTGAAAAAACAAATTATGGGATATTCCCACAGTCTCCCACTACAAAACATATATACTCTAGTTATCTCCATTTGGGTTGATCGCAAAGGTCAGCCAAACCGAAAGGCAATGAAAAGCCCTCACTCTTGAGAAGCCGCCTACCCTAGCTGAGTGTGTACAAACCAAATTTTGTTCATGAACACATACATTATTTAATTTTAGATTGCAAGGCTCATCTTAGAATAAACAAAATTTACTGTCAATCACATTCTGTTCTAATTGTAAAAAACGGTGGTGTGCTTGAAATGTAAATTATGTTTATATATTAGATTATCTTATTAAATCTTATTAAACGTTTTTCCGAATTGCTTGCACGTGTCTCACCATGTGTCTCTGGCGTCAAGAAACACAGTGAAAATATTGTATAGCCAAGTGTGCAAACAAAATCTGGTTCATCACGACCCCGTTGTACTTGCTAATTAACACGATAAATCCGGAAGTTCAGAGTAACCTGTCAGGACCACTGCCAACTACATTTTCATGATTATAGACTGATACTGAGTGATACTGTTTTATATGATTGTATTTGGATAATATTATGTCTTAGAGTTTAACTTTCTCATCCTGTCATATAGCAGACTTAGTTGTTTCCATACTAACCCTGCCAGTAATAAGCCTGTGTGGATCTATTTGGGACCTCACTCCAGCAAGACACACGTGCACTGCGCGCGACACTCCCCACAATTAGATATCAAAGCTGACAGTTGTCTGGCGTGAGAACAGCAAGTCATGTGACCCTATATACGAGGTAAAGCGGGAACTAGCCCAGCGATGTCTCAATGTTGGGACAGCGTCGATGCTAGTGGCCCAACATTGAGGCATCACTGGCTCATTGCCATCTGCGAAGTGTGATGTGTACTTTTCATCATACAATAATAGAGTGTACAGCTGGATTATACTGTCAAATAGTGACACCTCTGCTTAAACATCAAGTAATTAGAGCCTAAAACGGAGTATTATTATTATTATTATTATTATTATTTAAAACATTTATATAGCGGTCCATCCAAAGGGTGTTCTGGATTGCTGTACATACTAAAATGAAAATATAAATTAACGAAGTTACGTAAAACTTAAGTAAAACATATTTGAAGTCATAATCAGGGTGGATAATACTGATTGAAATTAAAAATGCTGGACGATAATGTGTTAATAAGTCTGCCAGATAAGAAGGAGCCAGGTTGTTTAGGCATTTAAATGTCAGAACGATGACCTTATACTCAATGCGAGCGTGTACAGGTAGCCAGTTGAGCTCCTTCAGTAATGGTGTAATGTGGTCGCGTTTGGAGCACTTCATGACCAACCTGGCACATACACGCTGTACACGCTGCAGCTGTTTTAGTATAGTATCTGGCAGACCGTACAGAAAACTGTTGCAGGCATCGAGACGTGATATCACAAGGGCATGTACAAGCTGCTTAGTGTTCTTGCGATCAAGGTATTTTCTGATGCGACCTATGGCACGAAGATGGTAGTAAGCTGCTCATGACATGCCCGCAATATGCTTGTTAAGTGACATGGTGGTATCAAATATCACACCCAAGTTCTTTGCAGTCTTAGATGGTGGTATGCTGCTGCTTCATACGGTCACACCTTGAGGGAGATCAACAGAGTCTGCACTTTTAGGATGGAATAAAAGTAGCTCTGTCTTGTCGTCATTTAACATCAGCATATTAATCTTCATCCACTCCCTGATATTAGCCACACACCGCTGCACTCTGTTATTATCCGCTGTATGCGAAGTGTTTTTGTCAAGACAGAGCTCTATGTAGAGTTGTGTATAATCAGCATACAGATGATATGACAAGCCGTGACTTCTGATGATACGGGCCAGTGGGATAGTGTATATGAAAAACAGGAGAGGTCCCAGAACGGAGCCTTGGGGGACCCCACATGTCAGCTGAGTGTCATTCGACTGTTTTCCTGATACTCGAACAGCTTGACTCCTGTCCTTGAGATAACACTTTATCTATCTCAGACACTCTCCCGTAATGCCGATCTCAGTGTGTGAAGCAGGATGCCATGGTCGATGGTGTCAAAGGCAGCACTCAGTTCGAGGAGAAGGAGTGCTGCTCCTTTGCGTTTGTCAAGAATGTGCAGGATGTCATTTAGAACTTTCAGCAAGGCTGTTTCGATGCTGCAGTACTGCTTGTAGGCAGATTGTAAAGGCTCCTGAAGGTTGTTGCGTTGCATATGCTCAATCAGGCGGGCAGCCACTACTTTCTCAGTCAACTTAGACACAAAAGAGAGGTTTGACACAGGTCGATATTTCTTTAATTCATCACTGTCTAAGGTAGATTTTAAAAATAATTTGTTATTGCCTGCTTCATCTTCGATGGAATACCACAAGGTAAGATACGTGTTGACTATAACAGTGAGTGTTGGTATCATCAGTGTCTCACATTGTCCCTGTAGGTGTGTTGGTACTGGGTCAAGATCGGAAGTTTTTGGCTTGGACGATCTTAAGAGTTTCTTAATTTCTACATCATTTGCTGGCAGTGATGTAGACAGATTAGCTGGTAGGTTCCTCGAGCTGCTGTTGGATGATCCGTACCAGCCAGAGATGCATGTAATTTTTGAATTTTATAGTTGTAGAAAGAGGCAAATTTGTCTGGTAATTCGTCTTTGGAGTACTGAGATGGATATATTTTCTGTTTTGTGCGGTGTAATAAGTCATTAGCAACAGTGTAGAGATATATATGGTTGGGAACTGCAAGCATATTATGGTAGTAGTTCTTCTTGGCTTCCCGGATAAGGCTATTAGTGAGATCGCGCTGCTGAATGTATATCTTACGATGGACTGTGAGACGTGTCCTTCTCCACTGCTTTTCCAACCTTTTCTTCTTGGCTTCCGCCAGTTTAATGTTAGTGGTATACCATGGACACTCTGATCTGGTGGTGATGGTGCGTTGTGTCACAGGGGCATGGTCATCTAGGATCTCTCCCACATCAACTAATATATTAAAATCAGTTTAATCAGTGGCTAAACTCTTTTCTTGTGGTTTTTTATCGATAATATCTACTTATGAACAAAAATACACGGAAAATATGCGGTGTCATTTCGTCAAATAATACCTAATTTCGAGATTAAATGTGCTCATATCAAGTTAGGAAAGTAATGCAGAACGTTATTAGTGTCTCTATTTATGGTATGACATACTTAAATTAGAAATGTTTGGTTAACATATTTATTGCAATAAAAACTATATTAGTTCCACATGTGTCAGCTTCAGAATTTTACTCTGAATTTGAAAGTTAGGGGAGGAGACGACGGTTCGGAGCCGCATGAAGAGGGGTGCTCAAATAGGTTGAAAAACCCTCATTGCATTCAGGGGTTGAGTGAGAACGAATACCTCTGAAGACTGCAGGATGAACTTTGTAGACATGGACATGTTAACTCCTAACAGTCAGATTGGTATATGTACCATTTAAAGAAGTGGCAGCTATGACACCGCGGCTGCTAGGGGTCGAAAATGTTAAATAATATGAGCCAAACAGCCGCCCCTTATTCACTGATGTATCAGTGCACGCTTGTGGGAGGGGGTGGGGTGGCTAGGCTTTAGGCACTTATAATTTTACTTGCAATTAATTGTTACTAGGTGGAGATTGTGGAAGTTACCAGATGCTGACTGTTGACTGAACTCCCGAACGGCCGACAGTGGATATTATTGGTGAGAACCTAACAATCTGAGCACTATATGTGTGCAAGCGAGCGACACTGCGATGTACATGTAGGGTATAGATTGCCTACCTGTAGCAACCCCAGCCGTTGACAGGCACCTGTTGGTTGGAGGGGTTGTTCCCACATATGAGCAGGTCCGCTGACGATCCCAGTAATCCTGACAGAGATGGCATCATGTGACGCCTCTGATTCCTGAGGAATCTGTAACGATAAAGATCAAAATAATGTACATGTGTGTGGGGAAATGTAATCATATCTCCAGATGGGGGTGAGGTTTTAATCAAATTTGATTGTGCACCAATTTTGAGTTTAACAAGTCTCGCATTAATAAAGATATAGCTAGTGGTATTTCAAATCATTTGAACTAGCAATTGCGCCAGATTAAATAAGTAAACGATCCTGGAAAAGAGCCAACAAGTGTCAGCGTAAAATACAAACACCCCTCACAACTAGAACAAACGTTCCTTCTGCCTCTGAAATGAATAGACATTGGTCATGTTAATCATAAAACTCCTCAGCTGATGAGAAAATCAGTCAGATATATACATGATGAAATTAATATAGAATTTAGAGGAATTGTTAGAATAAAAGCAAGCCGATATTAATTTTTAAAGTTTGAAGGGAACTATTTTCAATAAATTTTCATGATTAATTGAGGTGGAATACTGTGGCTTAGAAAACAATCTTGAACAATTAGGTATAAAGAATTAGTCTGATACAATGAGACAAAAATAATTGAGGATTAATAATTATCTTTTAAAAATATATTTAGCTCACATATCCTTACTGACAAGTACAACCTAAAGATCACAACCTAAGTTAACGACCACCACAACCACAGCTAAGTTCATGACCTAGTACACTCATTCTCAGGGTTCTGTCTCCTACCACACACTGACACCAGGCCTTTCAAATTGTGCACCAGAAACACCCCATCATTGACCGACCTAGCTTTTTGTAAACCGGCCAATCACAAGCGTACTATGATATGCTGAAAAGCAGCCCATCTGCACAATATAGCATGCTACGGATGGCAGTGTAATGACTTAGTTTATTTACAGCGTTTGTTTTAAGATTTTTTGTTGGGAATAAACGTGCATTGTAATGGTGTAATATCTTAATAATGTTTTCACCCACCTGACTATATCCTCCATGCGGCTGTTATGCCCCACTGTGGGGTTGGTTTCCATGGTTTCCAGTGCCCCCAGCTGTCGAGTGCTTCCAGGTCGGCGGGCCCCGGGTTTCCTTGTACCGGAGTCGGTCATACTGAACGGTATGCCAGATCTACACCTGGGAAGCTCTGCCGCTATCTGCCGCTCACCTGACCTAATTTCACTGTCGTTTGAACCACTTTCCACGTGAGTTGGTGCCCTTTCTGAGAATGGCAGTATAAGCTTAGCAGGAGCACTGTGTGTACGTTTGACAGCGAGTCTTGTGAAGTGAAGTTGACTCTTATCACTGGGGACATCTGGTGACCACTGCTGGAAGTGTGGTCTGGCACAGTTAAAGTCGCAAGCCTGGCGAGCGTTACGTACATACACGGATTCCCCGCGAGACGGCAATATGGGTATTACAGGGGGTAACCCCAGTGAGGGATTCTCTGTGTCACCCTTATCCCCGCTAGGTGTCACTGTAGGCGCAATACCGGGTAATTTCTGGTCACCAGGTGGCAGGCAAGTATCCTTAGCACTGACTGGCCGCAAACCTTGAGCAAAGGAGCTTTCTATTGGACTAGCCCTGTGTAGTATAGGACTAGGTCTACCTTCCGTGGATCCATGTGGACTAGATGTGACCCTGTGTAGGGCTGGGTGGCCTTCTGGCTCTACCCGTCTCTGGGTAACAGGACTACCACTAGCGTTCACTGGGATCTCCAGGTGAAGAATGGGGCTAACCCGACCATCTACACTCACACCACGACCACCAGGGCTAGATCTGCTTCGATTAGGGTTAGTTCTACGTAGAATAGGACTAACTGTGCCTTCTACAAGGTCTGTATGTCTAATAGGGTTATATACCACATGGTTAGGGCTATTAGACCCTGTCACAGGGCTGTTTGTTGTGAGAGTACGCCCAGGTGTGCCTTCTGCTGGACCACCAGAGTCACTAACAGATTGTTGACGTCTATGTATGCGAACTTTTTTCCTATGGTTATTTTCACCTGGGCTGTTCGTCACGTGACCATTTCTATCAGTCACAGGGCTATTTCTATCAGCCACAGGGCTACTTATATCAGTCACAGGGATATTTATATCAGTCACAGGGCTACTTATATCAGTCACAGGGCTACTTATATCAGTCACAGGGCTACTTATATCATGTATATCAGTTACAGGGCTGCTTATACCAGTTGCAGGGGTGCTTCTATCACTCACGTGCCTATCTGTGGGTCTGTGTAGAGGGCTTTGACTTCCTATCGGGCTACATCCATCTTCTGTTTGACTTCCTACTTGTATACTTTTTATGGGGCTGTCACTTTCCTCGCTTATTGGGCTATGTCTGCCGTCAGGATGTATATAAAGACTTGTGTCAGGATCTTGTGTATACGCGCCTAGAGATGTACTACTTCTGCTATCAACACATGGACTACATCTGCCGTCTACAGACCTATCTAACACCAGATTACTGGTCGTGCCATGTATTGCAGCATGGAGCTCTGGATCGTCATCCCAATCATCGTCTACAGGAACATATAGCTCTGGATCTGAGTCAGTGTCATCTATGTTATAGTGTGGCTCGGGACTGGATCTACCTTGGTATAGATTTTGAATAGGCCTATCATATGATATTCTAGTTTGTATGCCTACGTCCGGATTACATTTGTATTCCGTGGGAGCATCTAATACATTATCAAGTATACACTCTGTGTGTTGACTGTCTGTAAATGGTTCCAGTTCTGGGTCCGCTCCATTTGACTTATCTGTGTGTAGACTAAGGTCATAATCGACACCGTTTGGGACTATTATATCTTGTGTATTATCTGTTCCTGCTGTGTTTACATCGTGTTTAACACATTGGCTGCTTCCGGTAGGAACTGGTAATTCCCTGTTACTGCCAGGTGTTTGACCTTGATGACACTCAATGCAACTTTCACCATCAGCTGCCAGGTGTGAGCTATCACTCGGAGGGAGGGTCACCACAGATTCCACCAACTCCTGGCTGCTCTTATCAGTGTCCCTCCTCCGAGGGTTAGTCAGCTGCTGCGCATGTGTCTCGCCAACGCGCAATGACGTCACATCCTTGCAACCTTGTCCGTCATCAGAAGGTGCTGACGTCTGTACTTCACTTAGTACCTTATCTGAGACTCTATTCGTAGTGGTACGCGGTACCTGAAGCAGTGAAGTATTTATGCATGCTGGCGCAGATATAGCACGACCTCTGACGAGTGCACCTGAATTAACACCCGCTTGAGAACCAATATCCGACGATGATGTCACTATTGTCGTCTGTCCACGTTGCAGATGAGGGCGTTCGCCAACGTCAACAGCGCTTGTTTCTTCCTCGCAATATGTCGCAACAGAAAACCGGAAATTATCTGAAATACATAAAGTTATAACAGTTGAGTAAGCAGATACTGTCTAAAAACCCACACTTATAGTACTGCCTTACAAACCAAAAGGGACTTTTGGTTTGTAACCAAAAGGGTTTGTACGTCAGTACTGTATGTGTTTTTTTTGTAAAATGTAGATCATGCTCCTGCAAACATAATTATATGGAGTTTACTCTGGCACACAATGCTAATAATTATTCTATAAAATGTATACATTCATGTAACCTTATCATACGTTGTGTGTGCATAACACAATACTACATAACAACATGTTATAATAGCTCGCTATTCGTATAGGCCTACAACGTAAGTAAAAACATATTTTAAGCATTTTGGTGCTAATAACACCTCACATTTGTGTTGTTAGACTGGCATCTATGGGCTCAGCCGGCAATCATGTCAATTATGTTAATATTCTAGAAGGAAGATCCTTTTCTTTGAACTGTCAATCGGGTCGTCTTGGTGGCAGCCTACAGTACGCGAAATGTATGCAAGAGTCAATAAGTGAGACTTGGCAAGTACCACCCTTTAAAACCAATGAATCGAATGATGACGCCTCAATACCCACATGGAGAGGGGGAGTGGGTTGCATTGGGGTCCAGCTGCAGCGGCGGTTAAAGTGACACAATCAGGCCAAAATCATCATTTAAATTTTTGGCTCCTTTATATGTTCCTATGTCTTCAAAATGTACATAGACTAGAATTGCGTAGGTCTTTTAAATTTTGGGTTGCGAATTTACCAGTTAAAAGAGAAATAAGAATGATATTTTATGTTATTCCCATATTTCCTATTTTGGACATAAATGTGCAAAATTAAATCTCATTCGTAGGCCTCTTTTAACTGGTAAATGCGCAACCCAAAATTTAAAGGACTGGACATTTAACAATTCTGGATATTTGAAACATCAAGGAGCCAAAAAAATGTTGATTTTTGGCCAGATTGTGTCGCTTTAACTATGTGCATACTCGTAACTTCCGTATTCGCGGAATTTCATGTAGTTATATATAAAATAGAAGAATATCAAAAAACACTGATATGATACTCTCATCAGAAATGGTCCAAACAACTGATTTTCCAAATGGTTTAATTTCTGTATGCTTCAATCTCTGTAAAGCATGCACACGAAATCTAAATTCGAAAGTGATACAAATAATTTAAAGCCTAATAATATAATTGTCGGATTCAAGTTACACTACTATTTAAAACACAGACAAATAATACTTTAGTCAGGGCCTTAAGAGTTAGGTATCGCTGCAGCTGACATAACACAATTATATAGACCTGCTCATAGTTTATCTAATCGTAGAAATGTAGTATAAAATAGAACAATTATTAATAACTATACTTATATGTTGCACAAAACTAGACAGTTAGTCAGATACTGCAAACCTCCGCAGCGCGATCCGTATTGTAATCCAGATCATTCTCAAGATGTAATGGATTGTTGATCCGAGGTACAACTCTGACAAATGTTTAAAACAAATTCGGAATCCGGATCGTAATCTGAATCCAGAATTTGGACAGAATTAGCAGCAAACAATGTACCCTTTTTCAATGATCTAAACCGTTAAAACAAGCTATTTTCTAAACGATGTTATTTATTTTTCTTCAGTAACCATGCACATAAATGTTTAAATTCTAACGTCATATAAACACAACATCTAACTAGCCCTGGTGTGTTTCAACACCTACTACTCGCAGATTTATGACCAGAGGAGAAGAATCAGTCGGGTATAACGGACTGAACATAGGTCCGTAACAGTTTGACAGGGTCATAACCTGACACAATATGGCAGTGTAACAATGTGATTACACTCCAAACCCGGCCCAATAAAACCGACCGTCAGCTCTACTATGTTGACCAATTATTTACAATCCTTTCTGTCACGGTTTTTACGACATTTTCTCCTTGTAAAACTGTATATCATCTATTAATCTGCAGTGGGAAAGCCAACACCAGCAAACAATTATATCCTCATATATGATATATAGATTCGTGTAATAAAAAACAACACCCATGAAAATTACGAGTACAAAAGCAATGCAACCCGCAATCTCAGTTGATCCGATGCTGGTCCAGCGACGTATGAGTCTCTTATTTTTCTGTGATGAGAAGGCCAACACACCAGCAAACAATTCTGCCGTGCAAATCAGTATCTGCTGACTTCGCAAGTAAGCAGAAACTGCCTTTTCCACAGCAGAATTGTATCCTGATACATCATTATATATATATATTCAGAATCATGCACACATAATGGCGACTTACAATAAACATCCCGTCTCTTTAGTCCACAAAGAATAAATGAGAAAATATTTACAGTTACCAGTGGTTATACCATCATGACTATGTTAATGACTGTTAATGTTACGTCATTAATAAATAATCTCCCTTTGGAAATGAGGTCTATATGTGTAACGTTTTAATAGCCACACTATTTTGTGAAGATTGTTTTCTGTCTTGTATATTTGTCATTTTATTTATACTATATATGTCGCAACTGTGAGCTCGGGCCATGTAAAATGTCATGTAAAATGGGACACATGCATCAGAAATAAATATTAAAAAAACAGTGTGGTATGCTCAGTCCCAAACTATTAACATATTTTCGCAAAATATATCCGCATCATTTCATCAAGGTATCGCTGTGGGGCCCTTACTAGTGGTATATTTGTTATTTGCAGGTGACCTTGTCCATTTTGTCAGCATCTGCGAAGGGGTTACAAAAGAAATTAACTGCCCTGTAGACATCATGTATCTTTATAGCATATTATAGTCAGCATTCACAAACGTTCTCATCTTAAATGATGTATTATGCTTCTGAAAGATCACACAATGACCTTGTGTTCTACATAAATAAAAGGGTCTAGTTTTTTGTGAACAAAAAACCCTCCAGCAACATAACCATAAAGGTGCTGTTTGGTGCTAAACACTTATCAATACACCCAGCAAACACGACGTTGACCCAATGCTGATCCAATGCTGACCCAGCATCTTAGACGCTGACCCAGCATCAAACCAGCATTGGGTCAACGCCTCGTATTTGCTGGGCTGCGTTAATTGATAGCAGCTGGTCTGGTATTGTTTAATACTGCTGGCAGGGATTACGAGCCGACACAGAGCCAATGTCTGTTAAATGTTGGGCCAGCGTCGCCGGTGCTGGCCAGTATCCATTCAGTCCTAGTCATTACTTTATCTTGCCGGTACCTGCATGCTGGCAGTACAAGCACGATGCCTTGAACCAAAGCTGGGTTAATGTTGGCCCGCTGTCTGTGACGCTGGCCCACATTCAGCGTGGCGCCAAACACAACAATGTAACCCAATACTGGGCTAATGCTGGGTCAGCGTCGTAGACGGTGGGCCAACACCCAGCATCGGGTCAACGTCTCGTGTTTGACCGCATGCAAGATAGAAAGCCCTGGAAAGAAATGAATGAGAGACAGACTCATAGCACAGACTCAGACAGACTGAGCGGACAGCGGTGAAGCATTATGTCCCCTCCTCTGTCTACAGAGGGGAGACATAATTATACGGGCTCGAGCATTGTGCCCTATCGCAACTTTACGTGTGAAAGAATATTTACATACTGACACTTTGTCACGAACGAACTCCCATAAACAATCACGTGTTAACCCTGTTCACGCTAGGACCATGCTTAAAGGCTGGCTGACGCTTGGACAATGATTTGTTCTAAACATCTTTACATGACCAAAGACAAAGGACGTACTTAAGAGGTACTTGTTCGCAGTTCAATATAAGTTATTGCTCGACACTTAGTAATCTAGGTAATGGCGTAGACATGACGAGCGCCTATACATCATCACCATGAACGCGTGATTTAATCATTTAACACACACTGGCGTCCACTTGACGACACTGAATAATTTGTAGCCATCATCAAGACGCTGTGCACAATATACTAGATTATGTTTGTTCTGTATGTCTATGTTTTCATTCTTCAGTTGTTATATCGCTGGTAGAATGATTACCATCGTTTACGCAACTTGTCAAGAAAAATATAGAAGACAGAGTGAATAACTAGAAGTTTTGTGGGTGGCCAAGTGATTCAATGACTGTGTGAGTGAAAGTTTTATATGTCACCTTTATGCACTGTGCATGTTAAAGAGGTCTGATGAGCTACCTGAAGTGGAAAATGATTACTCGATGAAAATGATTATCAGAACAGAACAGAACAGAACAGAACAGAACAGAACAGAACAGAACAGAACAGAACAGAACAGAACAGAACAGAACAGAACTGAACACAACAGAACAGAGCAGAGCAGAGCAGAGCAGAACAGAACAGAACAGAACAGAACAGAACAGAACAGAACAGAACAGAACAGAACAGAACAGAACAGAACATAATATAATAATTATGATAATCAGAAAATTTTGCTGCACCACACATCTCAGCACAGTACTTTGCCACACAGTACAGTAACTCGTTATCACGAGAGCTGCTAACCTTGACAATACTCATCAAGTTGCCTCTTGAACATATCTTGAGAATAACCAACTCAACTCTATGTTCGAGTATACACGGATTGAATATGTTTAAATTTAATTACAGTTTGTGAAGTGGCAGATAAACCCTTTCATATCCAACGGGACTTTAAGTGATTAGAGATTAACCCTTATCTTATTTACCGCTCTGTTCACAAAGGAGAAGAAGCAGAATTTATTTTTTCACTCACTTGAAGTTGTGTCTCGTTACCGTGACCCACAGCTTCAAGTGGTTGAAAAATACTCATATATGTTTAATTTGAGACCAAGCATTAGCAAATCTTGATATTTAATCACACATTTAGTTCCCAGTGAATCAATCAGCTTTTTTATCCCAATAACCATTACAACGCCGAGATATTTTTGTAAAAACATGGAGACCAAATGGGTTTTTCAATTTGAAATCATCACAAATATCTTAGTTAGCTCTTTCCGCCCCATTTGAATACCTATGTTATATGGTCCACGGCCGTTATAAATAGTTTAGTTCTTTTCAGTAGGGGGATCGACATTAGACATCAGAATCAGACGTCTAAGGACGGTCCCCACACTGACAGGGTTAAGTACTGTATTAATGCGCCACAGAGCATGTATAATTCATGGAATACAAATGTTTGAATCCATCATAGTAAGTTCGTCCTGGTTATTTTATAAAATCACGACATTTTCATAACGACATTTTCATTTACCTTGGGTCAAAAACCGTTCGTTTAACCTTTTAACCCTTTTATCGCATTTAAGCACCACACAACACTGAATGAAAAATAGCCATCAATTGATGGCAGGACCTCTCAACCGTGGACTCTGTCCATCAATATCAAGAAATAATGAGAAAAAACCACAACCGTGTCAATTTTTTTCAAATGGCTGCGGCAGCCATTTTGTTTTTAATGGATTCATCCCAAAAGGTAATCAGATCATCAGAAATACCTAGAGAACAACCATGCCAAATTTGAATGCAATCCAACCAACAATTCATAATCTTAAAAAATGGCCGCTTATGGCTTGGTGCAAAAAATATATGGGATGAATTGCCCAGGTACATAGGTCATGTTTGTAAAAAATAAACATCAGCTAACTTTCTAATAAGAGCTGAATAATATTTCTGACCGCCCGCCAGACCGCCCGCCCGCCCGCCCGCCCGACCGCCCGCCCGACCGCCCGCCTCTGGTGATCATTGTTTTTCACCCACTTGAAGTTGAGGGCCGCGGTAGCGAGACACAACTTCAAGCGGGTGCAAATTAAAAAAAAATCACTTTACTCAGCGAGTAGAGTGTTAAAAACGAACAGACATACCCCGGTGGTGCTAAACACTCCACTAAGGTCTGATATAGAATCACGGCACGCAGCTAATCAATATTTCATGATTCGGCGTAAGAATCCAGTGAAATCAATACCAACCGATCGATCCACCGTCTCGTGGCCGCCGAGTGCCACACGCCAAAACGTACCTATCAAATACTCAATTTTAAAAGTTAGTATCCTTGCAATGCGCTCTTTTGGGGTATTGCATGTCTTGGTCCTAGTGCAAAGAGCCACCATTCAAAAATAACATCGCTGCTGGATAACTTATTACAAATTTGGGTGTCTCCGCTCCTCTGTTCTCTTACTGCGAATGCATATAAATCGCCATAATAGTTTTACCTCGTAGCTTAAAAAAATCATGTTTTTTAAACAAAAACATACTAATATTTTATCGCATCTGTATGTTTTAAATGTGTACATGTCATATGTATTCAATGTATGTATACTGTATGTATAAATATATCATGTGGTGCTCTAATCAATAAATAAAAATAATTAAAAAATCGAAACGTCGACCAAATGTAATGCTGGCCAATGCTGAGCAGAGTCGCAGCGTTCCCATAAATTCTATGTTATTTTTGTTTATTGTCATCTGTGAATTTCCAATTCCCAACTCGCAATAAACAAAATATAGCAAATTTTATCAAAAATAAGCAATTAAAAATATATCTCAAAAGCAAAAAACACTCCAAACTGCTCAGAGTTCACTTCAGGGAATTTAAAAAAATCGATTATCTTAGTTTTTCCTAGATACGCTGCTGCTCCGAATGTCCTGAATTTAACGGGCTGTGATATTTTCTGTTGAATTAATTTGATTGAAAGTATGTCAGACGCATGCGTTATATGACTTGTTCAATCATATCTATTATATGCGTCAATAGCAGATAATGGGTTCAGTTCAAATAGGTTGAACATGTCTTGTTTTGCTGGGCGGGTCACTGTATACAGGACGGATCGATCACCGATTCTGTATCGATCTACATCATTAGTGTCATTAGGTTTACATCAGCACCACGGATACAGATCGGAGTATACACGTGTGCAAACATACAAAGCCAAACAGCAGTATGTGCTTACGTCACCTGTAAATGGTTACTGCTCGCTGCCTGCTGCCTTTGTATGCCCTGCCAAAAGTAAGCAGTAGTAGCATTTACTTTACATTAAGAATTTACTGCTGTTTGCGTTTGCACGACAGTGCTGATGTCAAAAATGATGTAAAAGCTGTCAAAATAAACATCAAATAGATTCAGACCAGGTTGAAGAAGTGCTGATTATATGTGGAGGCATTGAACGTCAATTTTAAAATATAATAACTTAAAACTGGAATATCAATGATTAAAAAGTAGCTACTTATGTAACCTACTAAACTAATTAATAAATATATAAAATGTAAGTGACCGCGTTTTTTACATTTCGGTCAATTAAATTATGCATACATTTTAATGGAGTAATTCGCATCACTATTTTTTATAATTATAATTAGTGACACAATTTCGGTTTAGTGATCTTGTTCATATTATACTTGTTTGTAGTTGTGTGTCTTTTTCAAATGGGTGGACTTAATTAGTCCCGAGCTCTTTGAAAACATAAACAGGAATTATTGTGTGACTGAGGGCCCACCCATACTATGAAAACCCAAAGTAGATGGCTCATTTGCCATGTAAATATTTTTTTTGTTAATAATTTTAGTAGATCGCGAACATTAAACTCCCTCGAGTCATCGCCCTGCACAGAATGACTTAAGTACAAACAAGTACAAAGAGCAAATACATAATTATGATTTTTTCGCTCCTAACCCCATGACTTATTAGTCAGTTTAATTTAGTGATGTAATGTTCAGAAACAAAGAGTGAAATATTTTATGTGAAGTGGTGAAGATCCAGAGAATATCACCCGATGACGGCAATTTACCATCACGTGATGTGACAGAACCCTTACAACGCCGGAATATTTTTGATTAACCCTTCAAGTCCTCATGATGCATTAAAGCATCATTTTACATCCCTGAAAACAGACTTATTTTCCTACAACTAGGGGTTTTAGAATGAAGATTCCCATGAAACAGCTTTACCAATACATGGCAGTTTTCTTTAATTTTTCACCCACTTCAAATCATCTTCATCCACTACAAATCGAGAATTGCGACAGCAATTCGCGACTTGTTGTGGATGATGATGACAATGGAAAATTCAGGGATGAAAGGGTTAAACCATGGAGACCAAAGTGTGATTTTTTTCAGACGCCCCCCCTCGCTGAAAGGTTCAAGCAGCAAATAACGACAAAATAAACTTCATTTTAAGTAGTTATGATGCATATTTTAAATACCCCGTGTTTGTTTAAGTATACATAATCATGATAATGGAAATTTTGATTCTAAGTTTACAGATCGTGTTGATTCTCAAGTGATTGTACAGAACTATCCCTGTTGTATATACATGTACACAACTATTCATTCTGCTCATTATATTGACGCATAAGTCTACAAAGACTTGCCGTCGTCAATAAATATCTATTTATCTAATAAATAATGTGTTTAAATGTCAGTAACGGGCCCTTTGAGTCAAGGTCACAGAGCCATGCAGAGTGAGGATTAGTTTTGTGTAGCTTATGTACATACTCAAGTGAGAATTATAGTCACATCAGGGGTGGCTTTTAACCCTTGTAAACAGTGCGGGGATCGACTTCAGACGTCATAATCTGACGTCTGTAGACGTCAGAAATGACCGTAGACCCATAACATATGTATTCAAATGAAACGGAAAAAGCTAACTAAGACATATAGGCTGATTCTAAGTTGAAAAACCCTTTGATCTCCATGGCCATACATATATTTCAGCGATATAAGGGTTAAACATGTTCAATCTTTGATACGGTAACCACGTCACCAATACTATAACTTTGTGAGCGTGTGGCGAATGCATTTGGATCAAGCACGCGTATACCAAGCAATCACCGTAAAATACTCTGGCGAAACAACCTCTAGGATTCATGATTTTCTCTAATAATATTAGGACTGAGATCGCTTTCTGAATGTTTTCTGTTGTACAATATCACTTATTAAGCCATAGACCAAATAGACCATGCGATACTCTTATCGGGTGACTTCAATTGTACTTCATAGTGAATAAAAAAATGAAATGAATCGGGCTTTAGGCCACCTTTGTGCACATATAGGCTAAACTGGGCCAGGAGAACCTCCTGAGGATGGTGAGATGATTGAGATGACACTGTCCTCCAGACACAGGATTCGAAATTCGAGCCCTGGCGGTCTGAGGCCGAGCACGCTACCTCTCGGTCACGGAGGCTCCCCACAATACTAACTTTCATAGTGAATAGACAGCTTTACACACTCCAATAAATTGAACAGTTTGTAGCAAGACCAGATACCCAGCCCGCCCAGGATTCAAATCCTGTGCCGCCTGTATATACAAAAATAATCAAAACTGATGAGACATCAGGACTAACAGCAAATCCGAGAAAAGAGTTTGATACACGGACAGAATATATGAGTCTGGACATGCTCACTTAAACAGTATCACTCTAATTGATCAAGGTAGTGGTCATCTTTATAAAATGTTGTCGTCAACTGTCGATTAAGGTATCACACTCCTACAATTATTGTTCATCAGAGTTGAGTAGACCAAGTTTGCATGCCAGGTTCTCACCGTCATGTCACCAAAACCGATTTGAGCGTCAGAATGGAATAAAGTAACAATTTTAATAATTTGTAGACGATAATTTATTATCTTTTTCTACGAATTAATGGGAATATTTATTTTGATTTTAATGTCGAAAGCGTGTGTTGATCCATAATTGGGACATTTTGTAAAATGTCCATGAGTTTAATAGCGTCGATTTTGTACAAATCCATGTCCATGTCCTTTATGACTCTTTTGACTATACAGGGCTATTCCATTTAAACAGGGGGTCTCATTTCCCTGTCAATATATATGGGTATTCATGTGGAATGAGCTAAGCACCAATTATTACATTTGAAATATAAAAATATATAATTGAACACTGTAAAACTATTTATTTTATTTTATTTTTTTATAAGCGCATTGGAGATAAACATTATTATTATTTTTAATTTAAAATATAGACCAATCTTTATAGCGGAAACTAATAAAACAGCACTGATTGGCTAATTATCTCCCTGTGAATAACGCGTATAAATGCACTATTGACAGGGGTGTCCCTGTCAACAGCCACTGTGTATATTAAACAGAAATACACCCAGTACAGATACTTGCGGAATATCACACATTACAGCTCTACATTTTGTCTGGTGGAAAACAGTGTATTTTTCCAGAACCTTGTAAATCATTTAGTACATTGTTTTATCGCAGTGGCTATTGACAGGGACATCCCTGTCAATAGTGCATTTATACGCGTTATTGACAGGGAGATGATTAGCCAATCAGTGCTTCCCACACATCACGCCTCTATCTTCCCAGCAAAAGGCACACGTGTTATTAAAATGGCTGCGAGAATAGAGGCGGGTGCCTTATTCTCAAAATGAGAAAAGTGGAATAAGACGCTGGAAAACTTCAAATCTGGCCATCAAGTAGAATTTAGTGTACTCTGCAGCAAGAACGTTGCTGCTGCAAATAGAAGGCTATCGCCGAAGGTTGTGCATCACCCATTTGATCACGCTCAGTTGGCCCATGCCTGCTATCATTCGGGCCAGCCGAGGAGTCGAAGTTCAAGATTGCGCCTCAATCAACCGAAATTGAGGCTATTCAAAACCGTCTATTACCACCCCTACACTAAGTATCCTATGACATGAACACCCACTGCTGACAGGGTCATCATGTCAATAACACAATCACGTCCAATTTTGACAGGTAAAAACCGATGTAAGACAGGCTCTGATTGGTTGCATTTCTTAGCTCTTGATTGGTTGTTATTCACCCTGTTAACAACATATTCTGATGCATTGTTGACAGGGTCACCCTCTCAGTTATGCATAAATGATGACTATTGACAGGTTGACCCAGTCAGTAGTGTTTGTTAATGCAGTATTGACAGGGTGACCCTGTCAATACTGCATTTTCAACTGTTATTGACAGGGTGACCCTGTCGACAGTAGTTCTAAGTGCACTATTGACAGGGTGACCCTGTCAATAACAGTTGAAACTGCAGTATTGACAGGGTCACCCTGTAAATAGCCTCCGCCTTTAATATATGTATCGATCTCCCCTCAACGCAATTATAACAGCATTTGGTCCGACACATCAACTTTATGCTGATGACACACACATGTAGAAAATAGCAGGAAATATATTCAAGTCTCTCATTGTTCTACACACTGGTATGCTGGCATATTCAGGTGTGAATAGATCAAGCATGCTCAAATTAAATCCAAAAAAGACTAGTATTCAGTCCGAAGTAAAAAAAAGTCGCGCATATTTCCAGTTCAACTTATAGATTCTAAACGAAACTCTGTTCCATCTTCTCAATCTCGGACATACTGGCAAACACTCATATCTCAGAGATGTATTGCTTTTTAAGAATATCCAGCAAACACTGAGATCCGAAACTATGAAGTTGCTACATCTCGAACCACGGCGCTGAGAAATCACGGCTATCCATCCTTCATGTTTACTGCACCACGTTTGTGAAACAATATACATATCGGAAAAAATAAAAGCACACATTTTCACCTTTATCTGATCCTCCGCAGATCCTCCGCAATCTTATTGAGAGATACTGGTGGTATTGAAATTTGTATATCATATCATATCTCAGGGCTTTAACTGTCCTAATTATTTGAAATAAAATTCATCGACAGAAAACGGGTATAATCAATCAAAATATGACTATTCCGAAATCTCATCTGAGATGATTTTTATACTTGGGATTTCGTCTAGTCGGGACATTTTTCTTCACCTTGGTGAAGATCAAGGTGAAGAAAAATCAGACTGAATAACTGGCAGTTGGGAGTTTTGGTATACATACCTCGACGCTCCATAGCTTTTCTTCTTGACGTCAAAATTTCAACTGCAATTTAGCCGTCACTGTTTTATCAGGCATCACTAAGTTGGCTCTAAAGTATAGGGTTTTCACAACCTCGGAGCAACAGATAAATTCAACTTGATGCAAAGACGAGAAGACCATGGCGATGAACATCCAATCTTTTGTGTGCCGCAGGAGTTTCCATATGTATTTTTATAATTATAATGAGAGCAGTGTAACACACTATTCTACTCACTAATTTGTTTGATGACTTAATTTGAGTTTAGTGTCATTTTGTAAATCCATCATATTTTAGATCCGCACTACATCATCATGATTGATCCATGGATTCAGTACAGCTAATAACTACCACTGTAATCCTCTGTCAACATAACACCACATCAACTGATCATAATGCCGTGCTGTATCCAGTAGCACCATAACTAGCTCTCTGTTATTAAGTGTAAACCCTTGAATACTGGTGTTTTACTTGCACGTGTGTCACCAGAAATATCATAATTGATCTCTACACCTTGGAACATTGGCCCCTCCGTCATTAACCCCTGTCCTGCTAGGTCCGTATACTATACAATTTGAAGCAATATGAAAGGCCACTGACATTGGTAAATAGTTTGTAGTTGATGTTAGGTTGATCAAATTATCATTCAATTTTGGAGAATAGAAATAGTTTTCGACATTTAAAGCTTGAAATGGCATCAGCAATTCCAGCTTTAAATGAATGGCAATACAAGAGACCGGGGTTATACATACACCCTTGAAGCACTGACGTCGACTTATGTTGTCTTCTCCAATTTGTATTAACACTTGTCTAATGAGTTACACGAAGTACAAATGGTTTACCTCAGTGACTTCACACTTTCATGTAGTGTTTGTCACACGAAGCTGTGTATTAAAATGATGGATGCAAAAAATGCCAGCATGATTGGTTCAGGTTTCTAAGACATACACTCCGACCTTATCCACTCATAAACAACGTCACAGACAAAGGCCTCGCATAACACACACCATGTTTGCTGACACTGTGATGAAGGGCATGTCAAGTGTTGTTTTAGTATGCCATGTTTATATGATAACGCTCATGCCTGTTCTCTGAGCTACTGGTTTCTCAAGAGCTTATACACACATTGCAAAAAAACACGTCAGTACCTAAATCCTCAGCGGCCCGAGCTCAGCGACGCACAAATTCGTAGGTTGACCATGTGTCATAATGCAGAGACTGCAGAGAAACTAGGAAGAGAAAGCCAAATAAAATAGGTGTACGCGCACAGAAATGTTGGCCCACTATAAAGAAAGCTTTTAACCCAATCTTAGTTTGTATGCAGTGTGTGAAAAATCACTTTTCTAACCAGTTATCTAATGTCCCACCATTTGACACATGTCTCCCTGACAATTTTTCTATATTACATTACTGTTGTCTTTGCAATCGAGTAGATAACTTCGTCTAATCATTTTGAGCATATAATGATTAATTCACTGTCTCGCACATTGATTACGATGGCTCCAAAATAAGTTTGCTGTCTCGCACACTGATTACTGTAGCTCTATGATTAGTTCGCTGTCTCGCACACTGCATGATGTTGCTCTACGACTAATTTTCATCTCGCACACTGATTACGGTAGCTCCATGATTAGTTATGATCTCGCACACTGCATACTGCTGCTCTGCGATCAATTTTCACCTCGCACGTTGATTACGGTAGCTCCATGATTAGTTCCCGTCTTATATTACTATAATAAATTGTGTTGTTTTCCAGCCACGCGGCATTTACAGCGATGTTTTTTTTCAAATCAGCACTTTGCCTTGCGGAAAGTGAGTGGTTCAGATCCCACTCTTCCGTTCACCATTGGAAAGTGTGTATCTCTTTTGACCAGGCGATCAGGTTAATGCCGGTCTCGTCGCAATATTACTCCATTTACTCCAAACACCAATCATCACCAGTTATTACGTTATCCTCATCCTCGGCTTGTATTCTGTCATTTCTGCTATGTAGACATATGCCTTCTAATGCTCATTGGCATTATCTGTGTACAAATATGTACATCTTAAATGTCTTCTACTGTGTATAGACATACTTACAGCTCTAAAGTTATCCCGTACGGTCAGTATCTTAGATACACCCCGTGACGTCACAGCCTTGTTTTGGATGGCTGCCATCACGTGACATGAGAGCCTCACTCTGACACGCAACCCATCTGGCTTAATAATTAACACACCCTAGCGACCCTAGCGACACATTACTGCACGTGACGTCACTACCGTTCTGCCATCTAGCGATCTCCAATCGGATATCGACTTTTGACTGGACAATTATCGCAATTTACTTCCACCAAAGCCGCCTATTGTTACTGAATCGATCAATCAATCTATCAAATAGAACATACGGAATGGGCAAACATTGGGAAGAGGTTGTGCCAACATTTAACAGACGTTAGTAGAAAATTCAAGACGTTGGTTTATGTGTCACATGTTCACAGAATGTCTAACCGATGCTGGCCCTATATATCTTGTACTTGAATTGATGACCAATGACGAATACACTTTATATAACATGTATCTCTGTGAATCTATATAATGATCATTGGATGAGGGGCAACGCACTATTTGTGGATGTTGGACTACTGAGCCACCGTCTGCGGCGCTGACCCAACATTACTCCAACTGTGGCTCAGCTTCTCGTGTTTGGTGGACTTGTGTGATGTGTGATGATAACGGCGGGGGCCCTAGGGTAGTGGTTAGCACCGCTGCCCTTCACGCCAGAGTTCGGGGTTCTGTTCCCGGATCGGCGGTTTGAAAAAAACTAAAAATGTTTCTTCCCCATCCACGTGTGAAAGTCAGTATTGTGGGGAACCTCCGTGACCGAGAGGTAACGTGCTCGGCCTCAGACCGCCAGGGCGCGAATTTCGAATCCTGTGTCTGGAGGGCAGTGTCATCTCGATCATCTCACCATCCTCGGGAGGTTCTCCTGGCCCAGTTTAGCCTATATTTGCACAAAGGTGGCCTAAAGCCCGATTCATTTCATTTTCCGCCAGGAAGGTTATGGTCTGGGTCTTGTTGATTAAATTTTAGGGACGATCTTGATTACGATCCGGATACAGGATCCCGATTACGATCTGGATAGCATGGATTGGTGATAAAGTACTATTTTGACCTACCTGTGTAGATAACTACTTTATCGCATCATAATCTCAGAACTGTTGTGTACTGCTAATCAGGTCATTTTTAATCATCTGCAGTGATTTTTTTTACTACCCAATTTATGAAGGAATGCAAAATTATGTATATACTATCACTATAGGTTGTGGAGGCTTGGTACACAAATTGTGTGGGAGCAAACCCTTCCCTAGGCAGTGCCTATGTCATAAAATATCTCGGGCCAATGACCTATCCATCAAATTGTGTGGATGGTCTGGATTGCCATCCGGATTTAATGACCCAGGTTGTGATCATTAATTCCAGTGGAGGTTTGCAGTCTCAGACTGACTCACTGTCTAGTTTTAAAATATTGCATTATATATTGTACATTGTCATTGTATTGTTAGTAAAGAACAATATGCGGTCATTGAATGTCCGTTGTTGGATTACGATGTAGATTCTCTAATGCCGGATGTCCGATGTCGGATGTCCGCTGTTGTATGTACGAAGTTGGTTTCTACTGTTGGATCTCCGATCAAGCGTGGCTCTACATCAATTAACATGGACATACGCCACTGTAGGCTGCAGAATGAGAGTAGATATAACGTTTTCAATGCCAATTAATCTAGAAGATTGCTCGAATGATGAAATAATTGAGGTTGTGGTAATGATAATGGGATGAGCCATAATCGTTACCATAATTAGGGTGTCGTGCCAAATGTGATTAACACCCTTGCAGCACGGTTTTCGTGCTGAGCTTTCATGCGAAAGCCAATTACTATTGACCACCGAAATCTGCTTCAAAATTATTTGGACAGAATTCAGAGTGATTAAATTGTTTTAGAGTTTAGTAAGGCTCTCGATGTAGTCCCCCACCGACGTTTTGGCCTACTCCACAAACTCCAATTCGTATTACCACCGAGGATCTGATTAAAAATTATAAGGATAGAATTCGGAATGATTTAATTGTTTTATAGAGTTAGTGTAATTAAAATAAAGGCTTTCGATGTAGTTCCCCAACAATGTCTGCTCTACAAACTTGATCACTGGGGAATTAGGGGATATACACTACTTCGACTACTTCATACTCAGCGTTGGCCCGGCGTACTATTCGTCTACACTTCTGATCCGATGTTCGACTCTTTGCTGACGATTGCCTCCTTTATCGGCCTATCAAAACCGAGGACGATAAAAAATACAAGGGGACCTCACTAAATTTGAGTACTGGGCAGACATTTGTGAGATGAACCCATCCAAATGTTCTGTCCTCTGAGTGAAGAGACCCGGGCCAAAGATATAGTTCCAGAGTATCAGCTCAGGGGTCAATCTTTGAAAAAAATGTCATATAATAGGCAGCCTCTTTCCCCACCCACCCCTCCCCCTCTGAACTATACCAAGGTAGACAACATACACTGTCGAATAGCAGACGACAAACTCAATAGAATGCTGGCACGAGTTTGCGCGTGAACAGTTGTCTGATTAAAACAGTTCAGCGTTGCTCACTGTGTGGCATGTTGTTATTGAAAAGGGTGTATATTGGCTGTATTTGATCGTCATTCGAATTCTGACAAGCCGCTATAAAAATAATTATATTTAATTTATTCGCCAACAATATATATATATTTAAATTATGCCAGACGCAACGCCATACACACTCTCACTCGGGTTAAATTCAGGATAGACACAGATTATTTATCCCGCGTTTATACCACAAAAGGTAACTCGGGTTAGTCCACATTTTCTGGTCACACAACCAGATTTTGTAGCGGGTTAATCCCGGTATAGACACGTATCAGTTTTTGTTCTGGTCACACACATTACATGTTTTGGGGCTAAACTCAAGATAAATAGTACTGCTGCGGTTAAGACCCTATGTTTAGAATGTTTTTTTAAAAAAATTCAGAAGGTCCTAGGCCCATAATCAGAAGTACCCTGATGACATCGCAAGGCTCTGACACAGTGACCTCCATTTTTAAATGTTATAGTTCTAATAAACAAAAGTTTACGTCTGCTAAAATAGCCTAGTTTTCGTAGGCTTTTAAATTATTCGACTCAATTTCATGACATCCGAGTTTTTTGGTAGGCAGCGAGAGTGTCGTTTTTACACAGCTGGCTGTGGAAACAAAATGGCGTCAGTGTGACTGGGCCTCGCGCAGTAAATGAGTTAGGCGGCCCAGTCCCACCGTGTAAATCAGAAGGTCATTTGTGACACGCCACGCGAAAAGGGCCGTGAGGACAGAATTTTCAAAATTGATTTTTTTCTAGTTGATTCGATAGACGTGCTCTTCATGTTTCAAAATCCTTATTATTTTATGTTTTATAAAATTTTTATTATTTTAAATTTAGTTATATAATCATTACAATTAAATTTTAAATGACGTCACGATTAATTGTAATAAAGCCGCGGGGAATTTTCCTCTCGCATGGCGGGTCACATTTGTTCAGAATGTCTTATGTTCAGTAGCTCCTATATTCAGAAGGTCCTATATTCAGAAGATCCTTTTAGAAAAAAGTGAAACAGCTCAAAAAGCGGCACAAGAAGCGGCACAAGATGTGGCGCAAGAAGCAACGCAAGAGGCGCCCACGAAGCGGTGCGAGAAACACCACAATGCAAACAGCCGCACGACTCGGGAAACGGCGCGAATCACAGTGCACAACGGAGCGCAAGACGTGTCGCAAAAAAGTGCAGAAAAGGCCAAAGAAACGCAGTACAAGAAGAGGCGCAAAAGTGCAAGACGCGGTACAGGACGCGGCTCAATATATAAAGCTAGACGATGTGCAAGACCTGCCCTAGGACACAGCGAAATAAGCGGCACAGGAGGGCCGATGGTTGAATCACAGCGCGAGGCGCAGCGCAATATGTAACGGAAGACGTAGTACAATAATATTGCAATTTCAATATTGCAATTCCAAGCCTGCAATTGCACTGCAGAAATGTGGTCAGATTCCATTGCAAAAAACTCAAATATCAGTCAATTACAATAAAAAGACGTACCTTCTAAAAAATATTTCCGAAAATAAGACCTTCTGAACATAGGACCTTCTGAACATATAGGGCAGTCATCTAAGGGAATACGCAGTACCCCGGTGTACTATTTTTAGAATGCTGATTGTAGGCAGTAAATGCAAAGATATATGTGCACATAGGCATGATTTCAGTCTCCATCGATATGCTAATAGCTTCACCCGTCTACTGCTGGGCTATATTCACAATATAAAAGGTTCTTGAAGGTTCCATGCTTAATGTCAAATTTATAGAGAAGTGTTCCTAATGTTTAAATGTACACATTTTGATTTATTTCTAATAGAAAGTGTTATTAAGTGGTCCGGATTCGAAGGAATCTGGAGAGTGTATTTTATGACATAATAATGTATTACATAATACTTTATTAGAATAATGCCAATAATCATACATTGTGTTACTTCTTGTTAATAAATACTGTATCTACCAAATATATTTGATTCGTGTACTGCATCTTACTGGAATGCTTTACAAATTATCAGGTTGAACCAGTTTGGGCCGTGTCTGACTCATCTTGCGGTCAAACGTAAAATATATCTCGGGACATAAAATCAGTTACACGCTTTATCCCGGGATAAGGATTTCACCCCCACCTCTTGAGATGGGGCGAAAATATCCCGTTTAACCCGAATCTGCCCCGCTTACCGTGTGAACGATCCCGTGGTAAACCAGGGACATATTAGTTACATCGGATTCAAGCCTCATTAAAGTGCTCGTGTGTCTGGGGTATAACGCACTTAAAATAAACAACTTTGTGTCTAGTCTGACTATCAAACAATAGCATTTTGCCTTAATCATTTGGTGCCCTCCAATTAAATACTTTCAGTTACAATAATTTATATATTTTCTTGAATGCCTCTGTACCTTAAGGGTTAATTTTAAGAAACATTTCTTTCCGTCGATCTGTCGATCACAAATACGTGATTTACGTCGCTTGCGCAGATGCCGCAGTGACAACAATGATATTAGTGATGTAACCACTGGTAACGTCACTTGTGTCGATCAAGCTAGATTAGGCCTACTGTAATTGTATTCTGTGTAACGTCGCGACATAATACAGGGTGTTCAAAAATTCTTGGCTAGGGTTGTGAGTTCAAAGATGGGTAGCAGGGCTTTTTGACTCACGGCCCCCGGCCATGGAATAGTCTCCCTATATAAATAACAAATCTGAATCTCGATAGTCAGTTCAGAGAAAAATTTCAAAACTTTAGATTTCGGCCGAACATTTTCATCGTAAATCTTGTCTCTCTCGGTACGTTCGATCGACTGAACGGAACGAGAATGGACCCGACTCGGATTTGCCTCGTCTCTAGGCTCAGGTTCCCGAAGATTTAGCTGGGCGTGTTATAAACCTATGCATTCATCTTCGATGTGTCGTACGTTTTCGAGAAAAGATTAAAAACGTGTGGATTTATGAATCGTAAAAGCTGAAGAAAGCCAGATTTTAAATTAGGAGACGACAAATTAATGTAATAATAATTATACTCTTTTCGTTTAATATATAAAATATTCTAACAAAGCGCTCGGGTACAAAATCTTACAATATTCAGATAAATAAACGGTATTTTGAATACAGTTTACACAAAGGCAGCACTCGTCCAAGAAAAAATAGTTGAGCCTTAAGGCGAACACCTTATTATTTGGATGAGTCAAATATATGTATATATTCTTGGGTTGTATATTAATATTAATCACCTCGGCATGTAGGAAACTATAGCGAATGTTCCAAATAGTCAAGGCTTATAATAATTGGTGTGCAATATAATGATACCAAAAGACTAGACTTCGGTACTGTTTCAGAAACTCTTTCCTGGTGTCATTTTATACAACAAAATGGGCATGATAGCATTTCTCGCTCCACTGTATTTTTTATTTGTACCAAAAAGTAAAAATAAAGAAAAAGAATAAAGGGAAATAGAAAAAAAAGAAGTATTATAGCGTTATAATAGTATTCTACCCCTATCGGTTATTTATGGTGGCACAATCTGTCATTTGCCGGGATCAGCTTACCAACACTAATCATTGTTGAGAAATCAATAAAATATGTGTGCAATTTTTTTCTTTTTAATCTTTAAAGCACTGAAATAAACGTCTTAGTTAGTTTTTTTCCGGTTCATTTGAATACCTTTGTTATGGGTCTACGGCCATTATAAATATCTTAATTATTTTAGTGATGGTACCGTCCTATACGTCAGAATCTGACGTCTACAGAGGTCAGATTCTGACGTATAAAGACGTTCCCCGCACCGAAAGGGTTAAATTATAAAATTGTTCTGGTATTGAAGTTAAACAACAGCACAGAGCAATATTTTAGTGTTTTAAAGATATTTTGTACTCCATTAAATTCATTCGTTAAATTTTAATGATTGCGAATTAAAAAAACTCATTTAATATTCGTAAAATTTGCACAGCTAACATTTGTGACACGCCACGCGAAAAGGGCCGTGAGGACAGAATTTTCAAAATTGATTTTTTTCTAGTTGATTCGATAGACGTGCTCTTCATGTTTCAAAATCCTTATTATTTTATGTTTTATAAAATTTTTATTATTTTAAATTTAGTTATATAATCATTACAATTAAATTTTAAATGACGTCACGATTAATTGTAATAAAGCCGCGGGGAATTTTCCTCTCGCATGGCGGGTCACATTTGTTCAGAAGGTCTTATGTTCAGAAGATCCTATGTTCAGAAGCTCCTATATTCAGAAGGTCATATATTCAGAAGATCCTTTTAGAAAAAAGTGAAACAGCTCAAAAAGCGGCACAAGAAGCGGCACAAGATGTGGCGCAAGAAGCAACGCAAGAGGCGCCCACGAAGCGGTGCGAGAAACACCACAATGCAAACAGCCGCACGACTCGGGAAACGGCGCGAATCACAGTGCACAACGGAGCGCAAGACGTGTCGCAAAAAAGTGCAGAAAAGGCCAAAGAAACGCAGTACAAGAAGAGGCGCAAAAGTGCAAGACGCGGCACAGGACGCGGCGCAATATATAAAGCTAGACGATGTGCAAGACCTGCCCTAGGACACAGCGAAATAAGCGGCACAGGAGGGCCGATGGTTGAATCACAGCGCGAGGCGCAGCGCAATATGTAACGAAAGACGTATACATAGTACAATAATATTGCAATTTCAATATTGCAATTCCAAGCCTGCATTTGCACTGCAGAAATGTGGTCAGATATCATTGCAAAAAACTCAAATATCAGTCAATTACAATAAAAAGACGTACCTTCTAAAAAATATTTCCGAAAATAAGACCTTCTGAACATAGGACCTTCTGAACATATAGGGCAGTCATCTAAGGGAATACGCAGTACCCCGGTGTACTATTTTTAGAATGCAGATTGTAGGCAGTAAATGCAAAAATATATGTGCACATAGGCATGATTTCAGTCTCCATCGATATGCTAATAGCTTCACCCGTCTACTGCTGGGCTATATTCACAATATAAAAGGTTCTTGAATGTTCCATGCTTAATGTCAAATTTATATAGAAGTGTTCCTAATGTTTAAATGTACACATTTTGATTTATTCCTAATAGAAAGTGTTATTAAGTGGTCCGGATTCGAAGGAATCTGGAGAGTGTATTTTATGACATAATAATGTATTACATAATACTTTATTAGAATAATGCCAATGATCATACATTGTGTTACTTCCTGTTAATAAATACTGTATCTACCAAATATATTTGATTCGTGTACTGCATCTTACTGGAATGCTTTACAAATTATCAGGTTAAACCAGTGTGGGCCGTATCTGACTCATCTTGCGGTCAAACGTAAAATATATCTCGGGACATAAAATCAGTTACACGCTTTATCCCGGGATAAGGATTTCACCCCCACCTTTTGAGATGGGGCGAAAATATCCCGTTTAACCCGAATCTGCCCCGCTTACCGTGTGGACGATCCCGTGGTAAACCCGGGACATATTAGTTATCCCGGATTCAATCCGCGTTAAAGTGCTCGTGTATCTGGGGCATAACGCACTTAAAATAAACAACTTTGTGTCTGGTCTGACTATCAAAAATACCATTTTGCCTTAATCATTTGGTGCCCTCCAATTAAATACTTTCAGTTACAATAATTTATATATTTTCTTGAATGTCTCTGTACCTTAAGGGTTAATTTTAAGAAACATTTCTTTCTATTGATCTGTCGATCACAAATACGTGATTTACGTCGCTTGCGCCGATGCCGCAGTGACAACAATAATATTAGTGATGTAACCACTGGTAACGTCACTTGTGTCAATCCAGCTAAATTAATGAAATTGTATTCTATGTAACGTCGCGAAATAATACAGGGTGTTCAAAAATTATTGGCTAGGGTTGTGAGTTCAAAGATGGGTGGCAGGGCTTTTTGACTCACGGCCCCCGGCTATGGAATAGTCTCCTTATATAAATAACAAATCTGAATCTCGACAGTCAGTTCAGAGAAAAAATTAAAAACTTTAGATTTCGGCCGAACATTTTCATCGTAAATCTTGTCTTTCTCGGTACGTTCAATCGACTGAACGGAACGAGAATGGACCCGATTCGGATTTGCCTCGTCTCTAGGCTCAGGTTCCCGAGGATTTACCTAGGCGAGTTATAAACCTATGCATTCATCTTCGATGTGTCGTACGTTTTCGAGAAAACATTAAAAACGTGTGGATTTATGAATCGTAAAAGCTGAAGAAAGCCAGATTTTAAATTAGGAGACGACAAATTAATGTCATAATAATTATACTCTTTTCGTTTAATATATAAAATATTCTAACAAAGCGCTCGGGTACAAAAGCTTACAATATTCAAATAAATAAACGGTATTTTGAATACAGTTCACAGAAAGGCAGCACTCGTCCAAGAAAAAATAGTTGAGCCTTAAGGCGAACACCTTCTTATTTGGATGAGCCATATATATGTATATATTCTTGTGATGTATATTAATATTAATCACATCGGCATGTAGGAAACTGCGTTTTGTCTAACGGTTGTTTTATAGCGAATGTTCCAAATAGTCAAGGCTTATAATAATTGGTGTGCATTATAATGATACCAAAATCGGCATTTTCTTCATTTAAAAAAAATTGTGAAATGGAACTTATGACCTAAGATTTTTAGTTACCTGAGAAGAATTATGAAATATTGGTCGCTTCATGGGTTCAACCAAATATGGTTGATCTAACTAGACTTCGGTACTGTTTCAGAAACTCTTTCCTGGTGCCATTTTATACGACACAATGGGCATGATAGCATTTCTCGCTCCACTGTATTTTTAATTTGTTCCAAAAAGTAAAAACAAAGAAAAAGAATAAAGGGAAATAGAAAAAAAAGAAGTATTATAGCGTTATAATAGTATTCTACCCCTATCGGTTGTTTATGGTGACACAGTCTGTCATTTGCCGGGATCAGCTTACCAACACTAATCATTGTTGAAAAATCAATAAAATATGTGTGCAATTTTTTTTCCTTTCAATGCTAGCGCTGAAATAAACGTCTTAGTTAGTTTTTTTCCGGTTCATTTGAATACCTTTGGTATGGGTCTACGGCCATTATAAACGTCTTAATTATTTTAGTGATGGTACCGTCCTATACGTCAGAATCTGACGTCTACAGAGGTCAGATCCTGACGTATAAAGACGTTCCCCGCACCGAAAGGGTTAAATTATAAATTTGTCCTGGTATTGAAGGTAAACAACAGCACAGAGCAATATTTTGGTGTTTTAAAGACATTTTGTACTCCATTAATGCATTTGTTAGATTTTAATGATTGCGAATTAAAAAAAACTCATTCAACATTCGTAAAATTTGCACAGCTAACAAAAGGTATGTAGTAACAGGATGATACAGAATGCGATCTAATAAATCACTTTTGACGGATCCTACGGGAATCACTGACTAGTTGTGTACTTTCCAGACTAACCTCATAGCTGGCGATCTGTCAGTCCGGTTAGCCATAGATAGATCACTGTGTGAGCGGTCTATGGTGACTTCACTGTGACAGGGTCCTGCCCCCCTGACCCCTCTCCCCCCCCCCCCCCCACTGTCCCCACCTGTGTGTCTGCCTGTCTCGGGTGGCTGTAAACTATAGTCAGGATCACAACTATTACCACACATGAAAATACAACTTTTTTTCTCACTTCCAGCTACCTTGTTTAATAATATCTCTCACAATGAAGAACTAAAGCTTTATAAATTTGAATATCTACTACCGTTTCATGCGATTGTGTATTTTTCTGTTGCATCATAATAAACGCAATATGTAAATTTGTCTAACTGCATGTAGGTATAACTATCGATCTCCGTGAATACGTCGTAAATCTCGTATAAAGTTAATGGCACAATGCACAGCTCACACAGCTATAATGCCGTGCACCTATAGGGTAGTATCTACTTACTTTACAAGTATACATATACTGTCTTTGACGTTGCAGTGCGGTATACACAGATTTATAAGCAAACACTATTCGTCAACCCAAGATTGGCTAAATGATGGGCATCCAACCAGTGGTATCGTATATGACTCTCAGAAAACTCGAGACATTCAGCCCGAGTTGGCTCAATGTTGGCTCACCGTCTGCGACGGTGGGGCAACATTGAAACAACATTGGTTGAACGTCTCGTGTTTGCTGGGCTCTCAGTCCAGCATGGTCAATTCACCTGAGTAATAAATCAACCACCACAAACACTCAGCTTCGGGTGATACAATGACAAACAGCAGTAACTGATCACCTGAAAAGTCAGGAGTTACTGCTGTTCGTATTTCTATCGCGTGTATGTGATACATGCAAATCAAATGCCACTCTGGTGCTATTGAATTCCTATCCGAATAGAGTTGGCAGTAGAATTATATTACCTGTTTTTGTTGTCATACCACTGTATCTCTGCGTGCAATACACCGCAGTACAAATGCAAACAACTGTAACTGCTCATTTTTCAAGTGAGCAGTTACTGCTGGTTAAACTTGTATGGCATACGTGACACATGCAAATCAAATGCCACCTCGGCCTTATTAGCCCTTGTATGGCCGACAAAGGCAAATAACAGTAACTGCATACTTAAAACGCAGCCAGTTACTGTTGTTTGTTTTGGCAGGCAGTATAGTCGTTGCCAGGGGGTATATACATTATCATTTTTTATTACATGGATAAAAATATTACCAATGAACCATAATAAAGAAAAAGAGGTTCGTGGAGTGTTTTCACTGTTTGGTAACAGGCGTGACACGTTTTCTCTATTATTACACAGAGTGGTGTTCTACATTAAAAATATGTTCTAGTCCGTATACTATTGTTTACACTTGTTATCCGTAATGAGAACTTGCCTGTTTTGCAGAAGGAGCAAATGATTCATCACAACTCTAATAATATATATAACGTACAGGACCGATGACTTAACAAAGTCACTAGTATAGTAAGCTACAGCTATGGTTATCTTTTGACTGTTAGGGCCCGTATTCTCGTACAAGTTAAGATATACCGTAGCTTGTACGATAATGCCCCCCCCCCCTAGTTTCGGGCGGTGGGCTATCGGTAAACGCCAAAAAATATGATAACTTACTGCATTTTTTACTTTTGCCAGCTGTGTACCTTTAACAGCGTATTTGTCACTAATGAGTGCTACAATATCAATTATTTTGCGTATTTGTCTTTGATTTTGTTTGAGCCACTCACTCGCTCACTCACTCACTCACTCACTCCCTCACTCACTCACTCACTCACTCACTCACTCACTCACTCACTCACTCACTCACTCACTCACTCACTCACTCACTCACTCACTCACTCACTCACTCACTCACTCACTCACTCACTCACTCACTCACTCACTCACTCACTCACTCACTCACTCACTCACTCACTCACTCACTCACTCACTCACTCACTCACTCACTCACTCACTCACTCACTCACTCACTCACTCACTCACTCACTCACTCACTCACTCACTCACTCACTCACTCACTCTACTACTACTACTACTACTACTACTACTACTACTACTACTAATACTACTAATACTACTACTGCTACCACTACTGCTACTACTACTGCTACTACTACTACTACTACTACTACTACTACTACTACTACTACTACTACTACTACTACCACTACCACTACTACTACTACTACTACTACTACTACTACTACTACTACGTAGACTATAGCATACACATCGCAGAAGTTAGTGAAGACCCGTTTTGAATGCAATTTTAAATTATGTAAACACAGCACGATTCTAACTAATGGATTCACATAATGGCCAAGGTCAAATGTCACGGGGTATAACAGATCTAACTTATCACGTAAGTCACCCATGCATCTACATTATAAGCCACATAATAAATCTTATTGTAAATATTATATGGTATTCGAAAGTAATGAATATATTTAAATAAATCAGCGTGAAATGTGTGCTAACGTATAATAAGGGCTTGGGCATTATGTACGTGCTGGCATTGTTGTAGATGAAATAGAACGTATATACGGTTTCCGGATAAGGCCATCTCGCCCTTTCGCAGATTCGTTGTTTCGCAGTTTCGTTGTTTCGCACTTTCGTTGTTTCGTATCACCATTTTGTTGTTTCGCATCGCCCTTTCGCTGTCTCGCTCCGCTCTTTCGCAGTTCCGTTGTTTCACAGTCTCGTTGTTTCGCATCGCCCTTTCGTTGTTTCGCATGGTTCTTTCGCAGTTTCGTTGTTTCGCAGTTTCGTTGTTTCGCATCGCACTTTCGTTTTTTCGCACTTTCGTTGTTTCGCAGTCTCGCACTTTCGTTGTTCCGCTCTTTCGTTGTTTCGCACTTTCGCGGTTTCGCACTTTCGTTGTTTCGCAGTTTTGCACTTTCGTTATTGCGTACTTTCGCAGTTTCGTACTTTCGTTGTTTCGCTCTTTCGTTGTTTCGTAGTCTCGCAGTTTCGATGTTTCGTATTTCCGCACTTTCGAAGTTTCGCACTTTTGTTGTTTCTTTCTTTCGTTGTTTCGCACTTTTGCAGTTTCGCACGTTTATTGTTTCGCACTTTTGCAGTCTCGAAACAACAAAAGTGGAAACTACGAAACCGCGAAAGTGCGAAACAACGAAAGTGCGAAGCAACGAAAGAGCGAAATAACCAAAGTACGAAGCTGCAAAACAACGAAAGTGCGAAAGTGCGAAACTGCGAGACTGCGAAACAACGAAAGTGCGAAACAACGAAGAGCGATAGTGCGAAACAACGAAAGTGCGAAACTACGAAACCGCGAAAGTGCGAAACAACAAAAGTACGAAGCAACGAAAGAGCGAAACAACTAAAGTACGAAACTGCAAAACAACGAAAGTGCGAAAGTGCGAAACTGCGAGACTGCGAAACAACGAAAGAGCGGAACAACGAAAGTGCGAAAGTACGAAAGTGCGAGACCTCGAAACGGAAAAAGTGCGAAACAACGAAAGAGCGAAAGTGTGAAACAACAAAAGTGCGAAACAACAAAGGTCGAAACAACGAAAGCGTGAAAGTGCGAAACAATGAAAATACGAAATTGCGAAAGAGCGATGCGAAACAACGAAAGAGCGATGAGAAACAACGACGCTGGAAACAACGAAACAGCGAAAGAGCGATGCGAAACTGCGAAAGAGCGAAGCGAAACAACGAAACTGCAAAACAACGACTCTGCAAAATAACAAAAGGGCGATGCGAAACTGCGAGACAACGAAACAACGAAAGGGCGAGACTGCGAAAGGGCGATGCAAAAGAACGAGATTTTAAAGATATTTTATTTTTTGAAACAGCGAAACAACGAGAGGGCGAGATGAGCCTATGCGGACACCATACGTATCATAGCCTACTCATAGATAAACACGACGTTGCTACCCTGAAATCTGCATACCTCATCAGGTGTTGCTGTGGACGTAAGGGTCAGACAGACGCCTGTCAACAAATCACGAGTGGTCAAGCCATGCTGATGAAATGTATGTTGTCTGTCCAGAAACGAACTATCACGAACCTCTTATAAACACCTGTTTCAACCTTTAAAGTACCAAAAATATCCCAAATGTTCAGAGACCCGAAGCTTCGAGCTGCTAAAATATTTATATTATTTTAGCTTGACACCAAATGTCTCAATTTTTTGCTGATTATGTACAAATTTCTCAAGAACTGTAATTTGATAATGCGAGTGAAAAATGTTTAATCCTTAAAGGCATTAAAGAGCTCTATATATCCGCTTTTAGTTTTTGTTTGTCCTTAAGCAAATTTCTTTTCAGGAGAGAAATGTGCGTTAAATTTGACTTGGCATATATTTTTATTCAAATTGTACAATAAGTATTTTTTATCTGCCGTGGTTCAAGGCAGCGATACACAATTTTAAGTGGGTACAAACTAGTTTGTATGCATACACAGGCACACATTGTTCAAAATTATGCATCGTCGGAAAAGACAGATATGTAAATTTGACATGGCCGGCATGACCGGGCCGCCCAACTTTGCCTTGCGATGTCATCAGGATACATGTTGGCTTTGCAGAGCAGTATAGACGATCAACAATAAACAATAATAAAAGCACACCCTGTAAAAGCAATTTGTATGCCTATATCTAAAAGTGCTATTTTTAGTGTCCACATAACAGTCGAAACAGTGTGTGATATCTGTATTACTTTGTATTGGGATTTAATTTGTTTGTTTACATTTTGATGGTACAAGTAGTTCCGAAAACGCTGTATAATCCTTCTGATTAGCCATGGCATCGAGATAGATGATAAGGATAGTGAAAAGCATGCAGACTAAATTTGGTACGGTGGTAATTGATAATCTCGTTGAGCGTCACTTGGACAGGATAAATGAGGTATTAATTTGGTAAGTAGCTCGTATGTCAATAATAAGTGCAGAGATATAAATGAAGGTTTAGCTGGTAGGCCTACAGCGCCAAAACCGCACGTGATAGCTGTTCTCAATTACTTGAAGATAAGGGACATACTTAGTGCAACTAGCTCTTGTTGAAGTATGTTGGCAGTATTTTATTGTACATAATATAACGCCTTTGTTAACCCTTTAAGCGCTATGCACTACTATAATCGTTTTTAATTCGTCTTATTAGCCGATCACTGTCATTAAGAATGGAATGCATGTTTAAAGGAGTAGTCCACTGTGTATGAACAGTAAGACACATCTATACCCAGAAAGCACCACGCTGATTACAGTGAGAGACACACCTGGGGTACAACTAAAACAAGAAACATACATAGCGTGGTCTATAGCTTTAAACATCAATATTTTCATATGTTTGGCTTTACATTTAAACAAATATGAATATTTTTGACCCACATGAAGTTGTGGCTCACTGTAGCGAGACACAACTTCAAGTGGCTGAAAATTAAAATTAGATAACTTAGATAAAGACGGGTTGGAGATGCCCGTAGAATCGGATTTGGCGCCCAGTTCTAACAATGCTGTCGGAATTATTTCTGTCAGATCAAGATTCCTAACACCGCAGTGTTAGCACACGTGTGAAAAAAGCAGCCCTAGGATATCAACACGGCTCCTTCTATTCAGCCTCTATCAAAAACATACAATTGTAGATAACTAATTCATTTGGCAATCTATTTAATAGAACAAAAAAATACAAATATTGTTTTTGGCATTTCTGCACTTCAAAAGAAGTGCGATGCAACCAAGTTTGTGTACGTTTCTCATACATGCCCCCATATAAATAATAGTATTCCATAGCTATACGATGATGATCAAACCACTTTTATCGTGTGGGCCTACATCTTAAATTCAATATTCTTTTTTAATGTCGATAAGTTTACACAACACTACATGCCGGCCCAATGGCTCATTTGGCTCGGCTGGGCTTCAAAACTTAGAGGTAGGCCTACTGGGCGCGATGTTTTGCATCGCGGTTGTGCATTTGTATACATGTACAGTATTTCTATGTGTTGAAAAGCTTTGAGATTACAGTGCTACCGCCGGTACCATGCAATGTAAGAACACTTGTTATACTAGTCTTCGGGCTTCGTTCTTCCGTCGCGATATTGCCAAAATGTGCATCAAAGCGACGTAAATCATTTTTTTACAACACTTAATTTTTGTCTTAATAATTAGGACGTTCAATCAGCTGCTGTGTACATCAATGGTGTAGGGAATCTTAGCTATAACTGATGTTCTTTTAAATTTAACGGTGTTCATTTAATTATATTATAGATGTCATTTATGCTGTCTACGATAAAGTGAAAACTAAACTGGGACAAACTTAGTTAAATGCTCAAATGTCCTACCATTTATTTTATTGCGTAGATGGCCTTCAAAACTTCAAAAAAAAACATTTTTTTATTGTCCAATTGTGTTAGTTTTGACAACAAATTAGTGTAAATATAATACCCCTCTTCGCACGCCACAGATTATCTTATCCGATAACCAAAAGTAACGTGTTGCCCAAAATAACAACTCAGTAACTAAATCTGTTTTATTTCTTAACCCTGTCATCGTTATTTTAAACAATGACATGGTCCCAAACCACCACAAATTTTCAATTATCTACCGTTTTTTGTTTGGAACCCTATCAACCGATCTATATTAAAATGAAAAAAAAACAGTCATTAATTTCCTAGCATACATATTTCAGCATGTATGTTGAATAATTGCCCATTGACTGGATGATGACCCCATATATTTGGTTAACTTTGGGTCTACACCAAAATGAATAAATTTACACAATCCAATGCGTAACATAATTCAGAAAATAATCCTGGTGAAATCTACCATTACAATTACTACACACAAATTATATTTGTACGAGGACAAATTGTAGTGATTAATTAGCGTCAGTCGATAACTTAATACCAGCTGGTTATCTCTATACTGCCGATCTAAGTCAAAATTAATGTAGTTACTGCTTTGTGCCTTTGCAGAACAGTATGAGCACCCTTAATGTGGTGTGTGCAACAGCGAAAGTGAAATATTGATGAAAACAGAAACGATAACTTGATAAGATAACGCAAAGTGGCTGATTATTTTGTATCAAGGTATATGTGTATTCAAAATAATAACGAAATATGTATGGTAGTTTCAGAATAATCATTGTTTCATTTTCGATGGCCATACTACTAAGAGCATCAATTATATACCCTCACTGTCACCTGGTTGGTCACTGTGGTAAAGGAATATAGAGTTTTTCCAAATCACTGTTGGCAATGGCCCACTGATTGACTGATCACCTATTATGCACCGTCCATCGACGAATTGATATGTTACTTAACATGTCGTGGTGAGTATTAACTGGACATAATGACGAATTCATATTTCACTTAGCATGATGTGTTGAGCATTAAGTGAAGCTATTGACGGATCTCACTGTGAAGCTAAATACGTATTAATATGTCACTGAACAAATCGTGGTGAGTATTAACTAGAGCTAGTGACGGATTAATATGTCACTTAGAATGACGTGGTGAGCATTAAGTGAAGCTATTGACGGATTAATATGTCACTTAACATGACGTGGTAAACATTAACTGAAGCTAAAGGCGGATTAATATGTCACTTAGCATGACGTGGTGAACATTAACTGGAGCAAATCACGGATCATTATGTCACATAGCATGACGTGTTGAACATTAACTGGAGCTAATGACGGGTTAATATGTCACTTAACATGACGTGGTGAGCATTAACTGGAGCTAATGACGGATTATTATGTCACTTAACATGACGTGGTGAGCATTAAGTGTAGCTAATGACGGATTAACTGTCACTTAACATGACGTGGTGAACATTAACTGGAGCTAATGACGGATTAACTGTTAGTTAACATGACATGTGAGCATTAAATGGAGCTTATGACAGATTAATATGTCACTTAACATGACGTGGTGAGCATTAAAAGGAGCTAATGATGGATCAAAGAGTCACTTAACATGACGTGGCGAACATTGAAAGTGTCGTATAAGATGTGTGCGGATAACACATCAAACACCAGCGCAATGGTGGCTAAATGTTGGGCCGACGTCATAGGCGGTAGATCATCGAGCCATCATCGGGTGAAGAATGATTGACATGTGGATAAGGTGACACAGTGATAGCGGCACCGTGAGAGATTACACATAGATAGAGATGACGGGTAACAGGCAGGTTGGACCAGATAAATGAGATACTAGTGCAAGTATTGATAAATAAACAAAGGTTATGTAGTTTTTGACTCGACATTGCAAAAGACTGGTAGGACAAATTAAAAAAAGATCGCTTTTTAACCTTATAATATGACATGGCATGATCTAACATGATATGGCATAAGATAAGATAAGTTTCATTTCAAGTTTCACATAGTAAAAACATATAAAATTAGCTCTAACGAGCTAGTACAAGCGACATATAAGATAAACAATAAATATAACAGCTAAAACAAGCAGGTTGGCTGACAGGAAGTACATAAAATGTAAAAGAAAAAAATATTAATGATTATATAGAAAAATACTTTTAAAATACAAATACTGTAAATGAGAACATATATGGTTAAAAGTTACATAATACATTTTAGCACATAAAAGTATATAGCCGATTATATAAGAAAAATATGATATGAAAAAATAAATTATATGGCTAAAAGTTACGTAAGAAACATTTGTCATTTATTGATAATTGAATAACTTCATCACATTTTAGAGGGACCTACATGTAATAATTATGCTCTCAATTAAATGGAAAAATAAGCTCGCAGGCCATCTCTGAAAGTTTTGAGGTCTCTGGTTATTTTCAATGCCTCTGGCAAAGAGTTCCAGATTTTAGGGGCCAAAAAGAAAAAGGAATTTGTTCCATGTCGCACCCTCGACAAAAAAAGGAATTTTCAAAATATTTTCCGAATTTTTTAATTTGGTGCTAAGTCATAAGGAATTTTGAAAGTCTGAATGGCGATGTTCATTTGTCTCCCAACTTCCAGAGATGGCAAGCGAGCTTTATTCAGTAGGGACTCATAGGAGGCGGTATGGTTGGATTAAACACACCTTAAAGCCTTCTCCTGAATCTTTTCCATACAGCGTGCATTTGGAGCACTACAGTGATACCAGACGACTGAGCAGTATTGAAAGTGGCGGCTGAGGATGAACGCTCTGAAAAGATCCAATTTAGCCTTGCTGTCAAAAGCGCTCAGCTATCTGCCAGCTTTCTTACAAATTTCTTCTGTGTGTATCGAAAAATTCAATTTTTCATCAATATTAATGCCTAATAGTTTGACTACTTTTTCAGGTTGAATTATACAGCCGTCTAGTATCACTGGGGACTCAACTCTACAGTTAAAAAAATATCAACTGAAATTTTTCAGGGTTGGCTTGCATATAGCTTTTACTGCCTCAGCTTCGAGGCATGTTTCTACAATTTGGAAATTTGGATGTGCAAAAGAAAGAGTGTTATCATCTGCATAATTTGTGATGCGTGCTCTTTTAATAAAGTAAAAAGTGTCATTTATGAATACATTACAGAAAATTGGACCAAGAACTGAACCTTGTGGCACGCCCTTAATGGTGGTTTTCCATGAACTGCGCACGTTTCCTATCCGGACACGTTGCTCGCGATCTGTGAGGTATGATTTAATAATTTTTGATTGACTGATCCTGAACACCATAAGCTTTAAATTTTGCGATTAAAAGTTCATGTGGCATGCAGTCGAAAGCTTTGCTAAGGTCCATTAATAAAGCACCAACTTTGTTATTCTTTAAAAGATCTTTACGCCAATTTTCAATAAGGGTGAGCAGCGTGTCCTGACAGCCATAACCCTGTCTGAAGGCTGACAGGTGACAAGAAAAGACTGTGTTTAAAAGGGAGTGATATGGTGTGCTAGAACTTTTTCAAAAAACTTTTACTAAAATTTGTCAGATTTTTTGTATACATGGACCACCTCTGCTTTCTTTAAGTTATTTAGAAAGGTGCCTTCATCTAAAGCTTTGTTTAGTATGTTCGAAATAACTGGGGCAATTTGTAAAGAGGCATGTTTTAGTAATTTGGCTGGAATTTGGTCACATCCAGTTGCTTTCTTTTGATTCAGTGTTTTCAGAGTTTTTAGCAGGTCTTTTCTTGTCGTATGATGGAAATGGAAATTGTTGCCCTCGGAGTGTTGTTCAATTTCAATAATGTTAGGGTGTTCCGTAACATCAATATTTTGATTTTTTCCAATATATTTCGCAACATTAATATAATAATCATTCATAATCTTTAAAATTTCCATTTGATTGTTTATAATTTTAGAATTTTCTGACATGATTATGTTTTCAAAAGAGCTGTTCTTTTAGACAAAAAGACTTCACAGTATTCCAGAAATTAGAATCATTTTTCTCACACTTTTTCATGGATAACCGTCTTAGTGTCACACAGTAATTTCTTTGTTTTTTTATAATCTGACCATGTATTGTTGTTTTTATTTGTTAAGAATTGATTGTACAGTCGCTTTCTTTTCCAAATTTCTTTCGCGAGACGGGTATTCATAAAAGGGGGCTGATCAGGCCTAACCTTCTTTGTTTTTAGGGGAGCATGATGTTCTATGACCTCCTTTGAACAATCAGTAAACAATTTCCATGCATGATTTGCGTTCTCTACACTCAATGGTGACTCAATATCAGATTACACTGGAAGACTCAAAAAGAATGGTGACCCAATATTACATTACACCAGTATACGAACAAGCAATAGTGACCCAATATGAGATTATACAGGAAGACGACAAAATATTTCGTGACCCAATACAGAAAGACGAACAGGTAATGGTGACCTAATATGAGATTATAAAGGAAGACGAACAGGAAATGGTGACCCAATATAAAATTGTACAAGAAGACGACAGAAAATTGGTGACCCAATATGAGATTATACAAGGAGATGACAAAATATTTGGTGACCCAATATGAGATTAAAGAGGAATACGAGGAAGCAGTAGTGATCCAATATGACATTACACTGGAAGATGAGTAAGTAATGGCAACTCAATATGACATTACACCAGAATACGAGAAAGCAATAGTGACCCAATATGAAATTACATATTATCATCCAGCTGAGAATCTTGCCCACTTTTTTGAAGATAGTGCACTTGTTGCGAGTCAGTTTTTATTCAATCAGAATGTTATAACTTTAGTGTGATGACCCCGGATTTAACCCTTTAACCGCCGGTGCCGTCCATATTCGTTTTTTTTTACATTTTATCAGCAAATTACATATCAGCTTTTAAACCTGGTCGAGATAAAAAGTGACATCAAACAGCAAGATTTGAAAAGAGTTGACCTCCATTTTGTCAAATCTGAATAATTTTCACTCACTTGAAGTTGTGGATCGCGTCAGCGAGACACAACTTCAAGTGGGTGAAAATTCAAATTGAATAATTTGGCGGTTAAAGGGTTAAGATCCCACTCTTTACCAAAGATAATGCACACAGTATAGAATACCAGAAGTGGATATTTATATATTTACAAGTTTATCTTTAACTGTGCCTCCACCACGAACCCAACTTGAAAAGCAGAATTTTGCAACTGTGTTATTTATTAACTGTGTTGCATACACACGCCTCGAGTGGCGTCCGTGTCAGGTGTCTATACCTGATATATACCGCCCTGCAAAGAAAATATATATTTCTAGTAGAAGCTTAAGGGTTAAGACTGCTCAAGTATACTGTCGTGAAAAGCCAAAAAACAGTATCTGCTTACTTGGAAAGTTAATAAGCAGATACTGCCTGCTAGCTTTGCACAGCAGCATACCTAGAAAATCGTAACACTTGAACTTCCTTAGAAGCAACGATACTAGTTCTAGTATCCTTGTTAGCAGTATGCATTTTCATCAAACAAATATGCTGTCTTGGAAGGCTTTAATATCTGATTGTATATGCACAGATTTTTACTCAGAGAAATATATTGTTTTTGTTATTTCACATTCTATAAACAAAAATATATACTGTATATCTGATAATTTTCGCGTATTTAGATTTTTGCGAATTTGTGATTTTGGTACTTTTCGTGAAGTCTTGAATTCGCGAATTATCAATTTCAACGAGAGTAGCGCTATTATAATAATAATTTTTGCGACATTCTTAAATTTACGAATTTGTCCTTCTCGCGAAATTCGCGAAAATTTAAAGGTCGCGAATATTACGAGATATACGTAGGCCTAAGTATATATGTATACATATAATATATATGTATATACATAATAGGAGTCTTTGTCAGCTAATTCAAAACTGAAAATTCAATTCGAATTTCCACCTTAAAATAGTAAAACACATAGCCGTCATAGAGATGCCTGCCTCGGCGAATGCGACACAGGAATTGTAAGGGTTGATACGGTGAATATTGCACGTAAGCTCAATTCAAATGAAGGAACATATCACCGATTGTTGTAAGAAAGCATGTCAGTAGTTACGATATTGTTGTAGAAAAAGGGTGGACTTGGCAAATAGCGCACGTAAACAGCTGAGTAATTCTAGCTCATAATAATGTTGTTTGGACAAATATTGCAGCATTTAAATGGTTTGCTTACCAAACAGTGCGCGTAAACAGGTATTGATGACAACCAATAGGAGGATAAACACACTACTGATACATAAACACCATGGTATGACTGGCAGCCTGACCTCAAAATGGCAGACAAGTCACAACCCTTCTCTTAACTCTTGCAGATCAGTCAGCTTTTCTGTTCTAATGTTCTGTCATTCAAAATTGTCAGTGAGCTTTTCGATTCTAATTTTCTGTCATTTAAAGTTGTCAGTGAGCTTTTCGATTCTAATTTTCAGCCATTTCAAGTTGTCAGTGAGCTTTCTCGGTTGAACTTTCTGTCATTTGAAGTTGTGTCTGGCTACCAATTTAACCCTTTATTTATATAATGACGTGATGTCCGATCATTGCACTGTCCACCGTAGCAAACGTAAATAGTTATTCAATCAAACCACACTACTTCTCCCCAGTAAACTTTCACCATTGTCATGATTATCCGAGATAACACAAGGGGTTGACCAATGATTGGTGTAATGCCGGTTTTATTTCGAGTGAATGGAAGGTGCATATAGCCACATGAACAAATGTACAACATTATTGTGATCTACCAACAAGCTGGATGGACTCCCGTGAGGTCACCTGGTGACTATGCACACTTAAAACATGCTAAGATATTTGCCTGACATCTGGTGATTGGTAGGTACACCTCCACTACGGTTAAAGTAACATCACTGATATAAGACTATTGTTTATTTTAATCATGGGGCTGAGAACTAAGCTAAATCCAGAGTTTTCACCACCCCTGTAAAAAACATAGGTTTCTCATGTTTTTCTTATCACTTGGCATATATGCATCAAATTTTAAAACATTACACCTCTAAAAAAATTACCAAAAGATAAAATGTTCACCTTTTTCCGATGTCGAGCGATTACGTTCCGGATAAATTTTGTTGTTTTTTAAAATCGCGTCGGCTTCAGTTGCGTGAAGTCGTAAAGGTGTTTAATTCTAATCAGTATGCTCCATTTTAATGTTTTCTCAACACAGTACTTGCATATTTTAAGCTAAATTGTATGAAATTATGCCAAATTTATTGATTTTAGGAAGGCATTCGACGTACGTTAGAATGAGTCTTTTTTAGGAATCACAGATGGAGCTTCAACAAATTTTGATGAAATTGTAACATGTTACACATGTTAATATGGAGTTTATTACATGTTGCACATGTTGATATAGTGTTTATTTCATGTTGCAGACCATGAAAAAAAACAGATTAAATATGGCCGATGAAGAAAATGATAATGCTAATCATCTGGCAGCTGTTGTTCTTGAGCCGGTACAAACTGTATTCGATTTCGATACAAACACATATCGACCTGAAGAGCGAATAAAACTTTCAGTCAACTGGGACACATGTACATGCCATGGGTTTTCATCTAATCCAGGTCAACTCGAGATATTCACTGAGAAATCATGGGCAAAATTATGCAATACTGCTATTCGCCGGAAAGAATTAGTGTTCGAAAAATTGCAAGAATATATAAATGAAGAAAAAATATTTGCCAAAAAGGGTGACTGATCAATTCAAGTATCATAACTGCTATGCATGTTACACCCTGGAGAAGAGCATTGCACGCTGTGAAAATGATAAAAGGGGGCCTGTCGTTGCGAATGCTGTCAATCAAATAAGACCCATACAACACAGCATTTCAACTAATTGCTGATGATGTCTTGGCCAGAGTTTTGAAGGGGTCTGCAGTTTTACAGATGAGCCATCTGCTGCGGCAATTTATACAATTGTTGAAATATTTTGGAATTGATCAGCCAGAGTAGGCCTACCGCACTGACAAGCTAAAAAAGTCTCAAGGAGGCGTTTGGTGAGCAAATCTCATTTTGGCATTCAAGGTTTCGGCTCAGAACTAATATTCTCTGATGTGCCAATAGGACTGGTTGTTGAGGCGGGTATTGCAACCACATCTATTATTTATGATGCTCTGATTGAGGGAGATGTACAAATGATAGATAATGAACAACTTAGCATCACTAGCCAAGCTTACCACGTCTTTCAAATAATCCACTGTTAAATTCTGCAAGTAAAGGACATGACTTGGCCTCCGTTCCCAAATGATATAACAACTGAGGCTGCAGAAAATGTCATTCCCACAAAACTATACAATTTCTTTGCATAGATCATGTCACCAGAGAGTACCATAGATACAGATTGTCTCTCGCTGGACGTCCCAGTTAAAGTACCTAGGCCCGTAAAAGACAAAATCTTTCAATTGCACAAGACAACGTCTACAATGCAAGGCATAGGCGTGTTTGTACACCCAAACATGTTGCATTAGCAATTCATGTACACCATAAATATGCAGGGAATATGCAACTAGTTTCAACGTTGAAACGATTTGGACGTTGCATTTTAAAAAGTGAACTACAAGACGTTGAAACAGCCTTGGCTGTAAAGTATGTACTCGGCCAACATTGCGAGACTGTTCCTAACAATATTGTCTCTAAACTCACATTGAATTTTGTTTGGGACACCAATGAAAAGAATGAGAAAACCGCATGAGGGGAAGGTACAACGTACTGCACAAATGGCACTGTGATTCAGCAAGCGCACATAAGAAGTTCTGCAGCTGGTGCACGTCCCACGCCGAAGCAGCGGAGGAGGTCTGTAGAAGAAAAGCCGAAGGCCCTTCTAAATTATTGGTAAGAACGATGTGAAGGGCAACTTTTAATGTTCAAAGCGTGTCAATATTTCATGTATGCACTACGATGTCTCTATATGCTAGTTTTTAGCTGTGGTGAAGGGTGTGGTGGTGGATAGAAGGGAGTGGTGATAGCTGGATAGTAGCATGGATGCCTAGTATTATTAGTTTATTGTACTAATTGGTAAAATAAAATCATGTTCATTCTTACATTTCAGATTGCTGTAGTGGCAGGCGTGTTCATCAGGGGCGGATACAGGTGTGGTACTCGTGTTGTCCCAGGTCGTGTAGCATGTGGAGCTGCTGACTGACTCACAAATCCACAAAGTGTCGCGCAAGTAGAAGACCACAAGAAAGATAGAGCATGGCTGCTAACCAGACTATAATCAACACTTTCTTGTCCAGATGTTGATGATGTACAGTGTATTCCTGTGTGGTCGGGGTTTAATCAAAAGATGCGGCAACATGTTGACGTGAAGCCTCCCCACACTGTAGGTTATCTGCCAGTCATTGATGCTTCACCTCCCAAGCTGAATACCGTATATACTCTCTTGAAGAGATATGTTCAAACCACTGATCACCTTCATGATGACAAACCACCTGTTATCATTGTTTTTGATCAGGCAGTTTATGCTAAAGGCATGGAAATATGCTCCTCTCCTATAGGAGTCGATCTAGAGCGGGTTGTCTTGCGCATGGGAGCGTTTCATGTAATATTGAATTTCCTTGCAGTAGTGGGCCGTCGTTTCGGGAGTGCAGGCTTGAGATTTTAATTTAATCTGACATTCTTGCATCGGGATCTGTTGATGCAGTGGTTGAAGGTTGACATTATAATCGTGGCCTTCAAGCACATAAACTTGTTGCAGAAGCATTGGAAAGGCTACGGTGGGCTGCATTCTTATAATGGAACATGCAGCAAGACCATACAGTCTGTTTGAAACAGGTAACTGCACTTGTTGAAGAAATTCGATTAGAAATGAATGCTACTTCACTCCAAATCACCAGGATTTGAAAAAGTAGATAAACATTACAAGCTATATTGTGAGTCACTAGGTCCAAACGGGCAATCTTGGATATCTTATCTGGATATGGTTTATCCGATCGTCACGTGAGTCAAACTGGTTGTCTCATCTGCAAGTTTGATTAATCTTCTTCCATGGTTCTGTGCTTATGATAGAACCAATTATGCAAGATACCTCCCGGCATATATTCTTCAGATGCTCCAGTTGCCAAACAAACATCCTGCCTCTCATGCGCAACTTATGAATGGTGAATTTGCTGTTCAGCGGACACATGGCACAACATTTGGTTGCATACCACAAGATCAAACAATTGAAGTGACTCTTAACAGAGATACAAAGACAGCAGGAGGAATCATTGGTATGAGTCTGAACCCAGCAGCTGTTAATAAGTGGATTCTCACGGCAATGTCAAGAGTTGTCAGGTCTTGAGACAAAGGATGCTGGGAAAGATGATGAAGCTGCTATGCAAAAATAGGTGCATGTATAGACAACTGGATCAACCCATTTACATCTGATAGTCAACTATCTCATTTAGCTTCAGGCCAATTTACAACAGACGAAATTCAATTGGATTTCTTGAATGCTCATATGAAATACATTGGCTTTCTAAGAACATTTGCAGAACGATTAGAACCGATGGGAGACGAAGATTTCTATGCAGTCATACCTAAGCTTCAATTAAAAACGTGTTCATCATTGGCAAAATCAAAACGTGGAATAGGAACTACAACTGTACTCAAGTCTACCAGAGAATTATTTGGACGCCTCCTCGTGATCGGTCAAAGCCGTGATATATCTTTGAATAATCTGTTGAAGTATCCACCGAATCCTCTACCCCTCTC